>CM053764.1:25429547-25461746 GCA_028658305.1 Pachyuromys duprasi
AAAAAAAAAACTAACGTGTCAGTCAAACCCAGCAGGATCAAAAGTACCACATATCAGAAGGAAGGAGTCTGAGTCACCTTTTTAAAATATCAAGTAAAATAACTTTTTATTCATTCATTCATTCAACATTTATGTAGCTGCCATTTATTTTATGGAGTAAAATACTTTGAAGGAGATGCCAAGGTACATAAGAAAATATCTCTCCTACAGAAAGAATTTTATAATCCTGCTAAGAGAAAAGCCAAACATGTACAACAATGAAAGCTTTGTGTATGACCACACAATGATACTAAGTTGGCAATTATGTTAATTATCTTCTCTGCCTTACAAATTACTGCAGAGTTAGTCCCCTAAGGCAACACGCATTTTTTTTGTTTTGAAGTTTCCATGGGTCATGAATCTGAGCACAATTCATCTGGGCTTCCTGTCTCACCTTCTCAAGCTAAGTCAAGGACTCAGCTGTATCTGGGGTCTCCTCTGAAAGCTCAGCTGGGAAGAATCTGCTTTGTAGGCTCGCTGTTGTAGTTGCTGGCAGAAATCCCCTCCTGTAGGGTCAACAGAGCAAACAAAATCCACTTCCAGCCAGCAATTAGCTGAAAACTGCACCTTGGTTCTACAGCATGGGTTTGAGAGACTGCAACTTGGTTCATCAGGCCTTTGAGAACCATCTCCCCTAAGACAGACGCCAGTCTCTTGTCGTATAGTAAACTTGCCATCATCTCCTCAGGAGTCAGATATGCTGTTCCTCAGCAGATCAGTCAAGGGTGAGGATTATACAAACAAGTCAATAGACGCTATCTTGGAAGCTACCATTGCAGTGTTTACATGTAAAAACCACAGAAGACATAAATACTGAACCCATGACATCGATTCAAGTTCGGGTAACAATTTGTCTTTATTATACAAGATATATAAAGCAGGAGAAATGGTGGCTGAAGATACAGCTCAGTTGGAAAAATGCTTGCTGTGGGAACACATGGGCTGAAATTCTGATCCCCACACCCATGAAACAAGCTCAGCAGCCCACTAATGCTCATAACCCCAGCTCTGAAGGAGACTGGAGGCCGCTGGGGAGTGCTGGCTTCTAGTTAGTCTTCCTAGGGTTCAGGCAGATCCTTCTGCCTCACAGGCATAAGTGGAAAGTGATAGAGGACACTTGATACCCTCTTCCAGCCTCTGCATAAACACACAAGCGCACAAGCACATACGTATGTTCACATGGACAGATAAACACAAAATAAATGTGCTCATGGACAAACAGAACTGGAGATTGATTGAGGCAAGTCACTCAAAATTTATCTCCAGTGTCCACGCACGGTCACACACCCACCCCAACAAATATATACACGTATACAATATTATATACATGTATGATACATATAAAATATTTTAATAAAAACAGAAGAAATGGTTAAATACTTGAGGTAGTGAGCTTATAAATACAGGAGGGGTGTTTGGACTCGTGATTACATGTTCCAGACCACAGTCAGTTGGCCCCACTGTTTTGGGGCCTACGGTAAGACAGCCCACAGTGTGATGGTGGTGGGGGCGGAACAAAGAGGGCACGGAGTAGAACAAAGCTGTCCATTGCATGGAGGCCAGGAAGACGAATGCACCAGGTTCCCAACATGCTTTTCCATTCCATAGTCCCCCCGGAAGCACCATGCTGAAGACAAGTCTCTCCAGCTGCCGTCTCTTGGGAACAGTACAGATCCAAATTAGAGTACAGGGGAACCAACGTAATCCTTGCTGGCCTGTTGTACTGAGAGGGTAAGATCTGTAATTCTCCTGTATATGTCCTCACGTGGAAACCAGCAAGGATAGGTGGGGGGGATGAAAGAGAGGGCAAGACAGCAAGTGCTGCTCAGACAAGCGGTTGAGAAGCCCGCCGTGATCAACCACAGTGAGAGAATGGAGGTGATGCAATAATAAACACGGCCGGGTTCAGGGCACCGTCTCACGTCATCGAAGGAGAGAAAGCCCTCCTCTCCCTGGAGCAGTGAGCTCCTCTAAAAGGTGTGATCCCACCTACCTTTACTTGACTAACAAGGCCCATGTTATCTCATTTTGTTCCTACTGGTGTCATGAAGTGAACCTTAAACACACACACACACACACACACAATCTATGGTAGTGCCATTAATCCCAGAACCAGGAGACAGAGGAAGGAGAATCACCATGAGTTTAAGGCCAGTCTGCACTATAGAAAGAAATTCTGTCTCAAATACAAAACAAAACAAAACCAGGATCTGGAGAGATACCCAGGGCTTAAGAGCACCCACTGCCCTTGCACAGGACCAGGGTCTGGCTCCTAGCACCCACCCTGAACTACTCACAATCTTCTGTAACTCCAGCTGGAGAGCAGCTGTCACCCTCTTCTAACCTCTGCAGCACCCGAAGGCATGTGGTGCGTAGAAACTCAGGCAGGCACGTACGCCTGAAATAAATTGATAAATCCTTAAAAACAAAATACAAAGGCACACTTATATTTTCAAAGCATCTTGCTGTGCCTTCTGTAAATGAACAATTCAAACTGCTCCGCGTGGCTCGCTTCTTTGAAATCAGCGCTTGAACGCCAGCCTCTCCGTTTCCTCTACTTCTTGCCGGTGGTCCACTATGAATTAGGCATGGGATTCAGTGGCTACAACAAGCCAGGTGGACGACTGACAAGGTGAAAGGAGTCACACATATCCCTGTTTCCATAAGAGGAAAGGCCAGAGGGACATTTGGTTCTCCTCCCCCTCATGACCCAAGTGATGACACACCATTACCACCTCTGTCAGAGGAAGAAAGGCATCAGGACTGAGATCCATCATCCTCTCAAACATACTCTCCAAACCCACAACTATATCTCCTTCCACTACCAGATTCCTCCAGAATTAAATAATAATAATAAATAAACGGCAGAATAAATCCCAGCTGTCCCTTTGCTCCATAGTACCAAAAGCACAGATCATGAGGGGAAACAAATCCCATGACTTAGCTCTGTGTCAGCAGGTGGGATGTTCTGGTTAAATGTCATAGGTACCAGCTACTCTTTTCTTCTTGACATTTTGCCCATCTCTCCTCTTCCCTCACTCCTAAAAAATCTACAGAACAAAATATCCTTCTCCCCATACAACAATGATTTCAAGTGGAGGCTGACACCCAGGAAAATACAGTGAAGTTCGCGTAATTATTAAGTTCTTAGTCAAAATCCAGGTATCTGTACGCTCTTCCTCCTGGCACGTGACTCTTGCCATGCTGCAGACTGGAGGAAATCTCTCCTGGTTCTGTAAGTGCACTTCGTCCCTGCACCAGTCAATATACTAATTTGAATGTAAGAGGATACTTTGCAAAGCGTATCAGAAATACATACCAGAAAAGGCAATGAGTCCTCACTTGCCTTTAATAACAGGGTTCAGATAAAAGAGTGAATCCCAAAGTTTGTGAGCGTCAGTATCCCTCTAGGAATACTTTCCATCCTGATGTCCTGCCTACTGTAAACCAATTAGGTCAGAAACCCAGAAAAGGGGCTTCAGGATGTTCCCCCAAGAAGACTCCAGACACATGTGTTCCTCCCTCATGGAGACAGCTTCCTCAAGTGGATCCTCCCTCCCCCAGGTAAACAGAGGCAACAAGGGGCCCTACTCTATAGCCATTCACTTTACAGCTTAGCCAAGCAAGGCTTCTTGTGTTTTATTTTATTTGTTTTACTTTATATCTAGCCTGGGCTGGTCTTTACCTTTGACTATCACCCTGCCTCAGCTTTCCTGAGCGCTCAGATCGCAGGTGTGTACCACCATGCACGGTGTTACTTTTCCATGGCTGTGATAAGACACTAAGACCGTGGCAATATACAGAAAACAGAGTTGTGTGGGGCTAGGCACGCTAATGGAACGGTGGTAGCAGGTGGCAGGCAGACATGGTAGCTGCAGCAACAGCTGAGAACTCAAATTTCAAACACAAACAGGAGATGTAACTGGAGAATGGGGGGGGGGGGCGTCTTTTAAAACTGCAAAGTCCATCTTCCTTCATTAAGGCCACACCTCCTAACGTTCCCCTAAACAAGATCCATCTGAGGATCAAGTGTTCAAATGCTGGAGACTTGTGAAGAACAGCTCATTCAAATCACCACACACAAGACATTTAAAATCAAGCTTATATACACGAACACAGACACTAGCAATTGCCTAGCCCCCCGCCCCATCTCTGGGCACTTTAATGAACTGCTCTACTAGGCATCATTAATGTGCTAAGGATTAGGGATATGGGACTAAAATAAAATGGGTTTTGCCTTCCAATGACACATGTATTCTAAAGAAGATGCGAAGCAAGAGGACATGCTTCTGATACAGCGTGTTAAGTCCTTTTCTGTAAAATGGACAGGAACTCAGGGAGTTCAGAGGAGAAGTATGTCGTTCAAGATTATGTGGTAGAAGAGAAGACATGGAATGTGAGTAAATGACCAGCATCCTAAGGACGGATAAAAAGAATTGAACCCTGCCATGAGCAAACGGTATCCCAGATAGAAACTAGTGTAAAGGAGCCTAAAGGTGTCTAAGTCCATGACACATAAAACTCTGTGTTGTGAGTTGGGGAGACACTGAAACTGAGTAATGAACGCAAAGTCTTTAAAAGCAGATTGCAGGCCACATAGGAGGGGTAGGCCTGATGCATCAGAACAGAACACTGGTCTTGCAGGGAAGGGATTATTGGGGTCAAGTTCCGTGTCTTTTTCCAGTTCTCAGGAGCACTCTACCACTGAGCTCCATCACTACCTCGACTTCCACTTTAAAGTAGTGAATATGAACGTATTAACTGACTCTAAGGGTATCAATATTAACAAAAGGAGTCAGAGAAAGATTACACAGAAGACAGAGAGAATTGGAGCTGCTGAGACATGGGATTTGGTGTCTCTTCTGAAGGTTGTTCAACAGGATCAATGAGCTGCAGTGAGTGAGCTGAAGAGATCGTTAGAAGAGCTACCGTCCAGAAAAAAACGAAGTTTGTGTCCCTTCATGGGAAAACTTCCAAATTCTTGTGGTAATGTGTACTGGTTTTCAGAGATGCAGCTGCTACCATAGAGAACTTGTCCAGGAGTGTCCTTGAGATTCAAATTAGAGAGCCATTTGGATGGTTCTAGGCATGTGTGCGTGCGTGCGTGCGTGCAGTACGGGTGTCTGGGGATTGAACCTAGAAACTCTTGCACTGTCAGGCAGGTGCTCTACCACTGGGCCACAGTCTCGCCAACCTCCCCATCATTTTCCTTTTACTTTGTAAAAAAAATTTGAGACATGGTCTCACTATCTGAAAATTGCCATTGGACTGGCAGTCATCCTGCCTTGGCCTGTCAAGTAACTGGGATTACAAGCCTGTGAACTCCTGACTGTTTTAGAATGATCAGACCTCAAGGATTCACTCTTCTACCACTGCTTCCGGCCCCAATCCCTGGGCTCCTGTAGCCCTGATCCAGAGAAGAGTTGTGATTTCCAGCCCAGAAGGACTATTAGCCAGAGAGGACCGTTAGCGCAGGTAGGCTATGAAGCCCTGCAACCTAACTCAGTCCATGTTATTTTTTCAGCTGCATTGGTGGCTCTGACAGTGCAGAAAACTGAAGAGGTTGCGTTCTCTCCACCTAAGCCTTCTGATCATCTTCTGAAGTCTAGATTTCTGGAGATAAGCCACCCTAAACTGACTGTAGAGAGAGCAGACTGGGGCGGTGGGGGGGACAACAAGGGAGCATCCCTGCAGAGTGCCACGCCAGCCTCTCTGCGGCATTTTTAAAGCCAGAAGAGGAACTAACTGCTCCCTAAACTCCACGCTACTTTTCATTCAGGGTGTCTCTCTTTCTTTTAATTCTGACAAATGCTTTAAATTCTGTCAGAACAGAGAGCTGCAATCGCAGTGTGCTCTACCAACAGTGTTCACACTTGCTAATGATTAACTCCCTTTGACACGGCGGCAGTTGTAGAGGCAGAGTTAAACAAACAGCTTGAGGGGGCCCAGAAACGAGTTACAGGAGACTGGGCCAACTGACTTGGAGGCTCTCCAGTGCTATTTCCCTAGTTTAGACTTGTCCTAAGGGGCATTTCCATTTGGGGACCCGAAGTTCTGAAATTCCTTCCTCTTCCTGGTTCAACAAAACTAATTTATCGGCCTGCAGGGCTCAGTCAAAGACATCTGTTAAGTTTGGCATTTCCTTGACCTGTGCAGAGAACTCTGTTGAGTGAAATGGTTGCCTTTTGTTCTTTGCATCTTTTTCATCTACAGTGTACATGCTTCCAGCCAGGGCTAAAGGAAGGTCCTTATTATAAAGCTAAGGGGAAAACAGCTTTCCATCTTTACATCAGAACCGCATCCCTGGGGTGTCTCCTCTTGCAGTCTTTCCAGTGTGACAAAACTTTGGTTAAGTATCCGAGAATCCTCTCTTTATAGCATTCAAGGAGAAAAGAAGAATGCTTATTGAACAGCAATGTTTTGTGCTTTGTGAGGAGAAAATCAGACCAGCACGAATGTGATAATATTCCTGCATGCAAGCCAGATACCTGTTTTATGAACACTGCCTCATGGTTCAGGTTCACCGTGGATGAAAGAGATAAGCAAACTTTGGAACCAAGGCAAAGGAAGAGAAATTCTTGCTAACCGCCCACCTGCACATATTTCAGCCAGCAGGTGACAACTCAGGAAGTACCTGGCAAGGTCAGAGGTGGAGATGGGAGAGACCAAAGGTGGATTACCTGCTCACTGAACTCCAGGTGAGTGGTCCACTGAGTTGTGTCCCTCTGCTTCCGCTCTGATTTTCTGTTCACTGTCTTTACCATAACGGAAGACGTCTGAAGAATCAAGCTGAAAATAGACTTATGGTCAGATCTTTATATACCTTCTGTGTGCTAAGAAGAAAGGAGGGGAAATTTGCATGAGGAGAGGGGTGGGCTACTAATTCATTATATAAAAAAGACAGGTGAATGGAAGGAATGAATAAAGGAAGGGAGAGAGGGAGAGAGAAAAGGAGGGAGGGACAAAGTGAGGGAAGTCTTTATTTCCAAGTGAGAGTTTTATTTTATTTATTTATTTTTTAGTATATCCAGATCAAAAGGAGAAATAATTCCAATTTGGTTATAGAAGAGATAGACATGCCCAGGGCTTAGGAGAAATTAAGATCTAGACTACACGTGGGACTTGAGGCTGCACACCTTATAATAGTGCTAGCCCGTCCATGTTTCCTTAATGCAATGTGCTCAGACCGTTCAAGCCAGAATTTTGAAAACTGTAGGAGGGAGAAGATCAAGTTGTTTGATCAAGGATAGGAAGACATGTGTTTTCACAGAACTCTGAGACAAGCCAGGAAGTTGAAAAACATGACAAAAAAAAAAATAGGTCTATACAGAAGAATTTCAGAGGTGGCTACTTCCTGTTAGCCTGTCTGGCCACTTAGGATACAGATTATTTTCTAGTTAACATCTCTGTTGACCAAGAGCAATGTAGTGGAAGGAAGGGTATATTTTCTTAGCTTTCAGGTCACAATACATCACTGAGGGAAGCAGGGCAGGAATTCAAACAATAGCTTGAAGAAGAAACCATGGAGATTGATAGGCAGGCTCCTGCTTAGCTAGCTCTTTCATGCATCCCAGGACCTCCCCAGGGAATGGTGCTGCCCACAGTGGCCTGTGTCCTCCTGCACCAGTCGGCCACCAAGACAATCCTCCCTAGACCTGCTTACAGACTAATGTGATTTAAGCAATCCCTCAACTGAGACCCCTTCTAAGCTGACTTTGTTGTATCTAATTTATAGTTAAAACTAACAGGAACAGATTGTATCTTAATGTTTGATGAGAAAGAATTTATTTTTTGATATCTTCTGTACCTAATAAAAGAAAACAAGAGTACTCATCCATAAAACACGAGCCTGCTTTTGTGTATGTTTTCTAAAAGTATAAAATAGGGCTCATTGAGAAAGAAGAAAGAGAGCCTGTTACATTGCTAACAATAATAAAAATTCATTATAAACATGATCAAAGATAAAGCACATCACCTCAGTGGTCTGTTTCCTTTTGGTTTCTAGACATGACAGGGAAATTTTCTGACAATCCCAAATTAACATATATATAATTAAAAATTATACTACAAATAAATTATGTAGTTATAAATATATAAAATATAACATATATATGAGTTTGATATTGTCAGAGAATTTCATATGTATGTACACACATACACATACATACATATATATATATATATATATATATATATATATATCAACTGCAAAGATCAGGTATAATCTACACACACTGAACACAGCTGTTCAGGGAAATCTGACCCATACACAGATGTTCCTGGGTATCCTCAGATTAGAGCAGAACCACCCGGCAGAACAGAGCAGGACCCTCCTGTCTTCTGTTCGTTGAACACAGAGTGGTGCCAAGTCCTGCTTAGATGTTTTTGAAACTCTACAGCCACCTGTGGTGGTAAGAGGAGGGCCGAAGCCAAGATTCTTCTGACTTTCTTTCCACCTTTCCTGCTCTACTCAAACAAGCATGGAGGAGCGCTGCCTGTAGAACTGAACTAAGGATCTAGTCAGACTATAAAAATAGTGGAAATAATGACGAAGCTGACTGTGGATGGGAACCGATATCCATGAAGACCCTATGTTGTTTTTCTGTGACTCCTGCTGCCATAGAGGAGTTCAACAGACCAGGTAGCTGGAGCAGCAGAAAGGTTTTCCCGCCTTTGAAGGATGGAGGGTCAAGATCCAGGTATCAAAGAGAGTACGTTTTGTCTGAGGCCCCTCTCCTCGGCTTCTGCACTTACCCTATTTTTCCATGATAGTGTCTTCCCTTGGCACATGTCTCTGTTATACTCCACTCACTCACATATGCTGTGCTTCATGGGCAGGTCAGAGGATGATTTGTGGGAGTCAATCCTTTCTTTCCAGGTAGATCCCTGGGCTCCAACTCAGAGGAGGAGAAAGAAGAGAGAAAGGAGATGGAGGAAAGTATTACTTTCATCTCATAAAAGGAGATGTTATGAGCATACAAATTTCAAGAGCCATGGCTTATTTGGAAAAAAAACCTTAATTTGAAATCTATATAACTAAAAAATACCTGCATTTGAGATGGAAAAACAAGACTCTACTTCTTGTTGTTATTACCACTTTCTCCTCTCCCTCCTCTCCGCTTCTTTCTTTTTCTGTCTCTGTCTCTCTCTGTCTCTCTGTCTCTCTCTCTCAGAGTTTCACATAAAATTCCCAATTATTTTAGGGCTTTCAGAACATTCATGTCTAATATTTCTTCATAGAGATAAGAGTATACTAATCATTTTTTTTAAAAAGAGTATAGTAATGTATTAGCTTTTCTATTTGTATCAGCCTTGTGCAGGTCCTGTTTAAGCAGCCTACTTCCTGACAAATCCCAGATGTAGATTCTGTATCATTTCTGAGAAACATCACCTCACATGAATATCTTATCACTCGGCTGGACATAGAGGTGTTTGTATGCCTCACATAGGGAGGAAAAGCAGAAAGATTTGAGTTCAAGGACAGCCTGGACTACATAAGAGACTTTACCTTTAAAAAAGAAAGAAAAGAAAAGAAGTAAAGAAGAAAGAAGAAAAGAAAGAGTGGGTTTCACAGATAGATACCCTCTTCTGGCCAGTGAGAAACAAGGATCCCATGCAGCATTGCACAGAGCACAATGATCCACTCAACAACAGTTAGCTGCATCACATCCACAAGCATCCGATTTAAAACAAGTACTGACATTTATTTATTTTGGTTTTTCAAGACAGGGTTTCTCTGGGTAGCCCTGTATGTCCTAGAACTCACTCTGTAGATCAGGCTGGCCTCAGAGATCTGCCTGACTCTGCCCCTGAGTGCTGAGATTAAAGATGTGCACCACCGTGCCAGCCAGCAAACTATATTTTTTAAAGATATCGGGAAGCCTATACCTCCTAGGAGTCAGATAAGTGAAATGTAGTCAGTTTTGTCCTTTCCTACACTTTCACTAATAATTCATTAAATAATAAGCATGTATTGAAAGCCCACTGTATTCCAGGAGCTGTGTCAGAAACCATAATCTCTCCCCTAGAAGTGGTCACAGCCTGGAGACAACAAAGAAAAGTGCATAGTTGGGCAAGAAACAGGCAAAAATCCATGATGACTATTTTCATGCATAAACTTGGGTCTACCAAACCTTCAAAAATATTTGGTGGTGGAATGATCAAACCCAGAAGATGGCCACATACCCATGGGCACATGGCAGCAGCTACTGGACTCAGGGAATTATAAATAGCAATACAAGGTAGAGATGACATTGAGTGAGGAGGAAGAAGGGGTAGGGACGCTGGGGAGAGTTGGAGCGAGGCAGTGGTGGATGGCCATGATCTATATACATAGTAAATGTATATAAATGTATGGAGTTTTCAAAGATTAACGTATTATCTTTTAAGTGTGGTGAAAATTACTCTGCACGTTTCTATGAGGGTATTTTTTAATGAGATTAACAAACTGATCCAGAAGTTGAGTACTAAAGATAACCCAGCATCATGAGTAAATGGGCTTTTCCTGTCAACTGAAGGTCTTGGTAGAACAAAGACTGATCTCCCCCAAAGAGGGAGGAATCCCTTCAAGTGTCCTTTGAACTCTACCTGCAGCTCATCTCCTGTCTCCCGCCTGCTCACCTACCCCACCACACTGGGAAGAGTCACCATGCCTCTACGAGTGTGGAACTAATTCCTTAAGTCTCTCTCTCCCACACCCTTTCTTTCTTCATGTATTTGTTTTAGTATATCTCTGTATATACAAACACATATTCATAGTACACACACTGTTCATATAACTATGTATTCACAGCAAGTATACATAAAATTTAAATACATATATTTATATGTGTTATCAATCAATAAATATTTATTAAAAATATTATATTTATAAATAGTTAAGAAATAAAAGCATGTTATCTATATAAATATGTTTATATGTGCATGTATGTATATTCAAGCAACATATTTATACACACATAGATAAATGAATATGTAACAATAAATATGTTTACATACATATGTATACAAGTATGCTACTGGTTTTGTTTCCCTGGAGAACCCTGGCTGATAGAGTATGTATAATTGTAATCCCCTCCCCCAAAAGAATGCATGACCTAACATCTGAAATGGATTTGAAGAAGAGGATATTTTCTAAAACTGAAGATTAGAAACCTAAGCAAAGAGGTTCACTTTTCTAAACATAGTGTCCATTGACTTACACAAATATACCAGAACTCATGGGTTCTTATCAAGAATTATTTTTAAATTCTGTGTTTCCGTTTTGCCAGTCATTACAAATGTTGACGCGAGTATGCTAGGTGTCCCCTGGGGTTATGATTTGAATGTGAAAAATCCACCATTTCCCAGACACATGCATTTGAATGCTTGCTGGTAGTATTATTTTGAAAGGTTATGGAAACTTCCAAATGTTAGTCCCAGTGGCAGATGCAGAGATGTCTGGGGCAAGGCCAGAGTCTCATATTCATGCCTACATTCTCTACTTCTTACTTAAGTAAAAAAAAAAAAAAAAAACAGATGCCATTCCCAGGCCTTCCGAGCCAAGACAGACGGTATCTTGTCAAACATAAACCAAAATAATTCCTTCCTTCTCAGAGTTACTTCTGTCAGGTGCTGGTAATGGTGACGTGACAGAGCCTGATGCAGAAAATCAGTGCTAAGTGAGGCCACTGCAGTGATGACTAAGCACAGGGCTACCATGCCTCTGCAACAGTTTGGAAGAGCTTGGAGCAGTGGGTTAGGGAAACCCCAGAATGCTGTGACAGAGAAGAACTTAGTGGGTGTTGACTGCAATGTGGAAGACCAAACTGTCGATAGAAGTCTGGATGGCAAATGTACTCACGAGGTTTCAGACTGGGCAAGCTAAAGTGCTAAAGGCCATTTATGCTACACTCTGAAAAGACATTCTACCTATGCCCTGAAATTTTGAGTAAAACTAAATTTAAAAGCTATAGGGTTTCTTTTGTTGGTTTTTGTTATTTGGTTTGTTTGGATGGTTGTTTTTTGCAGAGAAAATTCTCAAGATGGCAAAGCCAATTTGTGAGATGGTGGTGGTAGAAGCTACATCGCAGTGGAGAGCCTAGGATGTTGGAAAGGCCAAGACCGTGACGAGTCTGCTGAAGAAAGCGGCAGGCACAGAGCAGGACTGACCTGAGAGAGAGGCCACTCACACTCAGATAACAGAACTGTGAGGATGGAGCTACCCATGCATGGAGCCCAAAGGATGGCACCATGAACCTCACACTGCACAATTGCTTCTGGACTTGGTATTTATTTTGTTCTTTTCTGTAGTGTTTTGGTGAGGTCTTTCCTTGACACACCTCCACTTACCTCTTTCAGAATAGGAATGTTCATTCTATGTTATTGTGTTTTGAAAGCATACAAAACACAATATTTGGGGCAGCTCACAGTTTAGAAATTGCCTTGAGTTGAAGAGGAGACTTTGAACTTTGGACTTTTAGACATCTTTGAAACTCTAAGGATATGGAGACTTTTGAAGTTGGACTGAGTAAATTTTGCATTACAAAATAGCTTTAAGTCAATGAGGGCCAGGAGGAGAATAATATGTTTTCAATGTGCAAGCTCTTACCCCTCCCCCAAAGTCCCTAGAATCATGGGTTTGAACTCGAATCTATTTGTCTAGCTGATGGCACTATTCAAGGACATTATGGAATCTTGTGGATCTGGGTTAGGCCAGGCATAGAACGATAAGGCCGATAGAGCCTTATATCCCAGTCCTGGTTCTGGACCAATCTGTCTCCTGATCCACCTCATAAAATGAGAAATTACTGCCCCCTCCCACTTCTACAGAGGACCTGGGTTTGGTTCCCAGCACCAACATGGCAGCTCATAGTCTGTAACTCCTCCTTTCCATGGGACCCAACATCAGACCATAATGGCAGGGAAGTCACAGCGGCAAAATGGTAATAGAACTTGTCTCACGATAGCCACAGGCCACAGCAGAGAGCGATGGCTTAATGCAAGCCAGTGCCAGCTTGCCTGCCTGTTTTAGGCTACCCAGAATCCCCTGTTCAGAAAACGATCTCTCCTGTGGGGCCTGGGAGTGTGGGACGGGAGCAAGAATGGGGTTGAGGCGTGTAGATCACTAACCACACACACGGGCGTGCGAGCGCACACGCACCCCTGCCCGCACCCCTGCCCGCTCCTATGTGTCCACAAATAGCTCTGCACCCCCGCCTCTGCTTCCCAGAGGAGGTCACATAGCCCAGTAGCCAGGTTAAGCTTCCTCTCCCCTTATAAGGTCACGTCCTGTAGTACCCAGAACACCTCATTATGCAAATAAGGCATCCCAGAACCCTGGCCTGCCAAGGATGTACACTCACCCCAAAAGCCTCTACCCACCCCCCCACTAAACGAGCTATCTCACTGAGGCTGCCCCCTACTCATACTCACAGCCTCCTGAGGGGGCTTCCCCACTCAGCCTTGTTTCCCCACTTGGGTTTCATGGTCACAATCACGGCCCATTGTGCCCTGACAGACAGGAAAGTGAGGCGTGAAAGGCACCCACCCACAGCTAAAGCAGGTGTTCCTACATCAGTTCATTACATGAAGACAATTCCTCAAGGACAGTCTCAGAGGCTAACCTGAATCTGGACAATCCCTCACAGATGTGCCTCCTAGGTAAAGCTCGACAGTTGATAGTAACCATTACAGTCACTATTTTCATAAAATCATTCCTCCACTAAAGGAGGAATTCTTTCCAGTAAGGAAAATAGTTTGAAGAAACAGAGAAAAGGCAAGCAGTTTACCCAAAATGAAATAAAAGGGAATAAGCATTATATGTTAGTAAATTCAGCCAATATAAATGGATAAACTCAGCAGGGAAAACAAATTCTCAGAGCTGGCAAGTTTCATTCATGGAAAGAGGAGAGTGTAGAACAAGATTAACGCTATCCACAGAAAAATGCAGACTTCCAAATGCAAAATATGGGGCATTTTATAGGAAGTAATGTGTTTTTGAAAATAAGAGCTTGAAAAGAGAAAGGGGAAGTACTCTGTTAAAACAGGCTTAAGAAGCATGACAAATTACCAACTAGAAGAAAGCACAAGAAAATTCACAGGAATGACTTGCATACCAGATGTTATACAAGAGCAAAGAACGATTATTTATCATGTGTAAGAGTAGTATTCTATTATATAAGAATCACACATACACACACACACATATGCACATTCACACACATGGGGTGGGCATAAATAATAAAATAAATATTTTTTAAAATAAAGAAACAAATGAATTATTTATGAATACATAAAATATATAAGGTGAAGTGAGAAGGTACTTGGGAATTATCTTAAGGTATATCTACAAGAAAAACCAAACACAAGCAAAAGAAACCTTTTTTAAAGGATTAGGGAAAGCAAATGCTATAAAATATTGATATCTGATTAATCTTGTTCATGAATACTGTGAGTTACATTGCATATATTTTCAACTTATGGGTAGACTTGTCTTGTTGAATACATTTCTAAAAGGTTTTAGAAAAGTTACAAACTTTTCTCAAGGAAAAAAACTCAGGAATATAATGATTCACAGTATTTTTAAGTAAAACAACATAGCTACATCAATACCAACCTTTAAAATGTTAGGACATATCTATATAAACAACTAGATCTCAAAGCAAAAAAGGAAAAGTTTCAGGGCGTTGATGGCCTATTCCTTTAGTCCCAGCACTTTGGAGGTAGAGGAGGCTGATCTCTGAGTTCCAGGCTAACCTGGTCTACAGAGTGAGTTTCAGGACAGCCAGGGCTACACAGAGAAACCTAGTCTTGGAAAAAGAAAAATGAAAGAAAGAAGGAAAGAAAGAAAGAAAGAAAGAAAGAAAGAAAGAAAGAAAGAAAGAAAGAAAGAAAGAAAGAAAGAAAAAAGAAAGAAAGAAAGAAAGAAAGAAAGAAAGAAAGAAAGAAGAGAGAGGAAGGAAGGAAAGAAGGAAGGAAGGAGAAAAGAGAAGAGAGGAAGAGAGAGGAGAAGAGAGAACAGAACAGAAAAGAAAAGAAAAAGTTGAGGGGAACAGACAAATAATAGAAGCTACAGTCAAGGAGAAAATTCTAAACCTGTAGTGGACTAATAACATTGTCCCAAACACATAACAGTTGACTGAGGTATAAAGAGTTGAAAAAAAAAACAAACAAACAAAAAACAGTGAGAAACTTTAGTATGCTCAGTGGGTTCAATGACTGACCTTCTAAACAAGTGTTTACACCCTGCCTGATATGCTATAACCTGTTGTAATCAGTGTCAGTTTTGCCTGTGGTAAGGGTTTCTTACAAAAGTAATAAGTTCTTCAAATAGTACTCTGTATTATCTCAGTTGGCCTTAAATTTGATGACAAGCATTGTTCTTGTTCTTTGAGACAGGGTCTCTCTATTTAGTCTTGGCTGTCCTGGAATTGCTTGTACAGATCAGGCTGGCCTTGAACTCACAATGATCCTCCTGCCTCTGCTTCCTGAGTGTTGGAATTAAAGGTGTACGTGTGCGTGTGTGTGTGTGTCTGTGCATGTCTGTGTCTGTGCCTGTGTCTTTGCTCATTGCCTATTTGCTTGCTTGTTTTATGCAGCCGAGGTTGGCCTCCAACTCAGGGCACTCCTGTCTTAGTTTCCTAAGTACTGAGATTACAGGTGTGTACCACCTCACTCAGCTAACAAGTGTTTGTGTCTGTGTGTGGCTGTCAATGTAGGTGTTCATATGCAAGCCAGAGGACAGCCCCAGGTGTTGTTCCTCGGGTGTGACCCAACTGTTTTTTGAGGCAGGATCTCTCACTAGACTGAAGCTCTCCAAGCAGGCTGGACTGGCTGGCCAGAGAGCCATCTTTTTCTACCTGCCCTGCACAGGGAATACAAGCATGAGTGACCACACACAGTTTCTTTTTATGTGGGCTCTTAGAATCAAACCTGATCCTCCAGCTTGCAAAGCTGCACTTCACTGGCTGAGTTCCCTCCCCAGCCCTAGCTAGTGTTTTCAGAAGAGTGAAGAGACACATGCAGAAAGCCATATGAAAAGAAGACAGTAGCAGGAGTTCATCAGCCCAGGAGTACCCTGAGCTCTCAGAAATCAGCAGAGGCAAGAAAGGCTCCTCCCCTACCCCCACAGCACAAGTATAATCCTGCCACTACCTTGATGTCACTCTTCTGGCATCCATATCTGCAAGATAATAACTCCCTATTATTTTAAGCTACTCAGGTTGTCAGAGCCCTAGGAAGCAAATGTGTGTGTGTGTGTGTGTGTGTGTGTCTAAATCAAGACAAAGATTTCAACAATATAATTAGCAATTTTTTTAATTTAATGTGCAGATTCTCAAGCCCACTCTCAATTTTAAAAAAAAAAATGCACATTCCTTTCCCCCCACACACGATTCGTCAATACAAAGCTGAGCAATACCGTAGCTCAAAATAATTTCAGTCAGCGGTGCAGAGCTGCATCATTTTAATCCCCTAATTGAGCAGGTGCATTGCCCACGTATGAGAAAAATTGTCTTGGAACTCTGTAGCCCTTCATTGTAGTAGAGACAGATTGTCTTCCTCTATTTAGGAAAGAAGATAGCTCCCTAATTAACCACAAACAAGTGCACCCAGGCTCTCTGTTTTATCCACTGTGGAAGGCTCTTATGGAACTCAGATTTTCGAGGACACATTCGATCGTTGTTTCTAAGTCAACGCTCAAGTTACTGTCCCTGTCATCATTGCTACCAGGATAATTACTCTTAACATAACAGTTCCCAGAAGCAAAAAGAGATTGTGTATGTGTGTGTGTGTCTCGTTGTGGTTGTTTCTCCTGGTGTTGGTGATCAACCCGAGGCTTCATAAATGAACACATAGAAAGTTAACTCGCTTAAGTAATCTTGGCTTGAGTCAGAGCATACGTTTTACGTGTATCTTCGCCCAATAGTGTATTAACGTTCACTGGACATGGAGAAAGGGCAAAAGAGTCCAGATAATTTTCAGAAAAGAGCCACAGATGACCTTCTAGCTGCCATGGCAACAAAACACAGCAGTCAAACTAGAGCGATGTCCTGGGGGTGCTGTGCCAGGGACAGCATTCACAGCATTACTGCCTAGCAAGAACTAGGTTCTTGCTTTGTTTGGTTGGTTGGTTGGCTGCTTGGTTGGTTGGTTGGCTGGTAGGTTGGTTGCTACAAGTCTTTTTAGCCATTCAATGTAGGAACGCTTCCTGCTGTACAAAGATCGGGTTAAGATAGATCTCTACCCCCTTCTGCAACCCACCATCCCCTTGACACGTAGCATAGGAAGAACTCCCTTTAAATTGAATGTGGTCTGGAAGGAGGGGAGTGTGCCAGTGATGTGTCCTAGACTGTCTGAAGAAATGTCAGTTGTCAGGGTTTCAGTCTCAGTAACAGCACCACCTGGAGGCCATTCCTGCAGGAATTATGTCATGCCTCTGAACAAAGACTTCTTTAGATGCCCCTTGTGGTGCAAAGTAAGCTTTAGAAGGGACAGTTCAGTGCAGATGTAAGATGACAGCTCTTTAGGGCAGATTTGCAGACAGAGCCAAACAGTCTCATGACCATAGGACAATCACAAATCCTCACCAATTCTACCTGCAGAGCAGGTTGGGACCTCGTCTCACAGTGTAGCTCCCTCTGCCAAATTCCTGTTTAGTTCTCATCCTTCCTGGTATTGTGGCTTCTTTCTAAACAGGGTTGGCTTCTTTTGAAATTTTGAATAAAGTGATACTCTCTGAGAGGCTCCCCTCAGATGTCAGGTGTGATCAAATTCCTTCTGCCAGGTGATGTTCCAACTGCCCTTTCTGAACACAGCTTTTCTGTTTATTATTGGTTTTCTTTCTTTTGTTTATTGTGTGTATGTGTATAAATATGCATGTGTGTATGTTCGTGCATGTGTAGGCATGTGTGCCATGACATGCCATTGTGGAGGCTAGAGGACAGCTTTCAGAAGACAGTTCTCTCCTACCATGCGGCTCTTACAGAAGGAACTAAGATCGTTAAGCTTGGCAGCAAGTGCCTTTACCCACCAGGACATTGTATGTCCAGTTTTCATGTTTTAAAGGTATTATCCCAGATTATAACCTAAGAGCTGATGCATATCAGCTAACCCCTTTAGTTTCAGGAAGCCAACAATTAGAACCAGATTGTTAAATTAATTGTGCCTATAAATGGGTATTTAGAGCCACATTCCTTTTGGCATGCTCGGCATACAAAGAGCCACGACTATACAAAACAAAACAAAACAAAACAAAAGAGACCCAGAGTTTTCCTCTGCTTAACCTGTAATGTTCGCATTTACTCGAAACTATTCTTTCTTCACTGTTGTTTTTAAGTTTTGTTATAAGTAGGTATTGTATGTTGAGCATATTCCCTTCAGACTCCCCACTTTACATGATGTTCTTAATCACGTTGTGCCCATATCATTGCACGTGATGTAACACCATCCTTTTTAACGGACTGTGGTGTCTTTTAGTGGGTGACTCAGGTTACAGCTAGGTACCTCAGAGCCCAAAGAAGGGCAGTGGGGAGGGTGTTCGGATACCCCTGCACGTATACCATTACAACTTCTTTCTTCAGTAATTCCCAGTGCCCCTGTCAAAGGCTGACTTTTTCTTCTTACCTTTAACCATTCCCATTTTTCTGAAGCTCCTACAGTCAGTTAAAATTGTCCACAGCATCCAGACCTAGTCTTGCCTTCAAATGATCTAACCCTAACGTTCTCTAAAGGCGAGAACTCAAATACTCCCCAACTGCAAGGGTTCTCTCCTAACTGGTACCCCTGTCCTCGGTCCTTCCATCCTTTGCTTATTCTCTATTCCTACCAGCCCTCCCCCACACCACCAAGAAAGAAGGAAAGAGAAAAAGCATGCAGTCTCCTCCATCATACTTAAGTCACACTAACCCTGTATACCAGCCTGTCCAGACTCCAAGGTATACAATACCTGAACCTTCCTGTCCTTTCTGGCAGCTTTTTTAAGCAACCTGAGAGCTCTTGCTGTCCATCCACACACTTCCTTGTTCCTCATTTGACTCCTACCTCCACTCAGCACAGTTCCCTGGCTCAGTCTGATGGCCTGTTTCACCGGGCACCATGTGACACACATGATCTAACTTTTTCCCTAAGTGGAAATAACGTTTCTTAGATCAAGGATGGGCAGAACGAGGAAAAGGAATTAAATCGACGATCTAGTAAAACTGAGAAGTTGTGTCAAAACAAACATGAACACGTTGAAGAGTAGAAATGAAAGTTAACACACTGTAGAGGGACAGTGGTACTGGGGAGTGGCTGGACACCTGTGGAGGGCTGATTCTGACAGCACCTGAAAGTCTCTCCACTCACACTTCTTTTCCACAAGAAGTGTGACCAGAGATGCCAAAATATGGCTCCCATACCCCCAGGCTGCTATTGATTTCTCTATGGCTTCAGCTTACCGAACGGAACCTCTACAATGAGCCAGATCCTGAGAACATAAGTCAGGGTTGAAATGGACCCTGCTTTCAAGCAGATCACATTAATGCAGATACTAGTGATGAAAGGAAGCAATGGACCCTATAATAATAATAAAAAAAACGTTCCAAATGTTATGGTGTGCCATTTAAAGTAGTAATGAACCATTTCAGACACTACTAAAGAAGAGTTTAGCCTTTGATAAATCTGGCTGCACTCCTTAAATTTGAGTATATTTTTCTACATATCTTTTACCATTCACAAAACCTGCCTCAGTCATTACACCAATGTTCCTCATTAATTTACTTCGTATACTACCAAATACATAACCAATGTATTATTTCAGAACATAGAAGTACTAATAGACAGCATCTGCTTTGGGTTTTGTGGTGGTGGTTTTGTTCAACCCTTTTGTTTCAGATTTTTTTTTAAATTGGGAGGGGTGGGTATTGCATGTACGAGCAGGTATCTGTGGAGACCAGAAGCCTGGGGGTTCACTGGAGCTGGAGTTATCGGCAGTTGTGAGCGATCGAGTATGAGCGCTGGGAACTGAACTCAAGTCTTCTGCAAGGGCAGTGTGCTCTCTTAACAACTGAGCCGCCTCTCCTGCTTCTCTTACTCCATCTTTCTTTATTCAGGGGGGATGTGTGTGCTGCTGCGTGAGGGTCAGAAGACAACGTGCGGGAGTTGGTTCTCTCCTGCCACGTACATCCATAGAATCACGTTTAAAGGAAACTGCCTCTACCCACTGACCTATGCCGCTAACACTCATCTTAGTTTTTGGAGACTAGATCTCTCACTGAACCTGAAGCTCGCTGTTTAGGTTAGGCTGGCTAACCAAGGAGCCACAGAGATCTGCCTGTTTCTGCCTCTCTCGGCCTGAGATTACAAGCACACGCCACCGTGCCTACCTCTAACACAGGTTCTGGAGGTCAAACTTGGGTTATCTTGCTTGTGCAAGCAAGCATGTTAACCAGCCGAAATATCTCCCCAACCTTTTTCTTTCTTTCTTTTTAATTTCCTGAATGGAGATCTATGCTTTACCTTTCTTAGCAATACCCTCTGCTTAAAACTAACCTCCAAGTGAATTTTCCTCAGCTGGTGACACCAAAGTTAAAAAATGAGACTGACAAGCATTTTTGTCAGTGTGGTGGTCTGAATGAAACCAGTCCCCATAGCCCCATGGGGAAGAGTGGCACTATTAGGAGGTGGCCTTGGTGGAATGGGTGTGGCCTTGGGGGAGGAAGTATGTCACGAGGGGGGGGGTTGAAGTTTCCAGTTCTGAAGCCAGGCCCAACATCACTTTCTTCTGCTGCCTGGGGATCCAGATATAGAGCTCTCAGCTACCTCTCCAGCACCATGTCTGCTTGCATGCAGCCATACGTCTCACCATGCTGATAATGGTCTAAACCTCTGACACTGTAAGCCAGCTCTAATTATATGTTTTCCTTTATAAGAGTCGCCGTGGTCATGGTGTCTCTTCACAGCAATAGAACACTGACTGACTAACTCATCACCAGCGCTAGCACCAGGGCCAGCAGGAAAGCTGTTAGAAATGCCTCTGCTCTGCTGAGCATCAGCCAGTCTCCACCTGCTTCCACATTCCCTTTTATTCCAAGTACTGAGCTCTAGAGCTGAGCTGCAACTTCTCACACAATTAATCCTGAAAAGGCCCTAAGAGTTTCTTGGGAAGGGCCTTCAATCCTGTAATTAATAAAATTGTCTAGTAAATCAATGTAGATGTTGTTCTCCACCTCTCACAACTTCCTCGCTTCCTCCCAAGTGTCCCAGTGCCCACGTGCCCATCCTTTACCATGTCTCCTTCACAGTCTCATCCTGCCTTTTGTCTAATACCCCGAGAGCCAATGTTCCCTCCTCTCCCTTTAGTGACCATTCACTAGGAAGCCCAGTCTGGCCTCAGCTGAGTCTTTGCAAAATACTTTTTATGGCTTGGGTTTGGTTTAAATGTATGTCCCAAGGGACATGCTAAATGATGAGCCTGCTTGCCAGTATGGCCAAAGGCAGGTTGTTATCAGCCCATCCCTGAGCTCTGGCTTCTGTCTCGCTGTTTGATCTCTCACACACATGCATGTTCCTACCGTGATCACCACACTGGGATCCAGGCAAAGAAAGCACATAAATGGTGTGGCCCAACCTTAGACTTCAGCTTTCATAACTGTGGGTTAGTAAACCTTATTTTCAAATCAGGTCCAAACTTAGAAATTTAATTATAGTAACAGAAAACTGCCTAATGGAGTATTACTGATTAATTTCAATATCAGTGACCTGTCCTCTTTAATTGGCCAGATTATAGAATAGTTTTAAAGGTGCTTTTTTTTACCCCACATCCCCAAAGAATTCTGTTTGGGAAGGTTATGTGCACTTTGTTTTGTCAGTTTTATTTCAGAGGTCACTAAAAGAATAAAGTGGCCAGTGTCCTTTAAAATACAGTGAGTCATGGGACAAACCCTTTGGCTCACAGGGAACTAGTCCTGTCTAGTAGCTCCATTCATGTCCACCAGCCTGCCAGTATGTTGACCTTGAAGACAAAGAACCAGGCTACATGTCTACATGGACTGCATTCCATTTTAGGTGGTCTTGGAGACTAAATTTTAGTTTGGGTGTTTGTTTGTTCGATGTTGTTGTTCTGTTTTGTGCTGTTTTGCATATTTCAGTTCCTTAGCTGGACAGAGTCTCATTGAAATATTTTGTGTGTATACCCTGAGGCCCTCCAGCATGGTTAGATGTCTTAATAAAACAAACAGATAGATTCTAAGTTTTGTCCTAACCAAATGTCTCCCTCCCTCTAGCAGTGGCCCCCTAGATTAAGATCCAAAATAAAAAATGATACCCTCTTAATGAAAAAAAAAGTTTAAAAACAGTGGATAATGGGGGTTGAAGAAATGGCTTGGTAGTTAAAAGCACTTACTAGTACTCCTCCAGAGAACCTGGGTTTAGTTCCAGCATTCACACAGTGGCTCAGAACTGTATGTAACTCCTGTTTCAGTGAATTTAGGGCCTTTTCTGGCTTCTACAGGCACTACACACATCTGATTCACATACTATATGCAGACAAAATACACACAAAACAAAAATAAGTATTTAAAAAACTAATTTTCAAAAACAGAATGAAATATAAGTTCCCTCCCAAAAATGTTGCTCTTGAGTTCCAACCCTCTAGAAATTTCTCTAAAGCCAAGACCATATGCAGAAGGAAAAGGAAAATTAATGTTTAATGGACATTGGGTTAGATGTTTTATTAGGGAGCTGTTAGGGTAATTTTTAGAGATAGCCCCCATGAAAAGAAATTCAATTTACTAGCCAAACTTAATATGACTTCACTTTGTAAGGGATAAACCAAGGTTCCGGTGTCTCTACATTTATTTCTAAGCTAACTTCTTACTTTCATACCTGAATGGAATCTAAAGTTCAAGTTAGAAGAACAGAATTTAGATCAGTCAAGGTATTGTTTTAGATATTTGAGAAAGTGGTCTCATTTCGACATCAAGTATTTCTTAAATATGGCAGGGGTGTGCTGAAAGGGCTGTTCAGCATTAAAATCAGGGTTGCGCTTCTCGAGGGGAGATGAGTTTGATTCCAACACCCACAGCACGTAGCCGACAACTGCCTGTAACTCCAGCTCCAGGAGACTCATCACCCTCTTCTGACATCTCTGGGGACTGTACTCATGTGCGCAAAACCATGCTCAGGTGCATAGCAAAACTTAAAAAATAAAAATAAAACATTTTAAAATAATTTAAACAACAGTGTGTGGCAAGCATTTGGGAGTCGCGAAAAACAGCGCAAGACTTTCTGTTCCTCACTTTAATGTTCCTCAAGTCTCCGTCAAGCCTCCTCTGATTTCTTGGACTCTGGCAACTCCCTCTTGTCCCCGCAGCCTCTGGTGAGGCTCTCAGCCCTGAGTAATCTGTCTTTTCTATGCTGTGCCTTGCTTTCTTTCAACCTTTGAGCTTCTTGGTAACCAATCTACTGTGTTAACTCTACCCTTTTTGAAACAAGGAAGCATTTCAGTTTAGTAGGATATTTGTATTAATTCTTCGAGAGTTTTAGACAATATTTAATACCCATCCCTATTTCTTCTACTAACTCCTCCCAGATGCACCCCTCATCTCTAACTTCCTGTTTTTAAGCAAGCACCTTCCTGCTACTGGAAAAGGCAGGGAGTGAAACCCGGCTAGGCCTGACCCCCCTGTATGGGCACTAGACTGACCAGCAAGTGGGACCCTTGGAACTGAGGAACAAACTTCTGTAAGGATGCATGTTTGGAGTATCACTGGGAGGCACATTCCCAGGCATCTCTCCACATGGATGGTCTGTGCTGAATGAAAGGAACAATGTAGGACATCTTCTGTGTGAGCAACAAGAGACAGGAAGGAAGAGGGAAGAGATTGTAGGCGTGGATCTCGGTGATGCAACATGTGAGTGGTATAGGAAGGTCTGTGCCTAGAGGGATCCCGGTGCGAGGTGGCTAGAGAGGATGAGTAGTGTCACCTGGAACCCAGGGACCAATGACTCAGCAACTCAGCATGCCCCAACATGTTCTCTCTTGGTCCCCGCTAAGATTGGGCTTCCAGCACCACTTCCCCACCAGGGCTCCCATGAAGGTCGCTGAAGGCTCTCTGTGCTGCCAGACTCACTGCCGCCCACCCGCTCTCACCTGACTGGCTGTCAGCACCACTAATCTTCTGGGCTCTTCTCTAAAAGCTCCGGTGTTAGCCACCCCGCTGCTCTGAACGGATGCCAAATAGCCGAAGGAAAACTAATCCATCGTCTAAGCCATTCAACTAATAAGAATGATGACAGCAGAAATGGCCAGAGTTAGTGAACATTTACCTTGTACCAGACACTGCTCTGAGCACGTCAGGGATTAGCTCATATAATCCACACTGCAATCCTCAGACATGAATACCACTGTTATATTTTTTTCCAGGTGAGGACTCTCACCTGTGAGGACACAGAAAGGTTGAATAACTTTAAAAAGACCACCCAGCTTGTAAAGGCTAGAACCACAAAGTCTGACATTTTTCTTATTTGACCTCAAGCAACTCAAACTAGGTACTATCAAACTGTTATCTAGATGTGTTTGGGCAGCATACATAACAGAAGGAAGAGCAACTGAGTTCATGAAAAGGAGGTTCATGAACACCATCTGTCTTTTCCATGTTGTTCTCGTAGCTCGGGCCATGGCTGCCCGTGGTGCACTGACCTGGAGCCACTGACCTGGAGGGGTCAGGACACCCCTCACAGGGGCCAAGAGGGACATCAGTCTAGCAACCGGAAGGTCTGTGGACAGCTGTCAACTTTCAGACATCAGCCCAGCTTTCATAGAACAGGGCTAAAGGAAATCCTGGTCAGAAATCAGTGGAGAAATCTGCCCCAGAGACCCAGATACCAGATTGAGGCTCTATGCTAGAGTTGGGATGGGCAGACTTGGAAGGCAGCTGAACTGTTAAAACATTTGATTAGTAGGTTTAAAGGCCCAAGATAAATGCACATATGGTCAATAATAACAATAATATGCAACCAATCAAAAAGTGAACTTGTAGAGTCCTGTCCCAACAAACACATCTACAACACAACTCCCATACCTAGGGCTCAGGGATCATTGCAGAAGAGGAGGCAGAAATATTTTAAGAGCCAGAGGAACAGAGGTTGATGTGAGATTGTGTCTTCTACAACTGTCAGAAGCTACACTCATGAAATATCTCACCAGCGTGGCTCCCTAAACATGACCTGGACAAGGACAACACCCTGGACAGAGGAAAACTCATGAGGCCCCAACCCTAGACAAAGAGCTGCCAGCAACCAAGGAAAGCTGAGAGTACAGAAATGGAGCACACCAACTGGCTATGTAACACCAAATGGTTGGCCCTGAAAACATGTACAGACATAACATTTCTCAGGCTGAGCAAGTAGTGTTTACATATTTAGAAATACATGTTAGCTCGGGTGTGTGCACATGTGCACGCACACATGTACACACACATGCTCATGTGCAACAACAATTAAAGAAAGAGAAGCCATGACTTTGAAAGAGTGTTGGCTAGGAGGGGGATAGGGGGCAGCTTGTAGAGAGGAAATGGAAGGGAGAAATTACATAATTGTATTATAACCTAAAGAATTGTTAAAAATTAAGGTACTGACAGTAAGATAGCCCTAAAAACAGAACTTGAAACAATCTGTTTGGATGAGTGGACAGTTGTGTCTGACAATCTTGAGTGGCAGCCTTCGACTTCCACCTGGAGACAGGGTCCCCTGACATTTGCTGCTGCCCGAGCCGGACTATCTGACCCTGCAGAAGCTCCTGCCTCTGCCCATCGTCCTGTTGGAAGGGCACAAGGACTCCAGACATGTGTTGCGGCATCCAGCTTCATGTGGGCTCTGAGGATCGGAACCCAGGTTCTTGTGTTGTGTGTCACGCGCGTTACCCACTGAGCCATCTCCACAGCCTCTGAGGAATGTTTCAGCAGATGGTGAAAATGGAAAATCTATAGCAGTGAGCAAAAGCAAAACCATTACTCCAGAAGGGCAGGAGACTGGTCCAGGCTACATCACTCCATGGCCTACACACCACACTGTTTGAGGAGTCCCAGATGTCCAGTCTCAAGAGCTGTCACCAACCACATGCTCACATCCATAGCCAGAGGCTCCTGAGCACAAGCTTTGCAAGAGGAGCCATGGCAGGCTCTCACACAGGGCTTGTGTATGCCCAGGGCTCAGGCTAGAATGCATTTAAAGACGTGAACAATGTGCACTGTGGTGAAATTTGGCAGACATTTGGGTTCTTCTGGATGAAAAGGACTGAACGTGGCCTCCACACGTTAGGCAGGCAGGCAATTTCTTTATCTTTCTTTCCAAAGATCTCTTCATATTTCCAGATTTCCGTATAGTTATTCATTCTAGTCACACTGCTGACCGAGGCTGTGTGCATCACTGAGCACTCTCAACATCCGACAAGAACCAAAGGGACATGCTGAGAGTTTTTGAATAAACTTTAGCAACAGAATCAATTGTGATCAGAAACAGAGCGCCTCTGAATTCTTTTCCTTTTTCTTTGTAAATGCCTTTTACGTATTGATTTCCAGCTGGCTAAAATGTGACTCTAATACACACATGCATACACATATCTTAGTTAGGGTTTCCGTTGCTATAAAGAGACACCATGCATGACCAACTCTTATGAAGGACAACATTTAATTGGGGCTGGTTAAGAGTTTCAAAGCTTTAATCCACTATTGTCATGGTAGGAAGCAGGCAAACACGGTGCTGGGGAACCAAGAATTCTACCTCTTGATCCAACAAAGGCATCCAGGAAAAGATTAGCTTCCGCAGTCCTTTTTCTCTTCAGTACTGGGTGGAGCTTGAGCATAGGAGACCTCCAGCCCACCCGCACATTGACACCCTTCCTCTAACAGAGCCACACCTACTCCAACAAGGCCACATCTCCTAAAAGTGCCACTCCTCACAGCCCAAGCATTTAAACACATGAGTTTATGGGGACCAAAACTATTTAAACATATATATGTGTGTGTGTGTGTGTGTGTGTGTGTGTATGTATATATATATACATATATATGTGTTCACATGCTCTGTAACCAATTTAGTAAACAATTGGAACTATCTGCTATTTTTTTACATCTAAAATGTACACAAAAAATCCATACATGTTTTCAAAGTTTGCTAAGTCAATCACTCCTATTGGTGATTCTCTTGCAGAGGACCTAGGTACAGTTCCCAGCACCCACATCAGGCAGCTCGCAGCCACCTGTAACGCTAACTCCAGCCCTCTCCGGCCTTCATGGGCACCTGCATGTGTGTGGCACATAAGAACTCACACAGGCATGCACGTGCACTCTCAAACACAAACACACACACACACACTAGATAAAAGTAATCTTTAAATATGACTATACATTTTGTCCCTTATTAGAATAACCCCTAAAATTAACAAAATACTGTTATAAAATGGCATCAACATTCAAAACAATGTCAGTCAATATAAGAAGGGATCATTCACATGAATCTAGAAGCATCTTTGTTTTTCATTAATATTTTTATTTCTTTGGGGGTCTTTAAATTTTTTTTATATTTGAATTTATTTATTTAGTCTGTGTGTGTGTATGCATGCACGAAGGCCAGAGGACAACCTGAAGTCAGATATCTCCATAAACTCATAATCTAAGCCATCTCTCTGCCCAATGATTGGACTCTTATCCAGAAATACAGGCTTGTGTAGAACTGTGCTTTTCGGGTGTTCTTTTTCCTTGTAACAGTTTCTTTTGCAGGTTTCTCATCCCAGGCCCGCATAACTCTCGGGCTCCATGACTGGATGCCTAATTCCATCAAGCCCTGCATCATCAGGTGCCTTCCGTCACCAGGTTGTGACATTAAGGTGCTTTGTCAGATAGTTTCATTTTAATCTTCATCACTTAACCCTCTGCCAGAGCAAAAACACTTCTATTGCAAGGAATAGTAGAAAAAGACAAACACCAAGAATATCGAGTTTAGGGCTTAGGGATTTAGCTCAGTGGTAGAGCTCTTGTCTAGCAATGGCAAGGCCCTGGGTTCAGTCCTCAGCTCTGAAAAAAATTTTATTTTAAAAAAATTTGAGTTTAAAATTATCCCCAGCACTTGAAGGCAGAGGCAGGTAGATCTCTGTGAGTTTGAAACCAACCTGTGTGTACAAAGTGAGTCCAAGACAACCAGAAATACACACAGAGAAATCCTGTCTCAAAAAACTAAAAATAATAAATAAATAAATAAATAAATAAATAAGTGCTTATGAAGTTTTAGAATGAGATATTTGCTTGTGTTTTTGTTTGTTTGTTTGTTATTTTGGCTTGTTTGTTTTGTTGTAGTTTATTTTTTAATAGTTTTAGTCTTAATTTAGGACCTAAATTACCTGGAAACTCAATAATGCTTTTCTGCAGAAATGTTCTTCATCTTTTCTTTTGTTTTGCTTTTTTTAAATTAAGCTACTTAGTTCTCTTGATTGTAAATAATTTAAGACGTGCCCTTATACATAGTTAACTTGTCCTCCTTACCATCCGTGGAATCAGACTAAATTATACTGGACAGTAATAATAAAGTGTTTCTTTGAGTGGTGAGTTCATTATAACAAAATTATTTTTATAAAAAAAGATTTTTTAAAGAATATAAAGAAACAGATTAGATAATAATTCAAAAGTAAATGAAGAATCATGGCCATGTTGGTGTATCCTGAAGGCTCAGGCAAAAGGACTCCTAAGAGTTCAACAAAAGCCTGGGCTACAACAGCAAAATCTGTCTCAACATAAAGGGAAATGACAAAGTCAGACAGGATGATGAATGCCTGTAATCCCAGCACTCAGGAGGCTAAGGAGGGAGAAGGATGCAGAGTTCAAAGCTGTCCTATGCTATACAGACTGTGTCCAAAAGAAGAGAGAAGGGGGGGGCATGGAAACAAATATAAAAAGAAGATGAGAGAGAAGGAAAGAAGGAGGAAGGGAGGGAGGAAAGAAGGGGGAGGGAGAGAATATTTCTTTGGAAACTGCAGGAGTAGTAAGACACTGTATATTTTATTTTCTAAGATACTCCATGTGTACAATTAGTCTATAGTACAGCCGACAAAGTTTTAACCATCCCATAGTGTAATATAGCCCTGCTTCTTCTATGCATCTGAGAGAAAGCAAGTTTTACTAAAGTAGAACAATACTGCAGTTTTTGACACACTTACAGAATTTCCCTCCCTTCCCCCAACACCTTTATGGTGCCAGCAGTCAGCTCACAGTGATAACAGCCAGATCCTGGGGATGCTCCCTGTGATCAGACTCAGACGTCAGTGGCAAGAGAATCATAATATAACAGCAATAGTAGTAGAAAGGATGTCTATGTTACACATGAGGAAACTAATACTGAAAAGGGTAAGAAAAACTTACCCTTAAATTCAAGAACTAGAGAGATTCAGAACAGGACTAAAGCCCAGTGGTCCACACGCTCTGATGATCTCCCTAAATCCCAGGGGCGCCTCTGCAGATGCTCCAGCTCAGAATACAACTTGCTCACGTGCCCGTATTAGATTCACAATCACGCTCAGAGGCTCATCTTCGTGGCCAGGAGATCTGGTTCCACCGCCCTGTCCACTCCACTCCCTCGCTTTCCAAAAGGACAGTTCCACCCCTTCCCCTTTTCCTTTCCTCTCAAATGCGATCCCTACCCCATCTCCCCTCATAATTACTAACTTTGTCTTCCTACATTTCCTTGTCTGCCCCCAGCAAACTTGTCAGCCACCAACATCCTTGATTCTTCAAGGCATGACCCTTACTATGAGTGACCCATGTACAGATTCCTTCAGTCCACTCTCCTGCCAGAAGGTTCTGCTCCTAACACGGACTCTGAAGACATCAGTGTGGACATATGCAATCTTACCCATTATCCCTTGGCCCCTCCAATTAATCCCCCCACCTACTTCATCACTGTTCTCAACAGAGAAATCTTTTAGCAGAATTGTCTCCAGAATAAGTTTTGAAGATCTGTTTTGCACAGTGGTAACCATCAATAAAAATGTGTTATTGATGAGCACAGTAGCTTACCCTGTAATCCCAGCATTTAGGAGACAGAGACAAGAGGATTGCCATTTGTTTGAAGCTAGCTAGGGTTACAAAGTGAGTTCCAGGGGAATGTGCAATATATAGCAAGATCATGAATCAAATAATAATAATAACAATAACAACATCAACAATAACATAATGGTAATACCGTGTTACATATTCATGTCTTGGTTAGGATTTTTATTGTTGTGAAAAGACACCATGATGTTACTAACACCTTCAAATGCCCAGTAACTCTCAACACAGTCAAAGCCTGTCTCTTACCCCATTATACTCAATCTTCCTCCACTGTGGTTAAAAAAATAAAAAAAGGTTTAAAATGGGGTTAGATGCACTTAGAGAATAAAAGGAAAGCCAGTGTGGCTGGCAGGGACTGCATAATGGGATGGTACTGTCACCAGGGCAGTTAGGCGGTTCGGTCTCTGGCAGTTCTAACTGCCAAGAGGTCAATTCAAGAACCAAGCACTAGTGAAAATCAGAGGAAGGAAAGAGGGTCATTGTGGTCGTTTGGAAAGAAGAGCAGCTAAAGATATCCAGAGACTGCACCGCCATCACCAAGCCCATCTCCAGGGTCCCAATGACGGAGCTTAGGTTTAAATAAAGGGCAAGAGGTATACATGAGCAAGTCCCAATCAAGTCATGTCATCACTGCTTTAGCCCAGTCTGTCCTGCAGAGTAGTCCAGTGGTTGTCCGAACTATGTGGAATCTCTGACACACATTCATATGCAAAGGACTCATAACACATTACCGGCACAGGCAAGAGGTTTGGGAGACTCCTAGGGAATTATGAAGAGGTGACTGAGGAGCTCTCGGCTTGCATTTTATAGTACCTCCTTTGAGTGGCAGAGATGCTTGACGATTAAGAGAATGCACTGCTCTCACAAAGAACCCAAGTTACGCTCCCAACACCACCTCAGGAGGCTCCTAGTCCCCTGTAACTCCAGCTCCAGGGGATCTGATGCCGCAGATACTAGTACTCACACTCACATTCACGCTCACAGGCACATGCGTGCACACGCTCAATTTAAAAATAAAAACAAGTCTGTAAACATGCTTTCAACGACCACCCGTCTGTGGAGAAGGGGGACTGCAAGCGTGACAGAGCACAAAAACTAGAAAGGCTTATAAGAAATTCTAATGGTGAGAGCTTTTACTTTAGATTAGTGCCAATCCAAGATGGCTACCACGAGAGAATACTGTGTCTCTCGTAGGAGAGCAGAAACAACGCAGCGACCAGGAGACTGAACTCTGGGATCTAAAACGCCAGCATTGTGAGTGCCAGGTGAGCGGAACTCCTACGGTGAGAAAATCAAGTGGGGAAACCCTAGAGACACCCAGTTATTACCTGGAGAAATTTCCCGGTGACCAGCAGCGCACAGCTCTGATCTGAACGAGTAGCCACGCTGGGCGCCCGCACCTGCCATTATAGGCTGGATCGCATAGTCTCGCGGGCAGTCTCCGGAGGAGCCGGGTGCCTTTTTCACTGAACTGCACACTACGAGCGCACACTGCACCCGGGTTCTGCTTCAACCCAGGGGTGTGCGGCGTGCACGAACAAATCATCGGAACCACCCCAGGCTGAGTGGATTGGGGGACCGTTTTGACCAGTCCTCACACTGCAGGGGCGCGAGCCGAACGCTTCCGCCAGCAAAAACTCAGTCAGTGGGTGAGTCCGCCACAGTCACCTTGATACCTAAACCACACAAAGATCCAACAAAAAAAGAAAACTTCAGACCTATCTCTCTTATGAACATTGATGCAAAAATACTCAATAAAATACTTGCAAACCGAATCCAAGAGCACATAAAAGTTATCATCCACCATGACCAAGTAGGCTTCATCCCAGGCATGCAAGGGTGGTTCAATATACGCAAATCCATCAATGTGATCCACCATATAAACAAAGTGAAGGAGAAAACCCACATGATCATCTCCCTAGATGCTGAAAAAGCATTTGACAAAATCCAACACCCATTCATGTTTAAAGTCCTGGAGAGACTAGGGATACAAGGCACATACCTAAACATAGTAAAGGCAATATACAGCAAGCCTATAGCTAACATCAAACTCAATGGAGAGAAACTCAAATCAATCCCACTGAAATCAGGGACTAGGCAA
>CM053764.1:25462246-25504968 GCA_028658305.1 Pachyuromys duprasi
GTGACATTCGTTCACAGGACTTTCACTGCGACAGACACACATGTGAGCATGGAGTAATAGAAAGTGACATTCCTTATGTCGTGTCAGTTTTTAAAATGCAGAGAGACAGAGATATAGATGTCAGCTTGCCGGACAGGCAGGCTTCGTTGCCCATGGACACCATGCTGCCAGCACCTGTCCACTCAGCAGGTTGTGTGCCTCGGAGTCAAGAGGGACACATGATCTGCTCTCTGGCCTCTCCACCCCAGGCTGCAGCAGCCGCAGAGGGCCTACCTCCTCCCAGTCTGTGTCAGCACAAGGAGATCAGTCAGGAGAGACCACTCATAATTATCTATGCAGATGGTCACTTCATTAGCATGGCTTCCAAGCAGCCAGTTCTGGGCTGTGGATCCCCCCTTTCTCATCTTCCAAAGCAAGCATTCAGGAAGTCAGGCAACATACTTTACACAAGTGGAGGCCTGTTTGGGGGAGAATCTCTTCTTTTAGGAAACCCCTGCAGGAATGATGATTTCCTGGGCGGTGGCGGGGGTGGGGTGGGGCGGTAGAAAGAGGCTGGCAGAACACTGAACCGGCATCCAGGAAATCCTGGGCTCTAGTCCCAGAACCACATAAATAGAACGTGATAGCAAACACCTGTGATCTCAGCAAAAGGCAGGTAGAGCCAGGAGGATTGGAAGTTCAAGGTTAGCCAGGTGTGGTGGTGCACGCCTGTAATCCCAGCACTTGGGGAAGCAGAGGCAGGCAGATCTCTGTGAGTTCAAAGCCAGCCTGGTCTACAAAGGGAGTCCCGGACAGCCAAGGCTACAAAGAGAAACCCTGTCTCACAAAAAACAAAAACAAACAAACCAAGAAGTTCAAGGTTATCCTTGGCAATATAGAAAGTTTGAGGCCAACCTGGGCTATATGAAATCCTGTTTCAAGTAGGAAGGGGCCAGGGAAGGGAGAGCTGGAGAATTTGCTCAGTCAGTAAAATATTTGCTGGGCAAACACGAAAACCTGAATTTGACCCTCAGTCCCATGTAAAACACTAAATAAAAGTGTGTTTTTAAGCCAGTGCTTGTTGATGTCATGCTTATAACCGCAGCACAGTGCCAGTGGAGGCCTTGCTGTTTCCTGTCCAGCCAACCTAGCCTACCAGAAAGCCTCAGGTTCCTTCTTCCAAAAATTAATATTCTGAAGACTGACATCCAAGGTTGACTTCTGACCAGCAGACAAGCTCACATGCTATAACACACACATCCTCGTATCCTGCAGAAGCAAGCAGAAAGACATCTGTCACCCTCTCCACTGAGCCGTCGCTCCAGCCGATCACACTCTCTGAGCTAGTGGGTGAATGTCCATCTTCTGGAGCTGAGCAGAAGAGACTTGGTTCACTGTCAGCCCCAAGTTCTCTCCTACATAAAATGGGGTCACCCCAGAGGGGTTACACCACAGAGACTGCGCAACACAAACCCCAGGACTCCCCCAAGAAGATCCCTGAATGTTCATCAGCCCAGCGTTCCAGACCACTAGCACCAGGGCACCTTCTTTGTGGGAAAGAACTGAAGAGGCAAGATCTTGAAGCTCATCCAAGCACACAGACCATCTGCAACCATATAGGGCCCTCTGCCCCCGACTCCCCGCCTCCATAAAGGTTTTCTGCCTGAATTAAAGTGAACTTAGAGATCACCTTGTCTGATTTCTATGGAAAGGGCAAAGAAAATTGTCCCATTCAAAAAAAAAAAAAAAAAAAAAAGGGAATTTGCCAGAATTCTTGATAGCTCTTTTGTGTACCTTAATGCATTGTCTTACAAGGGGAGCAGCAAGCTGGAGACCATGGGTTCATCTCATTGTCCAAGGCCGATTAAGATGAGAGATGCTTCTGCCACATTCATTTAATGTTTCGTTCAGGCTCTCTGCTCTCTGCAGCCTCCATGTGTCTTCTCACTAGTCAACATTCATGTCTTTTTAAAACCACAGTAAATCTCTTTGATTGGGACTTGAGGCTGGGATCATTCTATTTGTGTTAGCAAACTGTCTTATCTCCTTGTGTGCCAGGCTGTCCCTGACGTGTCCAGAACTGCACCTCACCATGGGCCAGGATGCCAGAGCAGAAGGTGGCCAGCAGAGCCTTCAGACAGGACAGACAGCCTTGGGCTTTCCCATGACGAGGCTCCAAGGGATGACAGACAGGAAAGCACCAAGTGTTTAATGCACAAGAAATGAAAAGGGAAGGCTGTTTCTCTTCCACAGAGACAGGCAGCAGCCTGAGCACAGACCGATTAATTCCAAAGGGAAGGAAACAGCAGCGCATATGTTCCTTGTGCGTGATCTTACACAGCAGCTTGCAAATGCCAGGAAAAATACTTCTTTTGGGAACTTTTTAGGAGAAGAGTGTTTTTCCTTCAGTTTTAACCTTTGTTGTGTATGTCAGTTTTCGAAACTGGTTCTTCCCAGAAGTCCTCTTGCCTTAGCCCTCTGGGTTCTGGGATTACAGGCATGCCCTCATGCCTGCCTAGCTGGCTCCTCCTCCTCCTCCTCTTCCTCATCTTTTCCATTCCCCATCAATGACTGAACACCTATTAGCACATTTTCTTGTACATGGATTTTTTTTAACTCTCATTCCTTCATCAATTCATTCATCAACCAAGTCCTAAAGGGTTATTGTCAGGACTCTTTGGACAGATGCCAGGCATACAGAAACATAAACGTCTAAGATGTAGTCCTTAAGGCAGAAGAGACAGCTCAGCTGTTAAAAGTGAATACTGAGGGGGCTACAGCTGGGATACAAAGTATATAACCTGTGATTAATATAAAATAAAAATGTTTAAAAAAAAAGTGCATACTGATCTCAATTTGGTTACTAGCACCACATCAGGTGGCTGTCTGTAACTCCAGCTCCAGGGGACCAGGCACCCTCTTCTGGACTCCAGGGTTACCTGTATTCACATGTCTACATTCCCCCTGCCTCTCAACACATATACACATAATTTAAAATTAAAAGGAATCTTTAGAAGGGGATGTAATTTGCTTGAAGAAGGTCAAGGATTATCCTTGATGGGCAAGTGCTTGCTCATTGCTGAGTTCTGCCTAAGCTCTCTTGGAAACTGTCCTACTCATGATCATTCAACAGTCCTGGACAGAAAGTAGTAGGATCATGTTCTCTCTGATTTCAATGTCAAAATTCTTTCTAGGTCACTACTGACTATAAAGTAAGAGTATAAGGAATATGTTGTCAGAGTAACACATGAGAAGTCTACACTGTATCGCTAGCATTTCTATATCCAGAACACAACAGTTTCCATCCTTTAACTGCTCCTTCAGTTTAAAAAGGGACAAGAGATAAATCGCTGTGCGGTTCAGCAAAGGGCTAGACATCATTGCCATATGAACCGGAATCCCACTCCTAGGATTCTGGTGTCCAAAAAAGGAAAATTCTTTATACAAAACTGTGCATATGGGCATCCACAGTAGCATCACATGTAATAGCTCACAAGAGGAAACAAATCAACTGTCCATCAAATGATGTGTGGCCATATAAATCATGGCACGGCATGTTAAGGAATGCTGTTCTGCCAAGAAAGGGGAAATCACTAGTTTAACGTACAACCTGGAAGGGCCTAAGAACGCCAGGCACGAAACACTAAAGCCGCATGATTCACTGAACAGTGCCCTCGAAGCTGCTGTTTCAGATGCTATCCAGTTGCAGCAGCTGCTTCGGAAGGCGTGGTATCTCTAAAGCAGGATGAAGGATGCAGCCTTGTGCAGAGTTGGGAGACAAGGAAGGCCGTTCCCTTCAGCTCCAGCTTTTCCTGAGCTGATTCTGGACTGTCAGCCCAGCTGCTTTCTCAGCCATTTGGTTTGTTTATTTTTTGAAACAGAGTTCTGTGTAGCCCAGGCTAGCCTCAGATGCCTGCTCTTCTTGTCTCCCTCTCCTGAAAGCTGGGATTGGAGGTGCACAGCTCCATATACACTTTAGAACACCCACTTTTTTTGCAGTTCTTGGCATCCTTTTGAACAGGTTGATTCTCCAAACTTTATGTCTCAAGTTAAAGAATAGAGAAAAAGTTCATAGCAGTTTTTTCCTCTCAAAAAAAAAAAAATGACATCTGCCTTCTTAGTCTTTAGTAACAGTAAAATTTGGCCACTGACTGTGAATGCCAAATTTGCACCTCTTGATCAAGCACTTCTGAGGAAGACCACCCCAGACTTGGAAGCCTCCTCCAAAGAGTCACAACTTCTGTCTCATTCTGCCATACCTTCAGAAGGCTAAGTCCCCAGCATAAGGGGGAAAGGTGAGTCCAGGCATCAATAAGGGCCCCTTCTCACCTGTTCCCTGACCAGGGCTCTCTGCAGCCACTGACACTGGTTCTGTAGAGCTCCCTGTAAGGATCGCATACTTAAATCTAGGGAGATGCCCAGTTGGCAAAGCAGAAACAAACTGGTCCGTAGAGCTCTCTAGTCAGCCAATCTAGCTTACTTAGTGAGTTTCTGGCCAATGAAAGACACTGTCTCAAAAACAAAACCAAACTAGACTGATGACACCCCGCCCCCCATGATACCCAAAGCTGTCCTCTGGCCTCCATATGCATACACAGATGGACAAGTACACACCCGTGTACCTGTACACACACACAATCAAATCTTCAACATGTCTAAAACACATGTGTACAAACCCTTGTTCGTGCCCACTAGAGCACTGACAGGGATCCTTACACATTTAGCGTTTGTTCGTGATTTCCAACACAGCAAGCCCCTGACTCTAGGAGAGCTGAGGCTTCACTCAGAAGAAAAAGGGCTCTGCACCTCAGACGTGATCGAGCGCATTCAGGGTGGTATGGCTGTGGACAGGCTCTGTATCTCAAATGCTCATTTTCGTGTTCTCTCCATGGAAATGGCACACACCATCACACCATCCACCTCATGGGGAGGCTACCCTTAGAGACTGACTGTTAGAATCCTGGACTAAAAATGGGAGGAGACAGCACAGTGCTAAGGGTCACACCTGTGATCCCCACCCAGAGGCAAATCACTGGAAGTTCAGGGTGAGCCTGAGCTACACAGCAAGTTCTAGGCCAGACAGAGAGAGCCTGATTCAAAAAGGGGTAGGCAGAGCAAGCAAACAAGAAGAGGGCAATTCAAACCAGCTTATTAAAAAAGAAAAATTGAGGTGGGATGATGGGTCAATGTGTAAAGTACTTACCATTGAAACACTAGTTCAGATCCTCAGAAACCACAAAAAGTCAGACACACTTGGACACATATCTGTAATGCTTGTTCCTTTTCGGGAAGATGGGAGACACAGACAGGAAGATATGGAAGCTCGTGGGCCAGCTAGTCTGGCATATGGAGCAGTGAGCAAGAAGAGATCTTATATAAAATGGAAAGATGAGGTCTGACACCCAAGGCATCCTCTGACCTTCGCATGCTGTGTACACATGATTCCACATAAACATAAACATACACACATACACATATATATCACGTTAGACACACACACAGAGGGAAGAGGCGATTAGCACAAGAAAGTGGGTCTTAGGGAGATCTTGATCAGCCCTTCAGAAATATCACCAGGGCCCCTGATTTTCTCTGGCTACTGACTCTGCTCTCATATATAACAGTCCCTGCTGAAGGCCATTTGCTCACCTCAGAACTTAGTTCTTCTTACCTTCAAGGCCACTGGAAAAGAGCAAATGTCCACTCTCTCCCAAAGTCCAACAAAGTAGAACTATGTTCAATGCCTCAAACTACCTCAAATGGGATCTTTCTTTCTCCATAGAAACACAGCTGCATTTTATGTTCTGTGGTGCTAAACTAAGCAGCAGGGTTTCATTAAGCCTGAAAGGAAATCCATCCACCTTTTGACCTAAAGTTGTTAACAAAGAGACCCCCACACAGACTCAGTCTTCTAAAGAGCAACTCCCACCCAGCTCAGACACCAAAACGTCACTCACGGGGGGCGGGTGGGGGGGGGGGACAAAGAAGAGCGTAAGAGTCCTTTACTGGGTCGGTACAATATTTCCTCCAGACCAGGGATTACTCTCCAGAGGGCTGCACTGCTAATTACCATGCACAGTTTGAGGCTGTGAAACTGATCTAGCAGGAAAGCCAGACAAAGCCTCCTGCTATCTGTGATGATTCATCAAAACCAGAAAGTGTGGCCCACGCTCCCTAACAAAAGGAGACTGCTGGCAAGCATGCTGTTTATGGGGTCATTTGGTTCTACATTAACTGTGTGTCCATCGGTGTCAGACGTGGAAACACAAAATAGGAAAAGTTGGATACTCGCCATTAGCACACGCTTCACCCCAACCCCTCAGAACTCTTGGCCATTCCCATGCCCCATTAGTACCCTCCTGTTGCCCCCCGGAAGCCAAGCATCTTCCTTAGAGCCCAGTCTGCCTTTTGGAAAGATTTTACCATTGTTACTAACAAATTTCAATTGAGTAGCTAAAGTGTGAAGATCTGTTACTGTTTGACTTTCCTTGGAAATCTACCACTTTCTCATTCCACACAGTTCCGATGAGGCTGTCAATCAAGGGACAACATTTCTCTCAAAGATGGTGGACCTAAACCCCAGGAAAGCTGATGAGCCCAGACATATGCCAGCAAGTGATGAATACCTGAGTCCTACAAGGAGAGGGAGGGAAGAGGGGAAGGAGGAAGGAAGGGAAGAAGGAAGGGAAAGAGGGAGGGAAGAGGGGAGGGAGGGAGGAAGGAAGGAAGGAAGGGAGGAAGGAAGGGAGGGAGCGATAGAGTTTTCTTCTGCTGAACAACCATTTGATCTCAGAACCAAGCTATGAATTGACAGTACTAATCTTTGGGCCTGAAATTGAAGCCAACACCAAAATGGGATCTACACAGTTACTATGTCACCATGAAGTATTTGATTAAGTACCATTTAAATATTGTTCCTAGGGCTCAGCAGTTAAATAGTGTGGACTGCTCGTGCAGGGGACCAACGTTCAGTTCTTGACAACAACCTCAAGTGACTCATAGCAGCCTATAACTCCAGCTCCAGAGTCTCAGACCGTTCTGGCCTCAGCAGCTCCGGTACCGGCACACACACACACAAATAAAAATAAAATACATTTTTACACATATAAAATTTTATCCCTGAAGTTGCCATGCATCAAAGCCACAAAACAGTCCCTTTAGTTTGCTTAATTCACCTTCATTTATAACCAAGACTTAAATGACCTAACAGCCTGTGAAGGCATCAATGACCTCTTGTATAGTCAGCTAGAGAGAACTGTGGCTTTAAGAAGCAGACAGAAAGTTCAAGATAGTCATCTGCCACACAGGCTTCCCTGTCGGGGCTGCTTGCACACCAAGATTTGGTGAGGGGCTGCTTGAGACTAGTGCCATATGGTCTATAGTGTCTCCTTTCTTCCCTTTTTAAAATCAGCTTTCGGACTCATTATTCCCTGCTGCTTGGATGTTGGATCATTATCCATGGCCTGTTTTTGACAGAGTCTCTTTGGTCCAGAACAGGCTTATTTGTTTGTTTTGTTTTGCTTTGTTTGAGATGACAGGATTTCTACATAGGCCTGGCTGACCTAGAACTCACTCTGTAGACCAGGCTGACCTCAAGCTCAGAGACCTGCCTGCCTCTGCCTCCTGAGCTGTGGGATCAAAGGTGTGTGCCACCACACCCAGCTCAGAACACTCTATGAGCAAAGAGCCAGAGCTCCAGTGAGCTGCAGAACGATGCCTTGGTACTCCCACCCATCACCAGCTGAAACAGAGATACCTCTGGTAGGATGGTCCCAACAGGATTCACTCAGAGCTTCCGAGCCAGCCATTCATGTGGCCTCTAATCACAGGTTGAGGACTAGCTGTAATACAATGAAGCTGGGCTGGGGATGTAGATCAGCTGGGAGAGTGTGCCACACACGTGGCAGCAGGAGGAAGCAGGAGGCAGTAGGCTCAGTCCCCAGAACAGCATAAACTGGCTCTGTTGACCTGTGCTGTAATCTTACATGGGGAACAGGGGGAACCAAAAGTTCAAAGCCATCTAAAGCCACATTCTGAATTCAAGCACAGCCTGGACTACAGAAATTTTATTTCAAAGAAGGGTCAGGAAACAGAAAGAAATAAAATAAAGTAAAAAATAAAGCAGAACCCAAACTAAGGGCTGTGGGAAAGAAGGGACAAGGCAAAGAGAAGAATCCAGGTAACCACTTCACTGCAGACCCTAGGATGCTGGTATTTTGTATAATTTTTCGTAAATATAAAATGACAGTCCCCATTTGCTAAAGACACTGCACACTCAGACACTTTGGACACAGGACTTGGGAAGATTTGAGCTGGAGCTCATCTAAAAGCTTCCTGCCATCCAGCTTTTGTAGTGCCAGGAAGTACTATGTAAACTACAGAGGAAGGTAATCAATACTTTTATCCAGCCTTGATGCCAATGAACTACAACAATCACCAACATGGCAGAGTATCTCTAAATGTATAATAGTGACAGTTGTAACCAACAGTTGTCTCATTGGGCATCAGGCACACTCAGTAAGAGGGAAGTCTTGCCTGGTGCTAGAAACCTAACCAGCTGCTCAGGACTAGTGAAGTCATGGATCTCAGAAAAGTACCTACCACTGCCATTTTAACAAACCAAGATAATTCCTGAGTGTATTCTAGACCTATCCCTATAACCACAGGTAGCTCTCACTCCTCATCAAAGACGCGCCTCTAGAGCAAATGGAGAGCTTTACAGAGATCATAACAGGTCATAATGCAGAGATAAGCAGTGTGGAGCCCAATCCCAACAGTATATCTACAACACAATTCCTGCCAGATTGGATGGGCCTCGGGACCAAGAAGTCTGCTGGGAGACTGACCATATCATGGAAGCTACTTCCATGATACCTCAATAATATGGCTGCCAAAACAAGACCTGAACGATGATAATATTGTTAGACAGGCTAAAGCAGAAGGCAGAAGTCTCTGGGGTCCCAAGCCCAGACAATGACTGCTGAGAGAGGAAGAATTAGCCTCTCCCAGGGATGAGCCCCATAATTGCTTATCCAATACAAAGTGGTCAGCCCCGAATCATAGACATCCAAGTGATACCAAACAAACTCAGCAGGTTGTATTTATATAGTTACTTGGACATGAATGTAGCAGTAATAATAAAAAAAGAAGCCGTCGATTTGAAATGAAATGAGAAGCAGGGCATGGAAGGGACTGGAGAGAGGACACATTGGAAGAGCTGGAGGGAGGCAGGGAAGAGGAAAGTGCTGGACTTGCATTTTAATTTAAAGAATTAATAAAAATTAAAAATAAAAAAATCCACCACCAAGAAATAGACGGCTATCAAGAACACAGAGAAGGTTTCACTAATGACTGGAAGGTAGGTAATGAACTCGGAGGGAGGCAGCTCCCTAGGAAAGTCAGAAAACACTGCCAGGAAAAGATAAGAAAAGTGGACAGCTGAAGCGGAGTTGAATTTCAGCGGCAACACACTTGAAGCTTTGAAAGCAATAGCAGAGGCGCTCGTCGAAGCGCCCCTCCCTGCCCCGGGCCTATTGAAAGGACTTGGCTGGGCCCCCTTTCCAATAGACCTCCTCTCTCCCCCTCCTGGAGGCCTTATTCTCTTTCCTCTGATCTGATAAAGTAATCCTTGCTGAGGTGAGAATGGATTGATGAATAGCTCCTTCTGAGTAACATATTTGCATTTTAATAGGGTGCTTCTGGACACAGCCTTAAACTGAAGAAATAGTGGCGAATGCTGGTTAACCCTACTAGGTTAACCAGGGTGATAAATAGGTCGGAGAGAAATTAGACGGTAGGTAAGTCTCTCTCCCACATTGCAAAGCTGGTCCCCAGCTCGTGGTGGTTCGGGGTTAATAAAACAGTTTTCCTAAAAAGGTTGGTGGGAGCGGTACTACCGAATACCGCCCCCCCCCCAACACCGCTTCCTAACCAGGGCTCTCCGGGGAAAACCACTCTGTGGGCCCAGTGTGTTTCCACAGTGCATGATTCTGCCCTCCCTGCTGGGCAAATGCGGAAGTCTCTGCCATGTAATGGAACACAATAAACATGTCACTTGGAGTTTGGGTTGCTCCTCTCCTTTCTCTTTTAATAAACCACCAACATTGTTTAGCAAAGTATGTATTTCACACACACAAAAATATTAAAGCAAGAAGTGAAAGGCATGCCGTAGATTTCACGAAAGATTATCCATGTGATTCATTTTAATTTCACAGACAAATCATGCGTGTATGTGAAAGATTCCTTTTCTGTCCCAGCAGGCCCACCTCCTATTCAAGGACTGGGCTAAGCTCCCTGTAGGAAAGGCCTAGACTCAAAGTGCTTACACAGCAAGGTAACATCTGCACAAAAATTGACACTATCACATCATGCTCTCTTTCCATCTGGGTTATCAGCTTCCTTAATGCAAGGACAGAACATAGCTAGGTGTAGCGGCACACGTGGGTGACGTCAGCACTCAGAAGGCAGAGACAGGAGGCCTAGCCTCAGTTACATTCTCTCAGGGCCAGCCTGTGCTACATATGGGAGTCTCGAAAGTTGTCTTCTGACCTTCACACATGTAGTGGCATGCCCATGCCCAAGACATAAACACACAGAGAGAGAAATAAAAAATAAATTAAAATTTAAAAAACTTTATTGATTTCTACCACAAACATACAAAAGAAATTCTCTAAGCTAGAAAATTGACATTAATCAGCAAGTCAAAGTGTGGAAGAAACAAAATTCTAGTCTACCTGTTCTCTGCAGACATGTTGCTGACAAAGATTTCACAGAAACTGGAGTTGAAGGGGCCACCATTGTTAGTATTTAGAGAAATGCCATGCGCACAACCAATCTTAAATTCAATGAGGTTTATTGGATGAAGATGGCAAGAGAGAGAAGGAGAGAGAGAAAGAGACATAGTCGGGGGAGGAGCACCCTGACAGAGAGAGGGGAAAAGCAAAAGAGAGGAAGAAGAGGAAAGAAAGTAAGAGGAAGGGGGAGTGCCAACAGGTCACTACGCACCTGGCCCAGATGATGTCATAGGACACAGGTACTGACTGACATAGGACATTGTCAGGACCCTGAAGGTCCCTAAGAGAAGGCCAACTGAATTGCCTGCACAACATAACATTTCACCAGCAGATTGATCAGTTCCCTTCCATGGTCAGCGTAAACATTCCCCTTTGTCTGAGACACTGACCGGTATCTCTCTGTCTCACTATCTCTCTCTCTCTCTCTCTCTCTCTCTCTCTCTCTCTCTCTCTCTCTCTCTCCATCTCCATCCAATAAACCTCATTGAGGTAAAGCATATAATTTGCCCAAATAAAAGGCACTGGCAGATGATTTCTAGTTCTATTGTTTTTTTTTCCTTTAATAACACACAGGCCCAAAGCTGTAAATATGTAGTTAAAGGAGGCATTCTGGGGGTTACACACGTGTTAAGAAAGAAAAAACTGGGGCCATAGCTGCATTGGAGGAATGTTTGCCTGGCATGCACAAAACCCTGGGTTCAACCTCCAGCACCACATAAACCAGACATGACAGCCATGTGCCTGTAATCCCAGCACGTGGATGGAGATGGAAGCAGAGGATTGATTGGCTTTGGCTGCACAGTAGGCATCATGACTGAGGCCAGCCCGGGGTACCTAAGAGCCTGTCAACTGAGAGAAGAAAAAGTAGTAGAGGCTCACCAAAATCAGGGAAGTTTATTATCTCACAGCTTCAGATGCTACTACAGAAATGGTTGGCACATGCCTCTTCTGAATAAAGTTCCCAAATGCATTGAGAGTTTTAAAATAGGTTTTAAGTCAGTATTGCTTATGGGTGGGCAGGGGGTTTGCACTCACAACACACGGAGTCCTGACCAGGAACGTACTGGAATGTGAGGTCCGCACAGGAGTGTGACCCCTCAATCCAGCAGTCCTCTCCTGTGAAAATGTCTCCAACTCCATCACTGCAGACTTCAAGATGACTGTCCAGACTGGACTTTTTTTTTCCTCAGTAGTGCGTAGTGCCAAAGTTGTTCCCATAGGCTTTTTCACTTTGCTTTCTTTTCTTTTCTTTTCCTTTTTCTTTCTCTTTTCTTTCTTTGTTTGTTTGTTTGTTTCTTTATTTATTTCTTAACCACACCTGACGGTATGTGATCTAGTTCCTAATCCTTTTGCTTTTAAATGACTTTGGATTTATTCTTGATTTGATGCCTAGAGAACATCTCAGCTTGATCCTTGGAATAGCACCCAGGTTATTTATGCATGAGTATGGTGTGCATTTGCATGTACCTATTTGTGTGTTTGTATGTGTGGGGGGGGGCGGGTAGAGATCAACATTCAGTGTTCTTAGTTACTTCCTATTGCTATGACAAGACACCATGACCAAGGCAACTAATAACAGAAAGCACCTGATCGGGGCTTGTTAACATTTGAAAGAGTGATAGCTCATGACCAGCATATTGGGAAACATGGCAACTGGCATGGCACTGAGCAGCAGCTGGATCTGAGCCATAAGCTGGAGGCAGAGAGAGACTGGGCCTGGAATGGGCTTCTGAAACCTGGAAGACCATCCCAAGTGACACATCTCTCCCCAAAAGGCCACACATCCCCCATAGGCTCACATGTTTGTCCCCAGTTGGTGGCACTGGTTGGTAAAGATATGAAGGTGTGGCCTTGTTTAAGAAGGTGTGTCGCCGGGGGTAGGCTTTGAGTTCCAAAAGACTTGTGTCTTTGCCTTGTGATTGTGAATCAAGATATGAGCTCTCAGCTAGTCCTCTGCTCCACCTCCGTGGACTCTAACCTCCTGAAACTATAGTCCCAAATTAAATGGTTGCTTACATTAGTTGCTTTGGTCATGGTGGTTTATCACTGCAATGCCAAAATAACTAAGACACAGGGTTCTCAAAAAAATCTGGAGCTCACCTCACTAATTGGGTCGGCAGGCTGACCAATGAGCTCCAGGCTTATGACTGTTTCTAACACACACACACACAGCCCTAGGGTTATAAACTTGTTCTTTTGTTGCATGGCCTTTACTTGGACTCTGGAGACCTGAAGGGGGTCCTCATACTCTTACAGTATAGTTTACTGACTGAGCCATGTCCCTAGTGCCTGGATTTTACGTTGTTGTTTCTGTTTTGTTTGTTTTCCAGTACTGGGCCCTTCACATGTTAGGAAACCACTCTACCGTTGAGCCCATCTCAAGCACTGTGCTTGTTTGTTTGTTTGCTTGCTTATTTGTTTGCATGCTTGCTTGCTTGCTTTAATAAGGAACTGTTTCCACTTGCCAGGTTACTCATCCCCCTGATGATGGCATCCACTTTTCCTCCTTCCAACTGCTGCTTCCACTCTACCTTCATCTTGTAATCCCACTTTAGTTGCTGAAATTTCCTTGATGGATGAACACTTAATCTCCCTACCAACACAACAACAGAATTCAAAATTGCCCTTATTGGCCCACAACTGCATTCTGGGCCTTCTCTCACGCAGCCTTGCCTTTTATCCCCACCTACCTGGTTCATTCAGACTTTTCTCCAGTAATGCCTGGTGCTTCAGGAAGCACAGTGTGCCTCCTGGTAGCATGATTTTTCACTTCAGGTCTCTGCTTTAGCTTAGGGTTGGGCCTCGTGGCCTGCAGCAACTACTGTTTCAAGTTGAGCTAGAGATTTCAGGCATGCAAGAGGTGTTTTGGAAGGTGAGTAGCTTGCTTGACAGGTCCCCTTCTTGTTCCTTACATCCTGGGATAGTTTTTTCCTGGCTCCTCCTGTTTCTTTGTACATGGCTTGAGTGTTTGGCTCAGATATTCTAGAAAGTGTTTGTCCTCACTTCTCCTCTTGCAGCTGCTTGCTGTCCTCCATCAGCTATTCCTAAGAGATTTGAGCTGCTTCTCTTCTTACTGAGTTTCCTTCTCTCTTTTTACTTTGCTCTCCAACTTGGGTGCTGGGGAGGTCTGGCTTGAAATACTGAGTTATCATACTCAGATATGTTAGCCATGGAGGGGGATTTCAGGGGCTCTGAGCAAGTGTGCTCCTAGAACCTAGCTGTTTGCTAAAACAGTTCATGGGGACCACTGAGAGACAAGCATTGGTACCCATCACTTTGCAGTGTTTACATCACATCATTGCAATCCTTGCCAAGGCAGTTTAGTTTCCTTGGGTCTTAGTAAGCCCCAGCAGCTGACCCGATAGATAAACAGCACTGAGTCTTGGGAGAGGCCTACGCCCAGTCACGTGCCCCTGGGGTCTGGGGTCTCTTAGGGTCTGGAGATCTGCTTCACCCAGGCCCTCTCCTGGGTTAGTCAGCACCTCCTTCCTGGGTAACTACTGTCCTCCTCATCTCTGCCCCACTTCTCAGTTATTATATTGAATCTCACCCCCACCTGAGCATCTGCCCTGCACCCTCCCTTGCCTACAATTATCAGGAAAAAATTCCTGATAATTAATGTCTTGAATGGTGAGGGTATCTTTCCTAGGCCTGCAGCATCTCTGTGGCATGATGGCAGAGGCTGGAGAGAGGATGGCAGTGACTCAGGATAAGCTGCACGCTTATCCTTGGGGACAGTCTCTGGACCCCTATCTGTCGCTGTCAGTAACGTGAGCATCCTGGAGAACCACTTTGAATGGGTAGCGTGGGTGGTGGAGTACGTACATGACACAGGCAGGTGAGGAATTGCCTATAGTGGTCAGAAATCCAGGAAGAAAAGTAGGGAGGCTCTGGGATATTGAAGAGGCTAATCACTGCCATGCTGAGACCCGGCCATTGACTCTAGCTCCTGTGCAAAACCTCAGACTCCCCGTTAAATCAGCCAGCAGTGTCTTCTGAGCACCTTCAGAGTGCTTGGTAAGGCCGACCACACTGTACTGCTGGTGAATTCAACCTTCTCTAATGCCAGGACTGTAAGTGACTCTAGTGGAGACCAGAGCACAAGCACACATGTTTTCCATATGTCCTGCACTCTGACCGTATTCCGCACATGGAAGATAGAGCAAAAATGAAATTGACAAGTAAAAAATATAGAACGACAACAATAGTAATAACTTAAGGAAAGAGAGGACCCGGCACTTGAGAAGCTCAGGCAGGAAGTTTTTACCAAAGCAAGCCCTAACAACATAGTAAATCCAGGCTAGCCTGGGCTACCATATAAAATATTGTCTCAAAAACAAAATTTTAATAGTAAAGCAATCCATCGAATCAAGATTTAGAAAGATTAGAAAGTGTTCCCGTTATAGATGAGGCTGGGGGAGACTCTCCCATAGCGTTACCAGCATCTAAGACAGGACAAGCCCTGCACACAGCTTTCCAAAGAGATAAACAGGTTAGTTAGGAGCTGCCCCGAGAGCCGGGGATGAAACTCAGTCGATAGAGTGTTTACACAGCGTGCACAATGCCCTAAATTCAGTCTCCTCCAGCATCACAGTCACCAGACAAGCAAATGCATGCCTGCAAGCCCAGCATTTGAGAGGTGGAGGGAAGAGGGTCAGAGGATAAAGGAAGGGGCCACAGAGTTGATTCAGTGAGTAAAAGCACCTGTTGTGCAAGCATGACGACCCAAGTTCGAATCCCCAGCATCCATGTGTAAGACTACACACTACTGTAACCTGAGTACCAAAGGGTATATTAGGTTGGGGTTCTCTAAAGGAAGAGAACAAATAGAATACATACAAATACACACGCACACGCACACACACACACATGCACACGAGAAAGCCGCAGTTGTTCATCCCATGAGATTGTATATCTCATCAATTCAGGGAGGTCCTCAAGTGCTGCCAGTTTCAGTCCACATTGGAATCCTGAAGAAGTAAGTTCTAACACCAGTGAAGGAATGACTCAGCAACAAGAGAGAAGAACTTGCCGGTGAGGGTGAGGGGAGGCAAGCCAATAGCAAAAGCTTCCTTCTTCCACGACCTTTCATGTGGGCTCATGTTTAGCGTGGTTCTCCTACCTCAAACAACCCAACCAATAAACGTCTCCCAGGTGCATACAGCTGCCTGCGTTTCTATTACTTCCAGACGTAGTCAAGATAACAGCCAAGATTAGTCAGCACAGGGGTTCCGCAGCAAAAGAATCGCTGAATCTTAAAGTCCTCCATCTTAGCTCCAAGTTCAGTCCTCAAGAGATCCTGTCTCAAAAGATTAAAATAGAACGGGACACCCAACATTCTTCCACTCACACAGGCCCACACACTGCCACATATACCGCATACACACATACATGTACTCATTATGGATGTGCACGCACACACACACAGACACATGTGTGGTGGGGGTGGAGGGGTATGGTGGTGGTGGTGGTGGTGGGGTGTGTGTGTGTGTGTGTGTGTGTGTGTAATATTTAAGGAACCCCTTAGTTCCTCTGTGGCATGAACATATTTTCTAAGCTTTCCAGATCTTAACATTCTTATCTATGAACTATGTGTGATAACTTGGCAACCACTAAGTGATATCATCAAAGCTTGCTGAAGGGCTTTTTTTTTTTCAACCCAACTAAATACGAAGTTTAAAGAATTAACTTACTCATTATATTTCAGTTTTATCTGGCTCACGATATTATTCTACTCGCTACAATTCAGTTCTAAGATATAAGGAATACATACAAAGCTGCTTTTGTGGACCTTCAGAGGCTATAATGAAGTACACAATTCTTACCACATCTGTTCGTCAGAAAAATTGCCCTCTTCCAGTGGTCTCTCTTAGAGCACTGATTAAAGCCAGCCCCAAATGGCCACCCTTGGCAGCAGAGAAGTACATGACTGCTCATCTTTGCTTCTCAATATGGTGATACTTTCAACACTGCTTTACCGTGTCAGGTCAAACCCACCTATCCACACTGTGCACTGCTTCTCAATGTTGCCTGGACCACAGTGTTCAATTTGTTTGGATTTCTCGGTTGCCTCTGCTGTTGCTGTTGCTGTCTCCTGAATAAGTAAATTAACCAATGAGTGCCTGAGGACATGTGGCACATGTTCAGGGTTTGTGACACAGGAGGGCATAGAAAGCAAGGATGTAATATCTGCTAATGGAACCTCCCAGCTCATGAGGGCTTTTCATTTCTTTTGTTTGCACAGTTGAAATAGGCAAAGCTACCTCTTTAAATGACAGGAACCTTTTGTCCCTTTGAGGTTTCAGTTACCAGGCCACAGTCTGCCAGTTTGAAACCATTTCCTTACCAATTAGTTTGCAGTTGGGTGATGCTTCGTGCTGTGTTGAGGTTTCTCTACCTTCATTTGACCTTCAGTAGCATCTGTAAAGCTCTCTGCTCAGCACCAAACATCATATCCATGCGGGAGGCACTGGATGTGCTTGCTCAAGAATTTTGTGCTTGAAACCTTATTGCTCCTGAGAATTTGGGGATGGAGGGCTGTCAGTGGAAGGTTTCCCCTGTAACCAAGAGACTTTATCTTGCAAGGGCCCTGGGGAATAAAAACCCAGGGAAATCTCCCACACATTTAAGGCATTAGCAGCAGTCCAGGGGAAAACACTGTTATCTGTGAATTCTATCTCTGCAACCCTTATCTTGTTTGAACTGAGATTTGGGCTATTTGCCCTAGAGGGAGTCCTTTCAGCCATCCCATTCTCTTCCTTCCTGTTCCAAAATTATTGCCTGCAGGCAGAGCACATAACTTGAACATTCTTTCTCTCACTCCTCTCTCTTTACTGCAGCCAGTCAATTATAAAATAATAGCAAACCGCATAAAAGGACAATGAAAGCATGGGAGTGTCAGCTGCAATGCAGACAGCCTCCAAAAGGATATAAACGCAACTTCAAGATCAACCCCAACTTTCCCGGTATGTCCTCGTGTGAGTTAGGAACCGCCCAGCATGAGCTACTAGGGCATTTGACACAGGTCGGGGGGCATAACTGTGAAAATATGAAAGAAAGCTGGGGGCGTGACTCAGTTGGTGGAGTGCTTGCCTAGCACTCCGAGGATTCAAACTCTTGTGCAGCATAAAATCCGGAACAGGGTGGTGTATGTCTGTAATCTTAGCTCGTGGGAGGCTGGGGTAATGACTATCAGGAGTTTGAGGTCAGCTTCAGCAGTTACACAGCAAGTTTGGGACCAGCATGGGCTTCATGAAACACTAGCTCAGCAATTCAAGAAAGAAAAGAAAGGAGAGGGAAAAGGGGAAGGAAGATAAGGAGAAAGGGAGGGAGCAATAGAGGAAGGGAAGGAGGGAGACAGAGATGTTTTCATGAGCACATAAAGCTCCTGAAGGGGATATAGGAAGTATTAAAATACCACACATTTACAGGAAAATGAATTAAGAACCTTTACCTTAAGATGTCAGAAATATTTCTTAAATTCTAAACAAAATCGAAATTTCAATGTATAGCAGTACGCATGTTCAGCCTTATTCTCCAAGTGAGGAGGCTGAGCCTCTCAAACCCAAGGCTGTTAGCCAAGGGAAGGAGGAGCATGTGCTGGGGCTCCTAGCTCCTGAACACAGCCCTTTCATCATACCCCACCGCTTGAGTTTTTAATGCAGCTCTTCAGGAATCAGAAGGAGCCGCAAAAGCAGTGCTGGTAGAAAAGAAAGGTCCTCAAGCTTGTTTATTCCACATTCTACCTGGGATTTGCCTCTTTGCACATTGAGCTAAGAACCTTATGCCGGTGGGAACACTGAACAAGAAGAGAAATGGCAATTGGTCTTAAAGGTTCCCTGACACAGGTGTAAAGCTGCGCCATGTGGAAAGGTTCGGGGTGAGGATCCCAGGCACACAGAGAAGACCTTTCCCAGCTCACTGCGTGAGCAGGAGCACTCCCATGAACGTCAGTACTGCCCGGAGCACCTCCATCTGTCAACCAGGAAATATCAGAGCAGCACTAGACAGCTGAGGCCACACCCAGTAGCCAACGTGACACATTTCCAAGTGAGATCTAAGAGCTAGCGTTGTCATCTGTGCTAGCGAGATAGCTATCCCACCTGCAAAACTTCAACAGCTGACCAGAATGACTGGATTTGCGACAAGCAGACAACACCAAACACATTGGCTGGGAGGTGGTTTGAAGTGGGGCCTGGTTGCTTACACCTAGAACTCCAGCACTGGGGCAACTGAGGCAGGAAAACCAACAGTTGGAGGCTAACGTTGAGCCTGTAGGGGGTTTCTGGACAATCTGGGCTACAGAGCGTAGCTGTGTTCCTCAAACAATCAAGCAAAGAGAAGCAAACCCTGGATCTTAAAACAATAATCCAGCACTCTGGGAGGCAGAGGCAGGCAGATCTCTGTGAGTTCGAGGCCAGCCTGGTCTACAAAGTGAGTCCAGGATAGCCAGGATTGTTATACAGGACAGATAGAAAAACCAAAATAAATAAATAAACAAATGAAACAATGATCAAAGCTCATCACTGGGAGAACTGTGTGTGTGAGTGTGTATGTGTACGTATGTCTTTGTGAGTGTATGAATGTGTGTGAGTGTGAATGTATGTGTGTGAGTGTGTGTGTGTGTGTGTTTGCAACAGGGTCTCATATGACCTTAAACTCTAACTCCTCCTACTTTAGTCTCATCACCATTCTGACCTTGTTATTTTATATTAATTTTGTGTGTAATATAATATTTTTATCTTAGGACTGAGGTAATGTCCTCAGATGTATCAAAACTCAGCAAGTGTGCCCTCCAGACCCACACTCCTCTCTGCATGTAAATCACGCACTAGACGAAAGTTCTGAAAAGAAATACTGAAATATTCTGAGATCCCCGAGTGTTGGAGTTACAGGCTGTTGTGAGCTACCTGGTGTGGATGCAGGGAATCAAACTCAGGTTCTCTGCCAGTGCAATCTACTAGAAACCTGCTCATTTAGGGCGAAAAACCCCCAACCAACCAAACAAACAAACAAACAAACAAAAAGGCAATTGAGAAAATGCCTGTTTGAAAGCACACCGTTCTACCATCCAGCTTCCTTCAATTGTTCATACAAAACAGCCCGAAGAAGGCGAGTGTGTCGGATGTAGATGTGTGTCCCTGTTCTACAGGCGGCCCCTCCCTGTCTACGTCCGGCATTAAAAACCAAAGCCGTGTCAGGGGCTGGAGAGAGCTCAGCGGTTAGGGGCTCTGGCAGAGAACCTCAGCTCCGTTCCCAGCACCCACGGCAAGTGACTCACAGCCGCTTGTGCAGCTCCAGGAGATCTGACAGGCTCTTCCCTGCACTAACGTGCTCAGACCCCCTCACAAATACATGCGCACACACATAAACACAAATAACTTTTAACTGAAAGAAAAAAAAATCCATTCGAAGGTCTGAGGACACCGTGGCCCTTGGGCTCCTTGCTCAGTTTCTCATCTTAAGCCTCGTGGGGACCGCCCACCCGCACCCTCGCTCAGGGCACTCAGTACTCCGTCAGCGGTTCCTTAGCCTGCTCAGAACCCTGGCGTGCTTGAACAATGAGAGCTCTGTTTCTCATGAAGATGCTCATGCCAAAAAATAAAAAAATAAAAAAAACAACCCTGTAACCGCACCGGGGTTAAACCCTTCTCCTTGTTCTCTATAAACGCCTGTGTTTCCACATCATCACTTCTGAGAGAAACGCTTACTAAGGGGTCAAAATTGCAGACGTCATCACAGTTGCCACACCTCCTGAGAGGGTACTCTGCAGAGTGTGCTCCTGGAGACTCTGCTGCATCCTCTTCTCTGCAAATGGCCCTCGCTGCCTACTGAGATTCTTTCTTTGGCAGATTCACAATGAACGCTGAACCAGGCTCACCTCCTCCGCCAGGAACATTTAATTATGGGTTCAACAGATAGCCCATAAGAAGATCTGAGGACTGAGATACTTGAATGGCCGTCATCTAGGTAGATAACTTGAGAACTGAATGTAAAGTTTCCTGGCATGTGGGACATAAGAAGCCTTCCCCACGACAGAGCCTGTGATGGCTTTCCCAGTAGAGAGGGAACTGGCTGATCATCACAACTGGTGAAGTCAAAGAGAGCAGCAAGTGTTCACCACCTTGGTGTCATCACTACTCACCACAGGAAACACACAGAAAGTTCTAGATAAATGTTGGCTGAACTAAATTATAAGGCTGCAAGAAGACAGAAGAAAACAGCGTTTACACGCCCAAGCCCCAGGGCCTCTTAGATTCGAATCCTGCCACCAATGCTTATTATCTCTGCAAGACACCCCCTGTTGCATGCACACACACACACACATATAAATATTTACATATACACATACATACACAAATATACATACACACACATATGTATATATACATACACATAGACACATGGGCGCACTTGCACACACATAGAGACACACACAGAGACACTACGTGCTTGCTTCCTCTCATGTAAAATGGGGATAAGACAGGTCATGGACTTGTTAACAATTGGATAAAATATATAAAATACCCAGAGCCCTGTCCCACATGTGGTATGAGCCATATAGTTGTCTGTCGTGATTTAGAGAAGTAAATTTTCTTGAGAGTTTTCTACATCTTCTTGGTAGAAAATAAAATGGAAGCTGTTAGGCTCAGGAGTAAGAATCCAAATACTGTCTCTCAAATGACCCCACACCTTGTGAGAGGAATAGAAAGATGATCCAGTGTCTTCATCATATGAGGGGAAATTATTTCTAGAGCTTTATTCACTAAAAAACATTTTCAGTTTGGACCCCCAAATGTTGTTGTCACCCCCTTGCACAATTTACCTTCAGACCCTGGTTCAGAATGAGTAAGGAATTGAGTTGATGCCCCCCCCACCCAGAAAAAAAATCCTAACCACCATAGAAACAGAAATCTTTGAGGATCTCCGAAGAGTTGTGCCTGGTTGGGATGAGAAAAGAGGACCTTCACCTTCAGGAGTGTTGGACTCGGGTCCTGATGCTTGGATAAATAGCCTGCAGGAACACCAACCTAACAAGAAACAGAAGACACGGAAGACTGAGTGGGACACCCACTGGGGCGCTTGCAGGAAGTCAGGAAAAGTTACTCAGGGAGCAGAACCATGGTGCTGACGTAGCACCTTCCTCTCTGGTTTCAGAGTCTACCCAACGGTAGGGCTCTTCTGGGTGGGTAAGTCTGTTGGAGTCTGGGACTGGGGGTTTGCAAGAGTGCTTGTCTACAGAAGAAAGCCACGGTAGGCTCTAGCTTTGCAATGCATGCCTAAGGAAGATGCCTAGCTACAAAATGTAGGGAGAAAATGGAGTAGCTAGAAACAGACACTTCTAACGAGGCTTCTTTTCGATCACATTTCTGAGGCACTGTGGTCGGCAATTGCTCATTTTAAGGCATGAGTTAATCTGTTAACTCTGTGGGGTTTGTTGTGTTGTGCTTTTTCCTCAAGGAAGGGTCCTTTATAGCCGAGGCTAGCTTTGAACTTGCTATATAGTCAAGAAGGACTTTGAACTCCTGATCCTACTGCCTCCCCCACACCCCATCCCAATGCTTGAATTATAGGAATATACCACTAGAGTGATTCAGTGCTGCAGATTGAATCCAGGCCTCCATGCACCCTAGACAAATGCCTGGCAATTGAGTGGCATCACCAGTCCCTTTTAACAGTTAGTTACATTCCTTCTGGGGATAGTCAAAGAACCAAGAGCAGACTGTGGTTTTCACTTTTCTTTCCTGGACTGTAGGTCCTCACTAAGCACCTGGGCTTGCCGTTCACACGGCACATGGGACTATGAAGTGCTTTCACCTAGACATCCTCAGGAAGAAGGAAGACATGAAGGAAGACATGTTGCATGCAAGTCAATAAGGAAGGGTAAGACAGGATCAAAGGGTGCTGGGAGGTGGAGGAAGTGAATTGCCTGTCAGGTGGCGGCCTCACCTCCCCTGGGCATTGACTCTGGGTGGAGGAGTCTCGTTGTTGGTTCAGAGCAAATGATCCTTCCAGACTCACCAAGCACAGGCAACAGGACTGCCTTCCACAGGCTCTCTGCTTCTGGGCTATTTCATGACTCTCCTGCCCTCTAGGACAGAGATTCCCAACCGCTTGGCCTAGGGACTCTTTTCTACTCTTATGAACTGGCAAGGACCCTCAACAGCCCATGTTTATGTTGTGTATTACATCTACCTATTCCAAGGACCATACTCAGAAATTAAAACAAAGTATTCCTCTATTTCAATCAAAACGCCAATTTGCCACATGCTAGCATAAAAATCTTAGGTAACATAAATGATATTTTTTTTCATAACAACAGCAACAACAACAGCAAAATCTGCTTCCAAAACAAATGGAGTATAGACACAGCCTCAAGTATAGCCTTGAGTTCTTCGGCCTCCCTAACATATGTCCTAATAAAAGGTAGTATTTTTCTCATATCTGCTTCTGTATTCAATTTGCTACACTGTGTTGTTTTAATTGATGTGCCGAAGAAAATCCGACCTCACAGGAATAAGTGTTTGAGGCCTCACGACCCTAGGAGACTGTCTTGATGCCCACAGACCGCTCTGCAGTGTCTGGGAAGTCCAGGATCATAGAGGACTTTGCTGATGCGGGATTCTCTCTGCCACCATCTATCTGTTCACCACACTCTGAGCTGCATCCCACTCTGCCCAGGCCTCTATCTTTTCGATAATGAGGAAAAGTCATGTGTCAGAGTTTCTTTCATTTGGGAGCTGCCTGGTCCAAATGAAAACAAAACTCGAGTGAAACAAAATGCTCACTTTGCCAGAGCAAATTTTTGTCCCTGCCATGAGCACCTTCTGGAAACCCAGGGCAGCTCATCATATTTCTACTCACCTAAATATTGGTTGTCCTTTTGGGTCAAAAATGTCTTAGGCAAGGGGTTGTGGGATGCAGGGACATCTGGGCACTTAGCTTAGCAGTTAAGAGTGCTTGCTGCTCTTCTAAAGGACCCAAGTTCAACTCCCAGCACCCATGTTGGGTGGCTCTCAACTACCTGTTATCCTACTTCCAGTGGATCTAATACCTCTGGCCTCTGTCAGCACCCACACTGATGCGCAACCCCCCTGACACCCCCACACACACAATAAAAATTAAAATCTCTTTTGAAAATGTCTTCCTGGCTGGGGAGATGATTCTGTCAGTAAAGTGCTGGCTATGTAAGCTGGAGGACATGAGTCCAGTCCCCAGCCCCCATTAAGAAAATCCCAGCAAGGTGCTTGTAATTCCTGGGGAGACAAAGCAGGCAGAGCCAGGAGCACAATGGTCAGCCAGCCTTCCTTAACGGCAAACCTCCGGGTCAGAGTTCGAGAACTCTCAGAAAGCAAGGCGTTTAGCACCTGAGCAAATATACTCAAGACTGAATCTCTCTTCCGCGTGCGTGTGTACCCAGACACAGAAGAAAAGAACACATAGACACACACACAGGCACACATACTAACTTCTCATTAACTGCTTCCTTTGTCATATCTTTTCAGGGATACCTATGAGACATTGGTAGCTTTAGAACATCTAAGAACCTGTAATTGACATTCATCTCAAGAGAAAGATGTCTTCCGAAAAGAGACACAGAAACTTAAGGAAGTTTAAGCAAGAGCAAAGGCCAAAAATTCAAGAGTAAATATGAAGTTGGAACAATTGTTTATAGAAAGCATGTGTTGTTCACACGTGGCGCTATCCTTCTCTGAATGTTTATTTCAGTGTTGGAGGGACACATGAGTGCCAAGGAACATGGATGAGGCCAAAGGACTCAGGGTCAGCTTGCAGGGTCTATTCTGTCCCCTACCATGTGGATCACATTCAGATTGTCAGGCTTGGAGGCCGGCACCCTTACCCACAGAGTCACTCAGTGCCCGCCCACTATATTTCAAGAAGTGACTTTGTAGGACTGGCGAGATGGCTCAACAGGAAAAGGTGCTGGCTGCCAAAGCAGACACCTGCTCCCAGGAGCCACATGAAAACAACTCCTTCAAGTTGCCCTCTGATCTCTGTCTGTCTGCCTCTCTCTCATACACACACACACACATCTAATTTTTAAAATGTTCAAAAGGAACATATGTTATAAAGAACAATTTTCCAAACGAAATACCTTTATTCCCAGAATAGAGAGGAAAACACCACTTATACAGATTCCAGTATCATATCATCTTATTAATAACCAAAGTATCTTTACTTCCAAGGTAACCCATGGCAAGATTATCCAACGGGCAGCGGAGTTATACAGCTCTCGCCAGCGGTCTCATAAGACCAAGGTTGAGTCTCCTCGTGCAGGGGTGGGTGGGGAATTCAGTAACCACTGACTTCCACAGAGCTAAGAATCATTGCCTTTTTACCCTCATCAATACTTACTTAGCTGAGTGATTTTATGATCCTTGCCCAAGTAGCTCAAACAAAGCAGTTGGCCCCTGCCTCAGCTCCTTGAGTGACAGCGCATACTGCTCTCTGATGACAGGGCAGCTGCTGAGCTGTCAGACACATGTGCACCCTTGCAGTGATCCTAATGCTTGGAGCCGTGACCTGGGCTACGCCATCATCAAGTTGGGGGTGAAGTGTGCAATGACTTCCACCTCCTCACCCTGGGTTTTGGAGAGGTGGGTGTCTCCTCCTGCACCATTTACAGTAATCTCGCTGGGGCACCTGGCATGCCTTTTCTCTTTCTTGGAGTCCTGAAGCTTAAGATTGCTTAGGGGAACCCTGCCCGGTTTCTGCCCTGCAATGGAGCTTTGAAATTTAGTAAACTGTGGAAAGGTGAGGAATGAGGGAATCAGGCTAATTCTCATCACCTCTCACCTTTGCGTATAAGGTGTGACCTCCTTCAACTTGCCGCCTACCCCAGAGCCCCTGAGGCCCTGCGCCCGGAACACTGGTAGATCCGCACGAACCATAAGCATCCAGAATAGAACACTCCTGGCCAAGGCCCTGTGCCATTGTTCTCTAGAGGGCTGTTCTCAGAACTTCAGCTGACAAGGCTCTTTGAAGAGCTGTCTGCATCTCCACAAGAGCAGCTTCCCAAAGGGAGATTCAGGTAGCATGTGTGTGTGCACGTACTTGCACACACACACAGCACATACCATGCATGCCACATGCGTACCCCCCACACACACATGCATACAACATGCACACACACACACACACACTCTCTCTCTCTCTCTCTCTCTCTCTCTCTCTTTCTCACACACACACACACACACACTGGTCTGTTTCATGCATTCACTTTAGTTTGCAGTTAGCTCTTTACAAGAAATCAATCACCACATATTTAACCAGCATCTACTATATATCTATCACTCGGAACCGCTCTGAGTAAGAAACAGGAAAGACCACGGCACAGTCTTTGCCCTCCAGGATAAGGTGACCTATTTAGGAAGACAAAGCTAACAGAGAACAATTAAATGCTGCTCCTGCAGATCTAAATAAGGCAGAGAGTTGTAGAAAACCCAATCCTAGGAAAGAGAGAATCTATCTTAGGACTTGAAAGATGTGTAGGATTCGAACAAGGAGAGGAGGAGGGTCACAGAAAGCAAGAAGAGATGATGTAATTAAGGGCACTAAGAAGATGCCTCATTAGCAAGGAGAGGACACCGCAGGACGCCTCGAGAAGCAGCATGATTAGAGACCAGAGTGTGGAAATGCAGAGATATCGCTGAATTTCAGTACAGCCTTTTCCTGCCTTATAACGGGAGGGTTTCCCTGCATTGTGTCTGCCAGGTTGAGAGGATGATATGTAAAGTGACTGGATGCATCCTCTGCCTAAAATCCAGCTTGGGCCTTAAACACTGTATGTGTGTGTGTGTGGGGGGGGGGGGCTTGTATTATTAAAACAGCTAAACAGTAAAGGCATTCATTTTAATGATTCTTGAGGGCAGTTGTTTTTGCCTTGAGCTCCTCTGAGCCCTTGGATTCCAAAGAAGGGCCTCCAAGGCAACCTTGGGAGATAAGACAGATAAGGCAATGAGGGTCAGCATGCCTTAGAGCAATGTGACTTGTTATTGGGTGTCCACTTAGGATTTTCAAAGGAACACATAAATAAATCCTTGGTACAAAGGCACCCTTGGTGGTCAGCCAGCCATTTGTGTGTTATGAAAAGCAGTTATCAACTTTCATGGGTTAAATCCTCCTTCAAAGGAGACATACACAAACACACACACTCACACACACACAGGCCATCGCAACTACTACATAATTAACAGATCAATTCCCTCCTATATCTCTCCAGAACTTGTCAGGGGTCTACTATACGCACAGCACCTGATTGTCATTACATGCAGAATGAAGCCAGCTTACCGGACCTGGCGTCAACTATCAGACTAACAAAATGAACGCACGGAGGCTAACTGATAGCAATGACGTTGTTGATGACCATGCTATACATCAGTGCTGAGCAATCACTGTGTGCCAAGCACTACACATCAGCTATATTAGGAATTTGATTTTTGTCACAATATTATGAGGTACTAGTAACCTGCAACAAACTGGTTTAAGACATTTGCCACAACTTATGTACCTGGGACAAGGTAAAAACTACAGTCGTGCTGTTAGCTTCCAAGGTCATTGCCATGGCTGTATAATAAAAACATGTATACCTCCTTTAAATGTTATTTGACAAAATGAGCATTTCTCTGTGGTTCTTAGGTTAAATAACTTTCCTCTGAGCCCATAAACAGGAATTTTCTTTCCTATATAGCCTGCTCTCTTACCCAGAGTCCATAGCCAGCCAAACTACAGACAACAAATCAAAATGAGAAAAGGGAGAGGAGACTTGAAGACCACTTTATGAGAAAATAGGAACTACCAGACTCCAGTATTGCATCTTTTTCCTAGCATGCAACTATTAGCTTCATCTCCAAGCTGGTGACACACACCCTGTAACTTTGTTAGAGCCGGACCCAAGCTCAGAAATTACATTATTTCCTAACAGGATTTGGGTACTTGCTGTTGTCACACCGCAATAAATTTTAAGAAGAAAGGGGAGGGAAAAAGTCAAAGGATATCTCTAAATTGCTCCTGAAAATGGGTTTGCTCCCAGCATTAGGCAGTTGCATCGTCAGGTGCTATTGCTCTTACGATCACTTGGAACAGAGTTGAACACACTCTGCAGAAATCACCACGATGGATTGGGCCGTGAGCAACTCCTAACTGGTTTTCAGCAATGTATTGTCAACCAGGCAGGAGAGCAAAGTGACCCGACCAACTCCCACCGAGATATTCCTGTGCTTAGTTCTCTCCGTCCATTCACATCGCCACCAAAGAACTTTAATTTTCTGTATTGCTTTTCTTCTATGAATCGAGTTGCATAGTATTTTTAAAAACATGCATCATTAGCATGAAGCAATATTAGCATTAAAAGGAAAGAGAAGCATAATGCTAGACAGCAGAAAACTGCTGCTCACATCTTGGCCTTCTCATTTCATTCGACTCCACTGCAGCTGATAAACTGAAATTTCCATAATAATACAGAGTTCAGAAAACAAACAGCAATTGTATTTGATAGGGAAATTGCATCCTGTTACTAGATATAAAATTCTACAGCATGTTCAATGATATTCTCGGAGCACCGAAGATATGGGCATATGTTTTCATTTTTAAATAGAGTTGTAATGTAAATAATAAATCCACCACAATTTGGCTAGTCCAGAGACTGCTGGCATCATTAACTCAGAAACCCAGAGTTACAAACGCTCTACTTATCTTGGTAGGCCCTCAGCTACAAGTCTCCCATAATTCTGTGGATGCTTACACATGCCCTCTGCTTCATCCACATTTCTGTCTGGCTTAAGGGTCTTCTGGGCTTCCCTATCGCTATTTGTATCACATTTTAACCACTCGTAGCTCTGTGATGCTCTGCTTTCTTCCTTGCCTGTGTCCTTTTATTTTATTCTACCTCCTATTTCCATTAGCTCAGCAACAAATCTAACACCTGCTTTCCTGAGCTTCCTGTCCACGGTAGTAGATTAAATAAAACATGGCCACACTTCCCCCTTCCTTTATCTTTGATAGTTTCCGTTCATCCCATCTGAACCGCTAGCCCTTCAGCTTACTTGCTCCAATGGTCCAGGACTAAATAGTCTTAGACTGAGTTTATTCTCAGGATGTTTGAGGGTTAATGTAGACTGCCAATTCGACTGGATCTGGAATCAACTGACACCCAGCGCTGAGTGAGTCTAGGAGGGCGTTTCCGTGATGGACTAATTGAACAGAGAAGCCCCTCCCCAAGAATTGGCAGCGCCATCTAGAGGCAGCCTGGATGCTGGTGAGCTTGTCTATGCTGTTGTTGCGGCTACCATCAGAGCCCAGCTTCTTAGCCACTTTCCACTGTGGACTGAAGGCCAGCGGCTCTCCAGGCATCCCACGGCCCGCAGCTCCAGACTGAGACTGCTGAGACATCTGCCTTGCTGCTAACCGGTTCCCGGCCTATCCAGGGTGCCGACAGCACCCTCACATTTTGTAGCCAGTCTAGTCAGTCCCCATACGTGCTCACTCTATCGGTTCTGCTCCTCCAGAGAATGGTGACTTATTACAGTTGCCCTGCGCGTTTGTAATTCTTAAGACTCCCGTTCCTGTGTTCATTTTCTAGAGAAGAAACCATGTGAGAAAGGAAGGCCTACCTAGTCGACCCAGTGTGGGACAAAGATGAAGCCCAAAGTGTGCAGCCGAGCTCCGCCTAAATTGCCAGACTACAATGGCAATTACACTACTCAGAGCCACTAAGGATGGTTGTGGTTTTAAGCCACTAGGTTTCGGTGTGATGTATTACACAGTAAAAGCAAAATGATACATTTATCTTATCTTGTTTTCCCTTTCTCTGCATTCATCACCCTTGACAGAACAAATATTTCTTCTCAAGAACTTTAGTGCATGTTGGAAGAGGATATTTGCCACAAAGAATATGTCTCCCCCTAACCAGCAGTGTGCACGTGTGGGGAGAACAGTAACCACTTCAAAGAAATGTTTTATTGGTGTGTGTGTGTGTCTGTGTGTGTGTGTCTCTGTGTGTGTGTGTGTCTGTGTGTGTGTGTGTCTGTGTGTGTGTGTCTGTGTATGGGAAGTTTGCAGGAGTCTCCTTCTAACATGTGGGTCCTGGGTATTGAATGCAGGTGATCCAAATCCACAGCAAGCTCCTTCACCTGTTTATCCATTCACTGGCTCCTAATCCCACTTTCTGCAGTCACCACCCAGATTACTACTGGGAAATTACTAAATTAAGGTAAATTTAAAATTATTCATAGATTATATAATACATTATGCTTCCTAATTTTATCTTTATTTTTACCTTCCTAATTTTCCCTTTTCCAGGATTTATTTTATTTTTGTGTATTGTGTGTGCAGGTATGTGCACGTGAGAGCTGTGTGCACACAAGCCTATGGAGCTGGAGTTGCAGGCAGCCAGGAGCTTTTTAGTGTGACTTCTAGGAACTGAACTTGGGTCTTCTCTTAACCTCTGAGCCATCTCTCCAGCTCCTTAATTCCATTATTTGCTAGTTTTGTTTTGTTGTGGTTTTTGTTCGTGTTCTGCCTTGAACTCACAGAGATCCACCTACTTCTGTCTCTAGAATGCTGGAATCAGCCATTCTCCACCACATTAAAACTTAATGTCTCAATTTTAAAGCTGAAAAATACTTGCTTTCTTTCAAATTCACCCAGCTACATGAAATACTTCTACAGAACGAGTAAGTTGAATCCATTGGTTCCCTGTGGCTTATTGGCATCAGCGTTTACCGAGTATGCACCATACTACTGTGAGGGGCCGGTCCTTAAAGAAGATCATCATGAACTGCACCTACCACAACAATGTGCATGGTTCCTTGGTTCTCATTTATATATAAAATATCCCTTTGAATAAGTCTTTCAATGCATTATTTAATTGATTTGTGACAAAATTTGAATTTATCTATTATGTTTTCACCTTTATCAAGAACAAAGCCAAAGCCACGCATAATGAATCTAGAATCCCAGAACTCAGGAGGCAGAGGCAAGAAGAAGAAGAGTTCAGGGCTGATCTGTCCTCCATGAGGCTCTGTATCAAATCAACAACCCCTTTAAAAACAATGACACAAAAGAACGAAGCTGAGGCATCACACTTCCTGGTTTAGTAACTCTCACAAAGCTACTATAATCCAAACAGCATGGTATGGTGTTGACCTAAAATGCAGACATGTAGATCAGTGTCGCAGAATAGAGGGCTCAGCCATACAAGTGATCTCTGACAAAGGTGCCAAGAATAAACAATGGGGAGGAACAATCTGTTCAGGAGATACTTCTAGGAAAATCAGGTATCCATATATAACGGAATGAAACTGGACAATTTGACCCTTCTCTTACACCATAAACAAAAATCTGGTCAAGAGAAACTAGTTGCTTAAACACAAGATTAACATGGGCTTTGGTGACAATTTCTTGGGTATAAAGTTAAATGCATGCAATCAAAGAACAAAGTGAAACTACATTTTAAAAAAAAATCTTTGTGCTGCAACAGGTACAATCAACAAAATTAAAAGGCAGTAAGTAATGGGAAAGAATACTTGCAATTCAAATACCTAATAAAAGATTTAAGATCTGACCTCCACACTCAAACCATGGTGTGTGTACCCATGCACACATTTGCACACAGATGCAACACATAAGCCAGTCAACTTTAGTACATCATATTTTGAGATGAGCACATGAAGTTAATTTCTGCTTTTATTATAACAAGGACCACTGGTCGAGCACTTGGTACTCCTGAAGAAGTCGGTCATTTCTCCTTACATTGAATTTAAGTTGAATGTTAATACCACGTTTTATGTCATATGTGTCAAAGAGTAGATTAACATCATATGGACTTTGCCTATGTTGACTGTCCTCACTTTCTGTTTCACAATAGCAAGTGCTTGAGGAAATACATTCCCAGTGATGGGGAATTATTGAGAAGATGAGGCACACTGCTAGCAAACACTCAACAGTGATTCTGACACAAGAGGGGTCTGGTTCTGAAGCAAGAATACAGGTGCATGTGATAGGTATATCAACCCAGCACTGAGAGATAGCTTTCTCTCCAAAGGCCTAGGAACATAAGATTGCAGGAAAAGAGATATTCTAGAAATATTTATGTCTCTCCCTAAGATGATCAGATTATTAAAATTATAATCTCCAAAGAATGACACTTTCCCCAGGAGCCTTGTTAGGAGGAGGGAAAGACAGAAGGATCTTGTCTCACAGCCCTTACAACTTTACCCCCTGCAGAGATGTAGCTGAGACAACAGTGGGTCAGTCATGGCCCGCAGCTGGACCGTGCCTGCTTAGTAATGCATACCACTTGCCCCACGTGAAAACCTAAACCTCAGGTCAGTATCCCTGACTGGACCCTCTGATCTGTTCCTTGTCTTCCCAAAGTGACCACATTAAGGACATCACTTTTCTCTGCTTGTCAGTATTCTTTGTCCCCTCGATTGGCACATTAGGGTGGGCAGGCAGCCCTAGCTTATTGTAGCTGCCAGAGTCTGGTCTCTGATCTGAAAGTGTCCAGTAATAACAACTCTGACATTTCTGAAAATGAGCCGTCACCTTGTGGTGTAAGATGACAGAATTCCAGGAAGCACACCCACAGTGACAGTACAATGAGGAAACAGCGAAGAGCAAAAGGCATGGGGAACTTTTCTGTTATTGTCAAACGTTATTAGCCAGAGGAGCTGTTTAAATCCCACTGGCTCTCAGAACGGGAGAGGAGAGTTTCTCAAAAAGAATTTGGGATAACATCTTAGCTTAAAGATAGCAAATGAATACTAGAGACACATGAGTAGGGTATATACATTAAACACAGCAAAAAATTTGATTTGATATTTCAAGATTCAAAATTCAAGTATTTCCTAACACAATGCCTAGGAGTGGAGCTAGAATAAAACCAATCTCACAGGCTTGATATGAATATTAAATTATATAATATACATTAAAATGTGAAAGTAATTCTCCAAGTAGAAAGAAAGCTTGAAAAAAACAGCTGTTCTGCAAATGTTATCATCTACTCTGTCAAATTAGATTGGTAGAATGTTGTCACCGAAAAAGCAATGCCTAAGTTTATACAGAAGCATAAAAGACTCTGAGTAGCCAAAGCAACCCTCAGCAGAAACAGCAATGCCAGAGAGTCTGGGATGTAACTCAAGCTAGTATGCATGAAGCTCTGGGTTTGATTCCTATCACTCATAAATCAGGCAGAGTGCCATGTGCTTGTAATCATAGCACTAGGGAGATGAAACAATAAGGTCAGAAGTTCAAGGACATCCTTAGTGTATAGTGTCAGGCTAGACTCAGCTACCTAAGAACCTATTTCAAAAAAACAGAAATAAAACCAAACCAAAAAAAAAAAAAAAGGGAGGGGGCAATGCAGAAGATAACTCCATACCTAATGTTAAGCTGCACTGTAATGTCTTAGTAAGTAAAACAGCATGGAATTATACAAAAACAGACACGCAGACCAGTGGGCTAGAAGAAAAGACCCAGAATTAAGTGCCCAATCTGTAGCCCTCCAAGTCTCAGCAACAATGCCCAACATGTCACTGTGGAGACAGCTGGTCAGTGAAATGCTTGTCCAACTCCAGAAAATTGGAGCCCTACAACACAGGCCAGCAATCCCACTGGGTTTGGGAAAGGAAAATGGGAAGAACCCTGGCTGGGCCTCGCCACCATTTCCTCCAGCTGAATCAGTGCGTGAGCTCCATGTTCAGTGAGAGACCCTGCCTCAAAAACAAAGGTGGAGAGTAACTGGGAAAAACACCACATAGACCTATAGCCCTCACATACAGGGGCATGTGTGTGTGCACATGAACACGAAACACACACATAATGTTTAAACACACATTGGAGCAAAAACAGCTTCTTCAACAAATGGTGCTAGAGAAATTGATTCCACATGTAGAACAATCAAACTCCATCCTTATCTTTCCTAGTAACAAAAGCAACACAAAGTGGATCACAGACCTTATAATGAGGCCTGAACCACTGAAATGAGGAAAATGCCTCATGAGATAGGTAAGAAAAGCAATTTTGGGAAATGTGTAACAGCTCAGGAAATGATGAAATTGACAAATGGGACTTCATTACATTAAAAAAAAAAGGTTCTACACACAGCATGGAAAACTCTCAAAAGACTAAAAAAAAAAACAGAGTACAGAAAGTTCATGTCCACTATATATAAAGAGCTCAAAAAGTCAATACCATTTCTGTTCTATTTGAATGCCTACCATCAAGAAAACAAGTGCTGATGAGGATGAGAGAGGGTCCCTCATACACTGTCAGTGGGAATGGAAATTAGTGTAGCCGTATGGCAATCACCATAGAAGTTGCTCAAAGCAAAACTAGAATTACTATATGATCCTCTTCTTGATATGTAAGCAACGGAATTAAGAGTCAGAAACCCACATACCAGTGTTTAGCATCACATGGTTCAAAATAGCCAAGTTATAGACTCAGAGTAGGTATTCATCAGTGAATCCATGGGTACATAAGATGGAGTGTCTGGTAAAGTGGAGTATTACCTAACTATACAGAAGAAAGTAATCATGCTGTTTGCAGGGAAATGGATGGAAATAGAGGTCACTGTACCTTAAAAAAAAGTCAGACCCAAAAAGAAGCCTGTGTTCTTTCAAATATGGTGAAGAAAAAGACATAAAAGTAGAAGGGGCAGGTTAAGAAAAGTGAAAAAACAAGAGAGAGTAATGGAGAATAAATATGGCCAAAGTATATTATATGCATTATGCAAGTACATGAATGACACCATTCTTTTATACAATATATGCTCACAAAAGAGTCTGGGAAAATGAAAATGTGGCCATCGTCAGAGTCTCTGCTGGCCTTTGAAGATGTCCAGTTGGTGAGCAGTTCTCAGTTCTGCTTTGCTTCTCCCCATGGTCTGTTCTCCCTGTGCAGCCTGTGTGCTCTGTGACTTCCTTGATTCCACCTCTTTAGTAATAACTGTTATTAGTCCTATAGAAGTACTAGATGTCTGTCTTCAGCAACCTCAAGCCCCATGTCATGCACAAGGTCTTCAGCACACCATGTACACAGCAACAGCACAGAAACTCTGCGGATGCGAGCTCTGGAAGCACTTCCCCTCTGCCGTTTGCATGCTGTGTCTTCCTGTCTCCTCCCTGGGGAAACTCTGAGAGAGGCTTGGAGACTCCAAGCTTGGAAAAGAAACATTTTCAGGCTGAAGGGGCAGCCTAACTACATACCCTAAAACTCCCTGATATTTTGTCAAACAATGGAAGCCTGGCCCTTTAATACCTAAAATTCCATATCCTCCAATGTTGGAATCAAAAACTCACAGTCAGTTGTGAATAACCACCACTGTCTGCTTGGGAGCAATCATCTCCCCAAATTCTATGCATGTTAGTTATTATCTTCCAACACCTGGCATGCTCATATGTTATTATTCTTGTCACAGACAAGGAAACTGAGCTCAGAGAAATCCCAATTTTCTGCCAAGCATCACACAGGGTGAATTGTGAAATTAATTTGCTTCCTTTCTGTTGTTTCTACTTTGACATGTTATTTAAAAGGAGGGGGTGCTTAGTGGCTCAGTGGCTAAGAGCACACACAGTTCATGCAGAGGACCCAAGTCCAGTTCCCAGCACTGTCTGACATTCTCTTTCCACAGGATCAGCCAGCTCTGACCTCCTGGGGCAACTGTACTCATGTGCACACATACAAACACACAACAAAAAATAAACACAGACTATTTCTTATAAGAAGATGGAACACCTTTTACATATACATATGATAAATAAGGGCTGAAGACACAGTTCAGTTAACACAGGGCTTGCTTGTATGCACAAAGCTCTGGGTAGCATCGCCAGCACTCCATAAACCAGGCTGCTTCCTGACTCTACTTCTCTGGGTGACTCCTGCAAGTGATTCATTATATGTTTATATGTACATATATATCATGAATATATATTTATATATAATGAATGCATATGGATATATAAAGAGAGAAAGAAAGAGAGATATTAGCATTTAAAATCAATGCTAAAAGTTAAATGAAACAATATGGAAAATGTCAAAGTAAATGATCCTATATTCAGATTTTAAAAGACCTTTTGTAAAACTAATGATTAGCTCCTGGGATGGAGACTTTGCTCGGTGGAAGAGTGCTTGCCTAGCATGGAACCTGGGTTCCAGAATCCTCAAGTTTCATCTCCAGCATGGGAGATGATGATGATAATGACTATGATGATGTCAACAACCTTCTGATCTGTTGACTCTGAGCACTGGTGCTTACTTAAATGAGATTTTTCTCATAATGAGAAATTCTGACATCTAGTCTGTCTCAATACTGGGAAGGTCCCTTGTCTATTTACCAAATCCCACCCTTACTTCCCAAACATGCTGATGGATGGGATCCAAGAAGTCATTCACAGTGATGTACAGAGAAAAAAATTAATAGACCTCTGATTATTCCTAGGTCCATTTTCCAGAGTCTGCCTCTAACTATCTAACAGATAAGGGCACTAAAATGTTTGGGTCCCAACATTTTACTATGGTTTAAATTCCTTTCCTACTGAAAATCCTAGCCAAAAGGCTTTCTTTAGTTTTGTATTAAATTATCCCATTTGGTTGGCTGCCTTTAACAACTTAACTGATTATTTACCAGCTCACCATGTTCCCCTGCACACACCCCATGTCAGGGTTCAACGAGTGACTGCCGTTGCCCTCCCTAGCTCCTGATGGGGTTTTTGATGTTGTTTATTTGGGGTTTTGTTGCTGTTGTTTGGTTTTGTTTTGTTGTTTTGTTTTTTCCTGAATATCCAGATTGCCCCCATCCTCCCTTGAACAACGCCATTGTGCACAACCTCAGATTCCTAATGCTTTCCAGCTTTTGCTCTTTGGATTTGTCTGGAAAAACGAAATTAGTTGTTTCAGATTGTTCTGTTTCCTAGCTGGGGGAGAGGTGATCTGGGGGAGAGTTGGTGAGGTGGCTGAACAAAGCCTGTTGTGCAGTTAATGCTTTAACCTTGCGTATAATTTATACAATAAACAAAGTCACATGCTCCCTAATAATTTAGATGTAAGCAAATGTTGATTTATTCAGGAAGGCTACTGCCCAGAGCAAGGCCCCCAGCACTAAAATCTGAATTAAACTAGGACAGAAGCAGGCTAGTCTATAATAACATTTGTATAATTTTATTTTTGCCCTTGGCTCAGTTCATTTCCTCGTACAGTAGACGCATGAAATTGGCTCTTCAGCCACCTTTAGCTGTTCATTGATATCCGGGCAGGAATGAAAGCAAGACAAAGCTCATCTCTAAGTTTCGTTTTTAATCACGTAAGTCTTAGATTCCTAGGTCATTTCTAACAATAATTACCTTTCCCTGAATTGTGTTTTTGGCAACTGTCTCCCAGAATAGTTTCGTTTAACCTAAAGATGTAGTTTTTTCCTCTGATTGTGAGAAGACTCCGAGAGAACTGAGCCAGTTAAATAGATGCGAACGTTGTGATTTCTTTCTTTCTTTCTTCGGACCCTGGGGCATGGAGTCTGAGTTCTACTACTTTCCTGTCAGCAGTGAAATGAAGGCCTTAGGAAATTCCTTAAATGGTGGAGGGAAAAAAATAAACATTAACTTGAAAGAGTGAGGGACCAGCCCGCCCTCTCTCCATTAACCTTTGACTTAAATAAAAATTAAGAACTTTATCATACAGGCTTGCTACTTGGGTCAGGGGGCAGTGTAACTCCCTTTTAAGGGAGCATTGTTTGAGGCATTCAGTTATCTGTGAGAACTTCTCAAAAAGAGGCCAAGTTTTCCATCTAAACACAGCCGAGAACGTTTTCCACAGCCATGCCTTACATCCGATGTCCACCAGTAGGTGTTTTTCACACCTGTTCACCTTAAAATGCATCTACAACTTCTACCCTCCACCCCCGTAATACTTTCATCTCCGGAAAAGTAACAGCACTATTTGGGGTCAAAAGTTCAAAATAAAGAATTTTCTCCCTCGGGGCGGGAAATCAAATATGCTAAACCTTCTCTCTAACCTTTTGTGTAGGGGGGAGTTTAACCAACAGGGAAAAAAAAAATCCTGAAAATCAGAAATGAAAAAAATTGGCGTTTACGGTCTATGTGAACCATGCATTTATCTCTCCTCCTTGCAGCTGGAAGGTAAACAACAGCCCCAGTGTTTGGGAGGCAAATATTGTTCCCTCCTATTCTTGGTAACCAATCTGCTCGCAGGCCTCCTCCACCCCAGTCTGATTGTGCCCCGAGGCTCTGCAGGCAGCAAAGGAGGCTTTCAGAGAATCCAGGCCCTGTTTTGCCTTCATTACGAATTCCAAATAGAACAAGTTTTCGCCTGGCTTAGGCTCTGGTTATGAAAGTTTCCCACAGCTCTCGAAAAGATACAGAATAATAAATGGCCCGGCAGAGAAGTAGAAGGCAGGAGGACCGCCATCAAAGGTTTCTGGTCACGTCAGAAACCACGATTGCGGTGCCCCGGAGCTACTGTCACTAGGACTCAGAGATAAAATAGTTTGCCTTTGGCCTGAGGTCAGGAGCTTTCAGGTTCTGTCCTTTGTTCCCAGGTCAGCAGAGAAAGGGGTCCTTGGTCCCAGCCTCAGAATGGAGCCCTTCCTCCTGGCATCATGGCCCCTGGCTTTCTCTAGGGACATGCTGTGAGCAGCATTGGGAACTCTCTTACCCCAAGGGGCAGCTGCGGAGCTTCAAATGTTTTCAGGCATTTCCAGCATAAAAGCAAAAATTGATGAGTTTCAGCGGGCTGAGCTCTGAAACTCAAAGGAAAAAGCCCCGAGGCGGTGGAGGGAGAGGAGGAAGCGATTTATTGTCTTGCTGCGGGTTTCTTTTCTTCCTTTCCTTTAGCTGGTGTCTTTATTGAGTCAAGATGTTATATGAATGCACCAGTGAAGTATCACATGCAAACTCTTCAGGGATCTCTCAGCTGTGAGTTTACGGAGACTGGCTCTGTGGTGTGCCTAAAATCCGCTTACTACCCCCACCCTAGTGCAAGTCTCTCTTTAAGGACGAATTCCAAAAGGCTCTGTCTTAGGAGCCCTTCAGACACAGACTCAGTCTGATACGACAGCTTCATTGTCTACACATTTTTAAAAAATCGTAGACTACTTGAAATAAACAGAATAATGGGAAATTTGCAGGAATTCTCCCCCCCCAACAAAAAAAAAAGATAATTGATCTGTCTTTATGTGTCCCTTCCTAAAAGCTGATTTATATCACTGTTTTTATTCTGCTTTATTTTTTGCCAGTAACTGGGGCCTGGCAAACTCTAATCCACCACACTGACCCCATATAGGGGTGGACTGTGACTTCATTACATTTAAGCATGCGGTTGTGGCTTTTTATACATAGTTCATAATGCAGTTGTTATATTTACATTAAGTTATGATGTAAATATAACTCACAAAAGTGTAGTCAGTGTTTACAAACTAGACACAAAAGTGTCTTTTTACATATATATATGTATGTATGTATGTATGTATGTATGTATGTATGTCCTGGGCTGGCTTCAGGCTTCCAAGAATCCCCAACACTGGGCCTACAGATGTGCACAGATGTGACTAGTTCCTAAATTCCTTGTTTAAGAGTTTTTAAACGTTCCATCATATTAATTAGTTTGTCCTAAAGAGAACACTATATTAGAGTATCCATTTCAGTGTGTCCCTTACTTAGTTGAATGTGCCATAGTCTGGAGTATATCTCAGTGATATAGCCTGCATAACATGTAACATTCATGAGGCCCCAAGTTCCAGCACCAGAAGAGTATGTGTGTTTGTGAGAGAGACAGAGTGTGTGTTTAAACCCTTCCTTCAGATGGACTTCCCTGGCTAGACACATTTAACAGAAGCATTAGACAGAATCTATAGGAATGTGCTGATTCCTTCTTTTCTGTTTATACTACAAAAATATATATAAAGCAAAAACCTTATATTTTATTTGCCTGGAATTATAATACATAGAGAAACTTTTTATGGGGAAATCTGCATTTGTAGGGGGTGGGGGAGGTCTTCAGGCCAATGTGCCATCTCAGAACTGTCTTTATTAAGGCAATGAAGGGAACACAGCAAGGAACAAGGCGAAATACAGGCCTGAGACCTTATAGATGAAAACATACTGTCAGCATGAGAAACTAACCACAAGTTCCCAAGTAAAACACACACACCCATCACAGCCTAAGGCTGACATGTAGACCCACAGGCCCAGTGTGCCCTTGGCTGTGTATAAGTGAATTGTCCTTTGAATGAATAAAGATACTTTTCATGATACTCTACCCTCCTGTTGGGGGTGAGAGAGGGCAGAGAAAATTCCACTTCAGATGATTGGGATAAAACTGCATCTGATTAAAAAAATGTCCCTTCAGGGCAGTTTGTATGAAGAGGTAAGCCAGGTAACATAAGACCAGGCCCATTCCTGTAAAATACATGAAACTGGTAGAGGTATCTTTTTCTGTTTAAGGTAGTAATAATCTTTGTAATGAATCTCAGACCATCAGCTTGTTTGGTAAGAATGAATTTACCACAAACATGATAACAAGGTTGGTTTGGCAGAAAGCAGCCAAAAATGCAAACCAAATTATTAATTAATAAAAAAAAAACTTTTGTGCTGCCGTCCCCCCAAACCCACATACAGGAAAAAACTTTCTTGGAGGCATTTGGAGATGATGGAATTGTCTGATCCTAGGGGGCGGACCGGTTAACCTTCTCATCTGAGATGTTCCACCACCACACCCCCTCTAAGTTCCTGTTTCCTTCTTCCTGGCTGACACGGGTTATACTGAGTCCTACTCGAATCCTCTCCTAATGTTCAAAGTAAAAGATAAGACTCTGTACAGGATGTTCTGGGAACTTCTTTCAAGTGTCAAGGGAATGGCAGCCCTCTTGATGCTGTGTAGCTATCCGTGTCTCCCTCAAAGCTCCTCAGTTATCCAACATCCTTGAAGTCTCTGAAGCAAAACTTTTACCAGCAACACAAGCCATTCATCCATCCATTCATTCACTTATCCACTGTGCTTGCTAAAGCATGCCATCACTGGACCTAAAAGCTGAAAGAAACAAGTAGCATCCTACTCTCGCATCTATTCCTTCCTTCCTTTTTTTTCTTCTTCTTTTTCTTATTTTAACTTTGAAACATTTAGTTCATGTAGTCCAGGCTGGTTTCCAATTTACTATGGAGTCAAGGAATCCCAAGCTCTTCATCCTCCTGCCTCTGTCTCCCAAAGTATGACATTGTAGGTCTGCATCACAACCAGCATTAAATTCTGCTTTAGACTGGACCCTGGGTTTCCTGCAGGCTAGGCCGGCACTCTCCCAACTGAACCACATGCCAGCAATCACTTCCTACTAGGCAGGCATTGATAAGCCAGACAACAGATAGAGACAACCACCTCGGCAGTGGTTAGTGAAAGGAGAGCCTTGAAAAGATGATGGTGGGGAGGAATGAGGAGAGTGGACAGAAGAGGACAGTGGGGGTGGAAAGGGATGATAAGGTCTCACTGGGGAGGTGGACATGTTGGATTTGAATTCTGATCAGTTCTTTAGTGTTGTTGACTCAAATAGCTGCATAAATTATTGAACCTCACAGTGTCCCATAACACACACACACATACTCACACTCTTAAGCACAGTCCAAGCAGAAATATTAATCTCCACAAAGCACTCCCCTTTCACGTACCAGCAGGACCACCCCAGGCATCACAGCTCAGCTGAGGACTTTATTTAATTATGGAATGTTCTGCAAACGTCTTTCAAATTGTAGCGATAAAGCCATATAAAGCGCTGACCTTCAAGGGCCCTCCGTTTATCAGAAGGAAGTCCCCGGTGGATTGGAATCTTCCACAGCTCACCATTTGTTTTAATTTACTGTTGTTTTCTTAAATTCTGCCTAACAGCCAGTTACCTGCCACACCGTGCTCACTCTTTTCATTAGCTTACCCAGTGCCACGTCCAGGCTTGAGCAAAACGTGCAACTGCAGAGCTGCACAGCCCGCCGCAGAGACGGCCGGCTTAGTTCCTGGCTTACAAGAAAAGCCTTCATATCACTTATCCATTTTTAAAATGGTTTCTTAAGGCTCCTTCCACCTGTGTGGTAAACCCAAAGGCTTTAAAAGCAAGAGAAAAAAAAAAGAAAGAAAAGGAAAAAGAAAGTATGTGGGTGCATTGAAAGGTATCACAGTTCACCATGACTTCTCCCTCGCTGAACCTGGATTCCTCCATTATGGTTACTTAGGTGTCTGATGGTTTGTCAGAAAGCTAACCATAACTTAGGCGGAAAACTGGACTCCGTTAAAAAAAACATTAAAAGCTGAAAGGGAGGCAAGTTGATGTGGCATGGCTCCCAGCAATAAGAAAGCAAGGGTGCATGCTGAAGCTTCAAAATAGAAAGTGACGTCCTCATAAAAACACTGCTCCAGGCAGACGTGCCGCTCCAAGTTCTCCTGCCAGCTTAGAATATTTCGCTCCGAGGGATTTCGACTTTCAAATGTATCTTTGGATGCAAAACAGGCTGCCCAGGAGAAGACAGCCTCGAAGAAGGGCAGGAAGCATTTGTTCCCAATTATGACTGCTTTCCGTTTGACCTAAGTTTTTATTTTATTTTATTTTATTTTTAGATAGGATATTTTATCAGAAAGTGTGCAAGCACGTTCAGTGTGTCACCTGGCTGACATCACATGAGCCGCTGGCCTTCATAACCAGAAAGCCTTGCTGACAGCAGGTAGTGCGGAACAATATTAAGAGCTCCAGTATTACCGGATATCAGGGGAACCCTTCATTCTAATTGGAAAGCTCAAAGCTTCAGGCAGCTGAGATTCTGGTTTGGGGGCTTTTCCGCGGCATTCCGGTGCAGTATGCCCAATCAATAAATATGATGCTATGCACAAGACCAGTGTGAGGCTCATCACCTCCCTTGAGTTTTGTATTTGACTTGTTAAACT
>CM053764.1:25505468-25539705 GCA_028658305.1 Pachyuromys duprasi
TAGACACAAAGATGGAAAACAAACAAACAAACAAAAAAACAAAAACCTTCAGGCTGCTTTGCTGTTGAGTGTCTTCCAAAATGAGGAGCATTCCTGCAGAGAAAAGAAGAATGGTGTGTGAAATGGTTCAGAGTCAAGAGAGAAGGAAGGAGTTTAAGTTGGCCTTGTACGTCATAAAGTAATGGTTAAGTACTCAGTCCTAAAGGAAACCTGGGAACTGCTCCTCCTAGACTCCCCAAACACTGGAAGAGGAGGTGGAGAGAACGGAAGAGCTGGGGGAAGGGGCGGAGTGCCTAGGAACACTACCACCTGGGTGTGCCATGGTGGTCACACTCAGGAACACCCAGCAGCTGCAAGTGCCCGCTGAGGACCTACCAAAGCTCATGGATGAGAAGGGAGATCACAAACCCCACCCTTCCATGAGGACTTATAGTCACTTAATAGTTGCTGGGGGAGGAAGAGGCATTTTCTTCTGTGGTGTAGCCAGTGTAAATAAGCCTGTAAATGAGCCCCCATCGGAACTGCTGTAAAGAATCCACATGAACTCATTGGTTTGACAAGAACAACAGAAAGATGTAGATGTAGAAGGATAACTGGTGGGGAAAAGAAAGGAATAAGAGAAGGTAGAATGTGATAAAAAATGCATTATATACATGAGTGAAATGTCATCATGAAGCCCATTATATAATCCGTGCATGATAATAAAAACTTTTGAAAATAAACTAACCACAGTCTGGATGCTGGGTTGAGGAAAGCCAGCTAGGATGAAGGGAAAGAAAGCCTGCAAGTGCTAGAGAGAAGGAGAGAAGAGTGAAAGGCAGGAGGGAGGGAGGATGGAGAAGGGAGGAAGAGAGAAGAGCTCTTCAGAATAAGACGTTTGGCAAGGAGCCCTGAGAGGGCAATCTGGGACTTTTGCTAACCAAAAACAGGTGCCGGGAGACACCTCTCACTTCCCTAGGCCCTGCCCAAGCTGGATACATCTCAAAGGTGAAAAGAACTCACAAGCGAATTTTATTTAAGTCGCTGGGTTTCAGCCAAATTTAAAATCTTAAAGAAAAATGTCTCCTTACTGAGTAATAACTGAGGGGTTTTGTTTGTTTATTCTGTTTTTGCTTTTGCTTCTGTTTTACTTGTACATTTGAGGCAAGTACTCTACCACCGAACTACATATTCAGCCCTAGAGTTCTTAAAACAATAGTGATTAGAATGACCAAGAGTCTCTGAGGCAAAGCGCACTAGAGGCTGCCAAGGACATGATGGGTGGATGATGGTGTGTGTGTGTGTGTGTGTGTGTGTCACCTGAAACTGGAATTACAGGTGGATGTGACCTGCCTAATGTGGGTATCAGGAACCGCACTCAAGCCTTCCACAAGAGCAGAAAGTGCACTGAATCACCGAGCCATATCCCTACCCCTAAGGAAGGATGCTTTATACCTTAATGCAACCTATATGGGTGCTATCAATGGAGGGAGGATCCAGAGTGGGAGACTTGAATAGGGCAAATGGATCGTTACCCAGGTTGCATGAGGAAAGGCCCACACAGGTTCATGTGGTTGAACACTTTGTCCCCCCAACTGATAGGCAGCGAAGGCTCGTGGGACAATCACTGGTGGGAGCTGTGAGGTTTTATGGGCTGCCTGCTTCCCACCTATTCCCCACATTCTTGCTGCCATGTTTTCCCTGTCATGGTGGACTATATCCATCTTCAAATGATGAGCCGAGAATACTCTTCCCTCTCGTTGCTGCTTGTCTGGTATTTGGGCAGGGCACTGAGAAAAGTAACTAAGACAAACCCTAATCGGCTAAATTTGACACTGTCACAGAATGTGAAGGTCAGGAGAAGCTCCATCGTGGTGTGCTTGAGGAAAAGGCACAAGTTCCAGGAAGAGGGCTAATAGTAGGCTGAAGGACAAAAATGTGTTTGACCCTCAGAAGAGCCACAGCTAAAGAGCCCTGGTTTAGCGCCTGCCTGCCTCCAAGCACACAGCCAGAGTGTGAAATGGAGGCCTCCAGAGAGCGTGCTGGTGGTGCGTAAGTTGGAAGCTGTACACTTTATCAGAAACTGATCAAACAGATGGGCTCTCTCCCTATCTTCCCTACTCCGTACCCCATCCTTAATCAAAAGAAAAGAAAGAATCCTAAGAAGTTGAGGGGGTGGGGGTGGAGGAGGGAAACAGGAAGGAAGGGGTTGATGAAGAGAAGTGATTTCTGCATTTGAAGACAGAATCCTACAGGTGAGACTGGCGGCGAGTGTTTCCAATTACAGGGAAAGGTGAGAATGGCAGAGAAGATATGAAATATCGTATTTGTGTTTGTTCTCTACCAAAAACGAGGCTCTTCCTACCCCAAGGACAATTTCCACAGAGAGCAAAGCATACTGTGAGGGACAATGGTGTCTCTCTACGGATTCTTATAGCTGCTCAAATGGGGGTGCACTGTCACAATAGCTCACATAGAATCCCTCAACCTGACACCTGCTACAAGGAGGCCCAATAAGGCACTACCCCCACTCCCTGAGGCTCTCACTCTTCACTGTGGCATTCACTGCACAACCCAAACCAGAATCCAGCTACATCAGACCCACAAGCACACAGAAAGGTGTGTCCACTGTCTGTACCCCCAATGCCACGGTACCCTTAGCATCCAAACCCCCACAGGTCCTCCACCTCCAGTTTTGTACTACTTCACCCCAGTCCATGCATTCTTCTCCATGCTTTCTGGTACCCCGAGGAGGCCTTGGGCTGCTTCTTGGTTATCTTTGAGTTGACATGTTGTTCCTCTTAAATGACTGGCTTCTGCTCTTCACCCCGTGTCGTAAAGGTCCATGTGCATGTGCTCTCTCCCAAATCTCAAATCTATGACCACGTACTTGAATTTCAGCATATACTTTTTCTCTACTCTAACTTCCTGCCCCTCTCGGCCAAGCTAAGCAACACATTCGCTTCAATCTTTCTTTTTATTTGTGAGGCTCTGTGTATATGTGGCATGAGTGCAGGCACCTGAGGAGGTCAGAAGTTGAAGCTCCTGAAGTCAGAGTAACAAGTGGTTTGAGAAACCTGCTGTAGATGCTAGGAACCAAACTTGGGTCCCCTGCAAGAGCAGTATGTGCTCTGAACCCAGGAGTCATCTCTCAGGACCGCCATATTTTTTTTAAAAATTCACTTCTTGTGCAGTGCTATTGAAATACATTTCCTGTGCTGCATGTTACTTAACTTTCTCTCTTTGTGACAAAACACCCAACAAATCAGTTAGAGGGGGAAGAATTTGAGCCAAAATCACAGAAATTTTACTTCATCTTGGCAGGGTACAGCAGAATGTTCAAATCATGATGGCAGAAGAGAGAGGAAGAGAGAAGGCAGGGGAAAGAGAGCCTGAGCTCTGGACAGTCTCTTTCCTCTCATTTGGGCCACCAGAATAGGAGGTTTCCCCTTGCGCACTGAGGAAAGCTCTTTTCTCAGTTGAACCTCTTTGGAAACATTCCAAGGGACACACCCCAGAGGTGTGTGCAAAGCAGGTTTTCCCAGTGCTTGTCCCTGGTGCTTCTCACTTTAATAGAATTGACAAGATTAAATATTTCATACTATATTGCCTATTTAAGCGTCCAGTTGAGTGGCAGTACATTAACGATATTAAGTAGCCACCATCATTAATTCCAGCCTTAACTCCAACAGCATTCCTCTATTTCCTTGCCCGTGTCTGCCTCCCCTCACCCACTGTAGCCACTCACACCTTCCTGATTGCCAGATGATTCACCTTGTCTTAGTCCGTGTTCTATCTGTGAGGAGACACCATGACCACGGCAACCCTTATGCAGGGAAGCATTTAATTGGGGGCTGGCTTACAGTTTCAGAGATTTAGTCCATCGTCCTCCAGGTGGGGAGCATGGGAGCATGAAGGCAGGCATGAAAGATGAGAGTTCTACATCCAGACCAAGGCAAAGCAGCAGAAGAGAGAACCGCTGAGCCTGGCCTGGGCTTTTGAAACCCCAAAGCTCACCTCCAGTAACACACTTCCTACTCCAACAAGGCTGCACCTCCTAATCTCTCCCAAGAACTGCCACTCCCTAATGACTAAGCATTCAAATATGTGAGCCTTGGGGGCCATTCCTATTCAAGCCACTACTCACCTACCTGGGATCTTTCACATACATAACGTCAAAGACTGTTCCTGACTGGCTACCTTCACTGACTTAGTTTACAAAGTCCAGTTCATGTTTTAGCATATGCATTTGATATTTTCTTGACTACTGCGACAGAACACCTAATGAAAGCAACCTGAGGAAGGAAGGGAGTATTTGGACTTCCAGTTGGAGGGTGTAGCTCATGAGGGCCTGGACAGTAGCAGGAGACGGGGCAGCTGACATGCAGGAAGCAGGGAGTCAGGCAGTGCTCAGCTTGTTTCCCTTTCTGTGGGTGACTCTTCATTTCATCTAGCTGTTAGACCTCTCTGAAAACATCCCCACAAACGAGATCAGAGGTGTGTCTCCTAGGTGACTCTAAATCCAGCAAAACTGACAATCAAAAACCCCATGTAGTGTACGTCAGTACCACCTTCATTTTTATTGCCGAATAATATTCTCTTATGTGGATATGCCACGTTTCGCCTATCCACTCACCATCTGGTGGGCATCTAGGTGATGCCGCACCTTTAATGAATACCATGAATATTATCGCTAAGGTATGCAGGTAGAGGTTTTACATGTATGCATGATTTTATTTCTCTTATGCATAATTGTTGGGTCAGATAATAATTTGGTGTTTTCTTGTCCTTGACTTTTGTATGTCTGTGCATTACATACATGCCTGATGTGCACAGAAGTCAGAAGAGGCAATCCCTTGGAACAGACATTTGTAAGCTGCCAGGTTGGTACTAGGAACTGAACCTGGATCCTCTGGAAGAACAGCAAATGTTCCTAAATACTGAGCTGTTTCTCCAGTACTAATTCCAGGCTTAACATGTTGAGGAACTTCCCAGTTTTTTTCCCAAAGCGGTTGCGTCATTACACATCCTTACAAGTGGATGCAAGGATTACAGTTTTCCCACATTCTTACCACTCTGTGATATTTTCTGACTCACACTTAGTGAGATACACAAACATGTCATTTTGCCAGTCTCTTACATTGGATCAACACTTGCCCTCCTCTGTGTATGTGTGCATGTCTATTTGTGTGTGTGTGGTGCTTACTTAATCTTTATAATATACACTCATATATTATATACAATTTATCTTGCTCAATCTTCATAATACCTTGAGGAGCAAACATCATTTTTCTTATTTCACAGATGAAGTAACCAAGCACTGGAAATTGTCAGGGGCACAATAGACAAACGAAAAGCAATCTTAGAGCAAACGCTTGCCCCTTTTGTCTTCAAAGCCCAGTTTCTGGTACCACCCATGTGTCCCCACAATGCCTTTGCAAGGAGAAGTGTTAGCTCATGTGTCAGAATGTTTTTCCTTTTTAAAATTAAATAACACCATCTCCTGTGAGATACTGTGTGAGATAAAGACTATGTGTAAGCAGGGGTGCAGCTATGGGTGTGAATGTCCTCATCCGTGCACATGTGGACAGGAAAGGATGTTAAGTCTTGTTCTATTGCTTTCTGCTTTATTCCTTTGAGGCAGGGTCTCTCATTAAACCTGGAGCTGTACAGTGGCTTTCCTGTCTCTGCATTCACACCCATGTTGGGGTTGCAGGCACATGACTGACTATGCCCAGCTTTTAATATAAGTGTTGCGATCCAAATGCACACTTGTGCTTGCACAGCAAACACTCTCACCCACTGAACTACCTCCCAAGCCCCTGTATGAGCACTTTCTATGACAAAATTTTTACTGCATAGTCCAGGATGGCCTGCCTCACTATCCTAAGTGATGGATTCCAGGTACATGCCATCACCAAGATATACAACTTAGTATCCATTCATCCATCTGTGATACTTGGGTGTGTATACCTCTTAGCTATAGCAGTTCTGTGAACACAAGTGTACAAATACCCAATTGTGTCTCTGCCTCTGACTCTTCTGAGTTGGGACCTTAGGTTTTAAAATCCATTCTCAGGGCTTTGAAAACCTATAACAAAACCCAGTCATGCCAGATTCATGACATCACCAAATGGCACTGACATAGAGTCTTCCCTTACTCAACCTGTTAGCAGCCCTGGTTTCCTTCTCGCCCTTCCAGTTGCTTTCTTAATGACTCATTTCCCTGTGTTCATCCATTCCTTCATCTATCTGTTCAATGCATCCCTTCAAGTCTTGTTCTGGGCACCAGCTGTTTGCTGATCTTTATGTTAGATCCCGGAGACACTTCAGACATAGTTCCTACCTTATGGAAGCAGAGGATAATCAAACCCCGCAACTCTGTAGATATCAGCTGATTTCTAGGTTAAAGGAAAAGACCAGCAGCCAACTATAATAAAGAGTTCTGAGATGGTCCTAGGGGAAGGAATAGTTGTTTGAGCTGAAGGATGAAGAGGAACTAGATAAGGGAAAATTATTCTGTATTCAGGTAATGCCTCTTGTGCAAAGGCCCTGGGGCAATGACTAAGTTAAGTCGGAAAAGCTGTGGAGTAGAAAAGGCGACCCAGAGCAGGGGAAGCTAACCTCCTGAGGGTGTAGAAAGAGATGAGCAAGACCAAGCAAAACCTTGAGAGTTTTTGGAGATTTGTTATTTAACATCAGGCTATTAAGGTCCAGGCCCCGTCTATGAACACTAGGAGTGCACACGCTCAGCGACAGCAGGAAGCTACAGTCTCTGGCCCTGCACTGTGGTAGCATGTCTCCTGGGTGTAGAGGGGAAACTTGACACCCCTATAGAACACAACTGAAACAAGGGTCTAAGGTGTATCCGGCTCATTTTCTATAATGGAAATCAGAGGCGTGGATGCCGAGTCTTCTTGGATTTTCCTTCGATTTCTCACTATTAAACTGCCCTCCTGCAGATGAGCACTGAGAATCCTATATCAGCATGGTCCTTTGTCAACTATCAAGGACGTTTGGAATTAAACAAGCCATGGGTAATCAATTCCATTGCTTTAGGCTATGAGACCACCCGTGGGGCTTCAGAGAGATATTTCCTGTTGTATATAAAATATACAATTGGCTTTGTGTGCCGCTGGCACAATTTCTCCTCCCTCTGCCCTGACGGATGGCGTCGTGGCCTCTGCCCAAGGCAAGTTACCTGACTCCCCAGAGCAGGGTCTAGTTCAGCCCTGGGAATCTTAGATTCATTAAGAAATAATGGGGTTTGTTTTCATTTTGTGGGAGCAATTTCCTTTTTGTTCTTCAGGAAGAAATGTATAGCTAGCTGAGTGTGGAACTCGGAGAGAATTGTATAGAAAGACAGAGTGGGCACAGAAAACCGGGACAATCTTCTAGCTTCAAAGGGGACAATTTGGGCACCCTCCTCCTTCCACACATCTGAAGTCAACCAGCAGAAAATGAAAAGCCTTCCTCTTACACTGGGTTGAACTGAAGCTGGTGTATGGGAGAGTAATTACAAAGAGAAAGTGCCCAGGCTTTCCTTGGGACAGGGATGTCTTGTGAGCAGAGCTTGCCTGGGGGAGCCGGTTGCTGCAGTCCCATTAGGGTTCCCCAGTCTAATTAGGAAACATACACAGCCAAGCTCCTCACAAATTAAGAGCCAGCTAATTAGGCTGTGAAGATCTTCCTCTAGAACAAGCTTTGTTTGGGAAACACCTTCCCTTTATTTGTCACTAAAAGAGGATGAAAGGTGTCAAAGAGAAGAAGAACAGGAGTAAAGAGAAGAAGGAAAAAGGAGAGGAAGTAGAAGAGGGAGGGAAGAACAGAGGGAGGGATGAACATAGAAAAGAAAGAAAAAAGGATAAAAGGGGATGAAAGAAAAGAAACAGAAAAAGAAAAGGGAGGGAAAGGGAAAGAGGAGAAAGGAAGGAAAGAAGGGTGAAAAGGAGGCAGAAGACAAGAAACAAAGAAAAATAGGAAGGGATGGAGAGGGAAGAAAGGAAGGAAGGAAGGGAGGGAAGGAAAGAACAACAAAGAAAAAGAGAGGAAGGGAGAGGCTGAGGAAGGAAAAAGAAGAGAGACAACATGGGACTAGAGAAAGAGTGGATCGTCCAAAGAATGTGGACCTGTGTGCCCAAGTCCTGTCTCTGTTCCTCCAGCCTCCAGGCATCCTGGATGGACCCCGTGATCCCACCCAGCTACAGGGGTTAGGATTTGGCACACCATTCCCCAGGGAGTTTATAAGCATAGTAACCGGGAAATGTTCCTGCTCCTTTCCCATCTGCTTACCTTTCTGACTCCTTCCTTCCAGAGATTAAAAAAAAGTAAAAACCTCAACCCCACCATAGCTTGTTACTCATCCTTGATGGAAAATCTGCTACTTTGCTGCTCACCCACAGGGCACAGGTTTTCCCAAGGACAATTGAGTTTTGCTGCACAAAGAGCAAGTTAGCTATTCCAAAGGACGAGGTTCTGTCCACGGAGAGGGCAACTCACCAAGGCAAAATCTCCTTTGAATGGAAAATAGGCAAAAGGAATCTCACCTCCTGGCTATAGTTTACTGACTTGATTTCCTCTGTCTTACCTGAAGGATAGTGTGGTGTAGAGTTAATTATTTGAAAACCATGTAGAGTGATTCAGCACTTGCTAAAGAGTGTGTTTGCTCTCTGGAAAGCCAAAGATAGCTACAGAAGAGAGACATGAAAGCTAGGTGATGGAGTATGGGCTGATAAGATGGTGGCTCTGTGGGTAGCCCTCTTCTTGGAGTCAGATGCCTCTTCCTCTAGCTGGACTTTTCTTCCTGCTTTCCCATACAATGGGGATAAGAGCCCTGAGGGAGGCACCCAGTGATGGCCAAGGTGAGATTGCCTGCTAAGTGGTAATGACTTCTCATTGTCTTCCTCTGATTTAAAAAAAAAAGTCATAAACAAAGAGAGTAGTAATAGCATAATCAACAGAACTGAGTGGAAGAATGTCAGAGCCAGCTCTGAGGTGAGACACTTGCCAGTTCAAATACAGACTGGGATCTGGGTCAAGATGCTGTGAGAGTAAGCACCCTGTCTGAAGCCATGATTGACACCCTCATCTTCATCTCCTCATCTAGCTCTCCAGAGGTGAGAACCTTTGACATCAAAGATCCAAGGAAGGAAACAGGGGTTCCACACAGTCACTACCACTCAGTTCTGGTCCTGGGCCCCCAACCCTGAGGAGAAGCCAGCTGCTTCAGCCTGTTCGTCCCTTAAGTTGGCAACTATCTCTTAAATATTTGTTTCATAAGTGTCTACCATAGGCTTGCTTCTTTCTAGAAGCCTTCTCAGTCCTTTTAGAGTTTGTTTGCCCTTCCTTCTTCCCTATGTCTTTACTTCCTCCCTCCCTTCCTTTTCTGTATTTTGGGGGGTTGTGGGAGAAACAGAGTCTCTTGTAGCACAGGCTGGCCTAGAATTTATTATGTAATCAAGAATGACTCCAAATTCCAAATCCTCTTCCTTCCACCTCCTGAATAATGGAATTGCAAGCACACTGTGCTGGAGAGCTTTTTAAAAAGAGTTATTATTTTAATTTATGTATATCTGTGTGTCTGTCTGAATGTATGCTACATGTTCATAGTTACCTTCAGAGGCTGGGAGAGGGCGTCTCATCCCCTAGAGCTGGATTACAAATCATTGTGAGCCACTGACATGGGTGCTAGGAACCAAACTCAGGTCCTCAGGGAGTAGGAGCTCTTAACCACTGAACCATCCCTACAGCCCTATTTTTGAGTTAGGGTCTCTGGCTGGCCTTAAACTCACTATGTAGCCAAGGATAGCCTTGAACTCATGATTCTTGGCCTCTGCCTCCAAAGTTAGGATTATTGAAATGTTCTACCATGCCCAGCAAGTAGCAAGATTATAACAATAATATAGCTATCAAAATCTTCAGAAGCAATAAAATAAAATACAGTAAACAGCTAATGAGTTACTATCATTATCTTACAAGCCTTTCATAGGGGCTCTAGAAATACACAGGCAGACTTGTGATTTCGCAGCAGGAATTGCAGTGTGCCTAGTACAATGATTTTTTTTTTCTTTTTAAAGAATTAAGAAACCCATTATCTACAGAGTAACCTCAGAGGGACAGGCTAAAGGCTGCATCTTAGAATTTCCTCTCTGCCTCTTACAACCAGATGGAGGTTCCCACTATCGCTCACAATTGTTTCTTACATCTGTTACGGATGTTCTTATTAACAATCATGTTAGAACCATTTAAAAAGTCCCATGGACCTGCTGTCCCCATGCTCACTTTAACTAATCAGGCTTAGACTCATTAGCTCCATAGAAATATTTCTTTTTCTGTTAACTTTAAAGAAACTAGAGTCTTGCTTCCATTAGCAATTATTTTTTTATTAAAGTTTTTACTTCATGTGGAGAATGATCTATTCATTTCTTATTTAGTTATTACATTTTGACTAAATGGTATATGCATGAGTGAACATGTGTGTGTTTTAAAGTAGAGTGAATTTGCCATTCTTTTAAATAAATCCTCTGTTTTTAACCTTAGCATGATTCCATTGGATAAGTTTTGCAGGGTTTTTTTTTTTCCTCCAAGGGTGGAGCAAGAAGAGGTTTTTTAAAAATTGAAATATGACATCCATATCATTAGGGTTTTAAAGTTAGTAATATGCTTAAGGCAGATTTTTTATGGTTAGCAAAGCTGAGAGGTTCTGACACCAAAGGGTGCAGGCGGAGATAACTTACATAAATGTATATGGTCCCCCGAGGTGCCACGATTGTATTGCAGGGTTTCTCATGAACAGCCTAGCTTCAGTGGAACAGCCAAGCAAAGCTAAGTGGTTCTGAACCAGATGAGCTGTCCATGAGCCGAATTATGGGCAAATGGAAGTAGCCTGGACGCCAGCCCTGTTCCTATGAGGCGCTGAAATGGGAATGTGTGCATCTAATGAAATGCTTATCTTATTAAAAATGTTTCTTTTAAAACAGCCGCTTCGCGACTTGAAAATGGATCCCCTGATAGATTACACAGGACAATTGGACCACACTAAGGTCTAGAGGTTAGGAAAGGGCTCTGCACAGACTGGGAGGTGAGACTAAAGAGATAGGACTGATTGACAGGGCTCCTTAGAAACTGGTATCAGCCCCAGAGTTCATTCCTTTCTTCATTTCTGCCTATTTTGAAAATTGCATTGTCTTTTCTTTCTATTTTCATTTTAAGGAGCTTTGTAATTCCTAAAAGGTAAAAGCAAATAATTATGAAGAAAGAAGTTGTGGAAGAATTCTAGTCAGGTCTTGTTTCTTATTCAAACAATTAAACAAAACGCTTAACTAATAGTTTTATGTGCATGAGGCAGTCTTGTCAGAATGAAGTATACGCAAAGGAACAGACAGGAAGTGTGTTCACTAGGAAGCAGCATCATCAAGACAGAACCCTCTCCCCTCCCCTCAGTCCCCTCCCCCCACATCCCTGCCCTTGGTTTGTTGACTAGGTCTTGTGCAAGGTCTAGTCTGATATCACCTCACAATCTCCCTACCTCAGCTTCCTGAATAGGTACTCATGGTGGTACCACGTATATTTTCTTATGGATTTACCTCGAGAAGGGGGGAGGGAGGGTCTCACTCGTCCTTCATTATTTTTCATGTGAAAAAAAACAAAGGATCATCATGACCTCGAGATGCCATAATAATACGACAAAGAACATTCTTCTTCTGTGCCTTTAACCTAAACAGTAGCACTTGGCCGGGACACAGTTAATTAGTGTGCGGCTTCTAGAAGCCACCACAATAATGATTGCTGTCGTTGACTGAGAGAGTGTGCACCATGCTGCTTACAGTTCTGAACAATATCTACATGTTAATCCCACGTAAACGCAACTCTCCAAATAGAATGTTTCATTATGTTTCTAAGTTTTATATTTATATATGCATTATATTTGTTTCTATTTTATGGCTAAAAATACTCAGGCTCTCTTCACAAGTTCAGGTGGCAGGATTATGATGGTAATTTAGAGTCCTGAAACTTATTTACAAGTATTTATTACAAATAGATGATTCTTAGGTAGAGATATTTCTTTTTAAATTGTTTCACATTTATCTGTGTTCATATGCATAGATGTGTGCACACATGTGAGCTATTGTGCATGTGTGGAGGTCAGAGGGCAACCTGAAGGTATCAGTTCTCTCTTTCTACTAGACATAGAGCATCATCCCTTACCCACTCAACCTTCATACATTACCCATTATCCTCTATCTGCTCAACCATCTCACTGGTCCTGGTGAAGAATTTTCAAAGCCAATAAAAAATACACATCCTTTCATTCATCACAATGAGGATCTCCATATATCTCCTTCCTTCTTTCTTCCTTCCTATCTATCTATCTATCTATCCATCCATCCATCTATTTTGAGACAGGGTCTCTCTGTATTGCCCTTGATGCCCTGGAACTCACTATGTAGACCAGGTTAACATCAGATTCACAGAGATCACTTGCCTTTGCTGGGATTAAAAGCATGCAGCGCTCGGCCCAGCCTCTGCTTCCTTCCAAAACAAAACACACACACACACACACACACACAAACACCAGTGATGGTGAGACTTTGCCTCAAAAACAAACAAACAAATAAGTATTTTATTTTATTTGCAGTCCTGGGAATCAGACCCTAAACCTTTTGCATGCTAGGTAAGCAACCTACCACTGAGCTAACCCCAGTCTCCTCTCTAAAAAAACATGTTTTTTTTTTTCAGGCAAGGCTTGCCTAAAACTCCTACCTCAGCCTTCCAAGTACTTAGATTACAGGTACATGCCACCTTTCCTGACTATGTATCTTCTCTCCCTTGTGATCAAGTATATTTTCCCATTAACTAGAACGGCTACAATTGGTGATTTGACTGTGATTGTGTTTGATTTCTTCTTACATTATCTGTGTTTCTTTATAATGCGAAACTATAATGAGTGTTTACATAGGGCAGCCAGAGAAGAAACTCTGACAAAAGACTACATTGATTTAAGGGCCTCTGTAGGAGGGCTTGGCATGTGTCAGAATCATAGACCAGCTGAAAACGACACCCATCAGTGGATGTGCAAGTGACAGAAGATCTGCCTGGTCAGGGAGAAGAAATCACCGAGCAGTGCACAGCGTCCACAGAGAAGAAGAAGGCTATGACGCTGTGCAAAGGCAAATTATAAACAGGTGGTAGCTGGGGCCAAACTCCAGGAATCACAAATGCATTCTGTTCAGTTCATTAATGCTTCCATTCAACTCCAGGAAAAGACGCATTCCACAGCATTACAGGGAGTTTCAGGTTGGCTGATAAAAAACAGGTGATCTCCTGCCCCAACCCCTAACTGACACAAGGGTAAAATATAACTGCATAATTGTCCTTCCTGTGTGGCAGGACCTCTCGTGGCGTCACAGGCAGAGGCTGCTGAAGCCGTGTCGGTGAGATCTTCATCCAGAGAGCATGCCAGTGAGAAAGCCTGGCCACACAGCCTTAGCTAGTGAGGTTTCAGTACACCCAGGTTGAACCCCCTTTCTGAGGTCTCTTTGCATTTCCTAATAAGAAGGCAGTTGAACTGCTCAATTCCATCTGGGTGTCTGGCTGCTTCAGTGGAGGCCTCTTCAATTTCACATTTCATCTCAGCAACTAATGTCCACATCCTGTCAAATCGCCACCAAGAAGGCACCTCAGGGCTGCCCTGGACAAAACTGCAATGTTCAGCAGGAACTTACGATTTGAGGGTTCAGTGCCTACGATACAACCAAATGATCTGTCTCGCAGTAACACAGCAAAGGGGAAGGCATGTCCTCCTGAAAGGACATCTTATTTTCTCTTCCGCAACCATCATCATGCTCGATGTTTTCAGGCAAGCTCCTGGCTGCAATTCAAAATATCCTCTCTTTAAAAAAAAAAAATGCATTTCAACCATAGTAGAACTTATTTTGACTCTGATATCTTGGAATATTCTCAGAAAAAGGCCATGTTCTCACTGGTTTTTCCTTCATGTTTTCGGGGGGGGGTTGTTTGTTTGTTTTTACTTTGTTTTGTGTTTTAAGGCATCCCAGGAGGGTCTCAAATTCATATCAGCCCTCTTCTGACCTTGACTTCTTGAGTACTTGGCATTATTGGTGGGCACCGCCACCCTGGCTGTTGTCTTGCTGACAAAAACAAAAACCATTAGCTGTTGCTAGAGTTTGTTAGAGTGCTGTACTTTAGTTATTTGTGGATAAGTAAAAGCTTAGAAAGAGTTTCAATTTACTCCTTCTCACCTTGTAATTGACATACACCTGTTCACACACCCACTGCACAAATTCTAATCCAAAGTGGCTAAAGTTTATATACATGGTATCAATTAGGAAAAAAAAATCCTCCCCCAGCCCCTCTTCTTTTCTTTCTCTCTCTCTTTCTTTCCTTTTTAAAACAGGGTCTCTTTATGTAGTTCTGGCTGTCTTGAAGATCCCTATGTGGACCAGCCTGGCCTACAATGCACAGAGATCCACCTGCCTCTGCCTCTGCCTCCTGAGTGATGAGATTAAAGGCGTGTGCCACCACACAATAGGCTGAAAAGATGTTTTCAAGCCATTTTGCGACTACAAACAGAACTTAGGTTGCCTCTCATACTTGGTAAGTCGGAGGCCTGGATCTTCACATGTGTCTTCGTTAACAGCCTGTTTCTTGTTAACCCTAGCTGGCTTTGAGCTCCCTGGGAAGCCTACAATGACTTGAACTTGTAATCCTCCTGCGTCCACCCCCCAAGTACTGAATTATATGGGGGCACTCTCATGCCACCTTAATAGTCTGTTTCAAAATTTAAAGTTCATCATCTTCACCCTTTGTCTGAAGGGTCTGAAGTTCATTCATCATCTATTTGAATTGCATAAAACAAAACGCATTTTCAAGAGAGTGAAAATGAGAAACTTTCTGGAGACTGCCTGCCGCTAGAATTACCACAGATTTGGAGGTCAGCTCAAAGTTTGGACCACCTCACAATATCAATGACCTAATGTTTAAAAAGAGCATCTTGGGTCAGAATGATGTTTCAAAAGGTGAAAGATGCTTGCTGCCTGAGCCTGGTGAGCTGAGGTCAATTCCCAGAGTCCATGTAAACATGTCCATGTAAACTAACCCCAGACAATGGTCCTCTGACCTCCACATAAGCACCCCTTTCAAATAGCATGAACACACACAATAATAACCAATAAAAATGAAACCTTTCCAAATAGTAGGCAAGCTGCTTTACTTCCTACCTTCATCCCTGAAATGAAGATGACATGCTAATCTGCAAAGAAGCTTCCAGCTCAAACATTCCAGGGCAGCGATGCATTGCTCTCCAGATGACCTGTGGCTTTGAGATTTTAGAGAGTAGTGCTTCTGTTTTTGTTTTTTAATTAATAGTCCCTTTAGGTCACAGCTTTAACAAACAGGTTGAGCATTCCTAATCCAAATACTCTGTAGTGTTGTAACTTAGTTTCTTTTTTCTGTTGCTGTGTTAAATGAACATGCAAAAGCAGCTGAAGGAAGAAAGAGTTGGCTTTTAGCTCACAGTTCCAGGGTACAGTCATCACAAGAGAGAAGTCACAGTGACAGGAACTTGAGGCAGTCAAAAATGTCACATCCACAGGCAAATGCAGAGAAAGAAAGCACGGGTGCCTGTGCTCAGCTTGCTTGCCTTACTCTTACACAGTTTAGGATCCCCTGCCTAGGAAATGTTGCCACCCACAATCATCCATAGACATGTCCAGCCGGATTCAGACACTCTGTTGTTGAAACTCTCCTTCTAGAACATTCTAGATTACAAAAATTGACAATTCAAACTATCAATGCTCCAAAAGTTGAAACTCCGAGTGACACCATGATTGGCTGCAGAAGTGGAAAACTCCACACTGTGCACAAGATTCTAAAATATATTGCACAATTCCAGGGAGATGGACTCAGTATGTTTGCCTTGTAAGAATGATTGCAGCAACATACATGTATAATTCCAGAGCTGAGGAGACAGAGATAGAAGCATTCTTGAGGCTTGCTGGTCAGCCACTCTGGCTGGATCAGTGGGCTTCAGTAAAAGATCCTGTCTCAAAAACTAAAATGGAAAGAAAGCACTTGATGCTGACCTCTGGCCTACACATACATGCATATATACATACACACACACAGAATTGCAACTGCATACATGTACATATACACATGAACACATATATACACATTCCACACAAATTCATGTGTGGTGTATGTGTGTGTGTTTACCTTCAGGCTGTGTGTTGAAGGTATTACATAAGACATAAATGAATGTCATGTTCAGACTTGGGTCCCATCAGTTCATATGTCTTTATGCAAATGCTTTATTTGATGAACTTTCTGATTCTAAGTGTTTCAGGTCACATTGCCTAAGTTTACCATATAAAATAATTGGGCCTGTTTCTGCCGCGGCCCCTTCCTCCTCTGCTCTTCTCTACATTATCATCTGGGAAAAAAACCATTCATTCAGTTGAATGTAGCTTTTTGTAGCCACTTTAAACATTTTATTGCAGGTCACAAGGTATATCTACCAAAGAGAATATGCAAGAAAACTACGAGTCTCTTTTGAATTGCTTTGTAAGATATTTCTGTTTTCTTCTTCCAAGGGAATGGTGTACTCAAAGCAAATGTCCATGCCCCAATACACTTTACACATTAAAAATAAAAATCTACCACTACCTCTTATTCTCATTATGACATCAATCTCTTGAGTCATTATAGCATTGGTTTCTTGGACAATAGTAACAACAAACAAACAAACCAAAACTTAATTCTTCCCCTTTCTATTGTCATTGTAGCACTTCCTTACCACAATGTAAAATGATCTGTAAAACTCACTTTCTGTAAAATGCTGCAGCTACAAATATTTCCCAGGCATATTTGGTTCTGCGTAGTTTTTGGTTTGTATGTTTGTTTTGGTATCCTGGGCCATACAACCCGCTCTCTCTCTCTGTATGTGTGTGTATTCTCTCTCTCTCATGTGTGTGTACTAGCTCATGGGTATATACATGTGCATGCCAGGGAAGTCTTTGAATTAATGAACCATGAAGTGCTCAAAAACATACCATTTCAAAAAGCATCCATCCAGGATGTTACACTAATGGGAGATGACCCTTGAGCAACCAAACATCCCACTCTAACTGAATGGAATGAAGGTAAAGGACAGTCTTTAGCAAGTCTTTGAGCAGAGAACTAGAGAGACAGAAGTGATGGGGTGAAGGGTGGCTCAGAACCCAGCGCTGCAATCTGTTTATTGTGTTAGTCTCTTTGCCTCCATGGTGTCCTTCAGTCAGATAATGGATTTATACACATCCCCCTCTCCCCCCATTAAAAGGGACCACGGGGAGGCAAGCAGAAAGAACACAAGGGCTATGTTCAGAAGGTTGATCAAATAAACCTAAGTAGTAGGTATGTTAGGTTTTGTTTTCTTTTAATTTCGCCACTAAAAAAAAAAAATTCAGTGTAACTCCTTCAATCTTTTTACAATTCTGCATGGTTGAGCATTTGAAATGAGTTTGTGTATCACCCCGAGGCACTGATTCAGACTTGATTGGGGCAAAGCAGACTGCGTGTGCTTATTTTTATCCACGTCATTTGGGACATTTCTCTCGCCAAAGGAACCAAAACCATGCTGTCCCACTGCCAAATTATCACCTAGCCATTGATCGTCCAGGGCGGTGAGCCTCATCAACAAGTTGTGCGACCTTCCTGTAACAGCAACGTCTGGTCAACTTGAGAAAGTGAAGCGAGAGCCCTAAACACAAATAAAAAGAAACAACCAACAATCCTTATAATTATCATCATCTGCCGCGTTTCCCTCTTTTGGCAAAGAAACACTCCATCCATTTGTAGAAATCGCCCGCGGACACGTTACATCAAAACTAATCACAACGATTAAAATCAGCTTTTCTGTGCAAGAGGAGAGTAAAAAGCAAGTTGGAGGCTGAAATGAGACTGTTTTTCCAACAAAAAAAATCTGGGAAAAATTTCCTATATGTATATTTCTCTATATGCCTATGTAAGGCTTTATTTTTGAAGATCAACTGTGCGCCTGTGATCGCTTAATTTGATTTAAGTTTTATTTTGGAGATTTGGACTGGAGGTAGAGGCGCGAGCTAATTGTATCCTGATCCTTGCCTTGAGGGGTTTCAAAGCCCTGGAGCAACTCTCCTCTGTATTTTGTTCTGTCTACCTTAGCCAAGCTATTGCATTTCTCTCTGGTGTGGCGAGGCGAGCAGATCGCTGGGAGAGAAATCGGAAAAGGGGGGAGAGGAAAAGGAAAAGGGGACTTGGAGAGAGACTTTGTGCTTCAATGTTTCAGGTAAGATCTGACGGTTTGGGTTTGTTATTATTTGCTAAGGAGGGTATGGCTGGGACTTTGGGCGCAACTCGCTTTTACGCATGTGCCAGGCATGGGGCGAGAGCGCGGCACACTCGCACACACGCAGCCGGGCGCGGACGGCGGCTGGGGATCCGCTCGCACCGGCTGCGGCTCCTCCTCGGTTTTCTTGCTGGCAGAGGGAGCCGAGCGGGCGCGGGTGGAGGCGGCGGGAGCGCGGGCCGGAGCTCCGCCGGGGTCGGTCGCAGGCGCGTGGACTGGGGCCGGGGGTCCCCGCGGCCGGGTCCAGCGTCTCCGAGCTCGTCGCCGAGGCTCCGGGACCCCCGCGTCCCGTCCCTGCTCCCGCCAGCCGCGCGCGTCCATTCTTCCCGGGGAGCCCCCGGGGCTCGGCGCCGATCGCGTGGGGGTGGGGACCGTCGCCGTGCTCGCAGCCAGTCTTGGCGGCGTCCCCCTCCCCCGGGGGACACCCGCTCAAAGACGCCATTGTGGCTGCCGAGCGGGGTGGGCCCCGGGGCGCTTTATTTATTATTTATTTATTTATTTCTCCCTTCTCCTTTCTCCCGGGCCGAGCCCTTTTGTAAGCCGCGGCTGGTGCCCAGAGCCGGCCCGCGTGCAACCCGGGGCTGATCCAGATTCGTCGCCTCCGCCCACTCGGGCGCCTTTAAAGCCTTTTCCCATCCCCTCCCATTTCCCCTCCCTCCCCACCCCCATCCCTGGGTGCAAATGTTTCATTTATTTTTAAAAAGCGCCGGTTCCTCTTCCTTCCCACCTCCTCCCCCGATAGAGACCTAGGCACACGCTCTGAATTAGAAGTCTCCCTGGGAGGCGGGCGCGGGCTCGGGGCGCCCGGGTGGGGGAAGGCTGCGGTCGCCGCAGGTAACGGCGGTGGCTGTACGGCGGTCGCCCCCCCCCTCCTTGGAGCCTGCGGCGCCGAGTCCGGAGCCCGCGTCCTTCCCTCCTCCTCTTCTGGCGGCCACCGTTCCCTTAAAGGGACAGAGTTGCCGGGCGGCCGCCGGTGTGCACCGTCGCTCCCCGCGCTCCGGGCGCAGAGGTGGGAGGAAGGGGAGCAGTTTGGCGTTTGGCTCTTTTCTGACCTCTTTCCTCCTCCACCACCACCACCCCCGAGCCTGCCTCCCCTCTGGATGGAAATGTGGAGTGCGCTTCCTCTCCTGCCCCCAAGAGGGACCTGGCTGGAAAATTAAAAAAAAAAAAAAAAAGGAGTCCTCACCTCCTGGAAAAAGAACAGGGCGGGTGACGCGTTGTGGTGAATTGCTTCCAAAGTGAGGTGGATCCCCTAAACGTCCAAACAGAGGAGGATGGACTGCGGTGCCGGGACTCCTTATCTGGACGCCTAACCCGCACAGGCACAACTTCCTAGCGATGGAGGGCCGGCAGGGATCGCCTTTGTGCTTTCCAGCACTTAGGCTCTCGTGGAAATGATTTTCTGGTGTCAACACGTTTTCACTGTGACTGTGCTTCGGGGGCCGGCTGGGCTGAAGCGGACTAAGTTAGCAAAGTTACGGTGGGGCGGTCGGCTTTGTGCGTGGTTTAGAATCTCACGAGGGGACTGTCTGGGACCCTCTAGGCTCCGGCTTTCTGGCTAAGAGGGGCACCGCAGTAGGCAGAAGTAATTGGTACAAATATTATACTACTGTTTAGAGCATAGGACTGGCTGCTTTCAAGCAAATCCTTGCCGCCGCCCCCCTCTCTCGCCCACGCGTGTGTATGTGTGTGTGTGTGTGTCCTTATGGCACTCAGGGAGACACAACAATTTAACATACTCATTCTTTAGGAAACGTTTGCCTTCTGTTTTCAATCAACTAAGCTGGCAGCTAGAGATACAAGTTTATTTGAGAATACCCTCTGGGTACCGAGCATGCTTGGATTGTTTTAGCAAATTAAAAATGAGCAAAATGCTTTTACCTTCTCAGCAGCAGACTCCTTAGGAGACCTCCTGTTTCGTGTGTTTTGTGTGTGTGTTCCGGGAGAAGCATTTTCTGTGTGCTATCTCGAATGTTTTTAATGTGGAAAAGAGAAAATAAAGGATTTTTAAAGGCTGAGCCTGATGTCATGCAATGATTCATTAAGTCTGAGTCCATGTCAAGGAATTCACCTGCTTGTATGGGATGCTGTGGGAGCTAATAGCCAGGCGATTTGGCGAATTTTAAATAGCGGTGAGTCCATTTGTCCCCGGGATAATGGGCGAGATGCCAGTTTCTTCCTCGTGTTTAGCTTTTGGTGGCATTTGGCTTCCAAGAAGGGGCTGGCTGTTTAGGAGTCTGTGCCCTAAGCAGTCCTGCTGGTGCAGATGGAAAAGAGCTGTTGGTGGTTGTAAGGATGGCAGTAAGTTAAGTGTTTGCTGATGAGGTGACAGAGGTGACCCTGAAACTTTAAAACTTCACATCACAGAGGAAACTTCATGGGATGCGGCTTGTATGTATAAAGAGAATGTGACTGATTAGGCTAAAGTGCTGTAGTCTGCTGGGAAGAAATCTCTCGACGCATTAAGTAGGAATGATAGTGTGTGGGGGTCAGGGGGGTAATCTCCCACTATAGCATGCAGAATGACTGCAGCGCCTTTTGTTGTATTAATTATGCCCAAAGCACAATATAAAGTCCCCAAACACACACTAGAGGTCTCTCTTCTAGCTCTACAATTGTTAGGTTTGTAATTCTTTGGCAGAACTGGGATAGTGGGGTGCTCAGTAAAGGCCTGGTAATTTTGCCTTCCTGATGCTAGGCGTCTCTTTGGGAGAGAGTATTCAGTAACCACCCAAGCATTCAGAAAGTAACTACAGTAAGAACAATTTCTACTGATTGGTGACAATATACTGACTGCATTGAAACTTTAGGCTTTTTCACATGACTATTTATCCAAAGTGATTTCTTTTAAAATGTAAACATAACAAGTGAAAGTTGTATTTGTTGGACAGTGTGCTGAAATTAAACTTCCTTTTGGCTCTGAATTTAGTACATAAAACTTGCTTGTATAAATGCTTTCTGGTCTTGACATTTCTAAATGCCATGTGATTATTGTACCGTCCTGAAACACACTTTATGCTCAGATCTCCGCTTTGCATTGTTTGCTCAGATTATCCCATTGCAATCAAACAAGGCTTTTTAATGCTTCTTCTTCTTCTTCTTCTTCTTCCTCTTCCTCTTCCCCTTCGCCTTCTCCTTATTCTTTTGTTTTTTCAAGACAGGGTTTCTCCGTGTAGCCCTGGCTGTCCTGGACTCACATTGTAGACCAGACCACCCTCAAACTCAGAGATTCACCTGCCTCTGCCTCCCCAAGTGCTGGGGTTACAGGCATGTGTCTCCTAGCCTGGCTTAAAGTTAAACAGATTTTTAAAAAACTTTTTTTAACTATAATTTTTCATTTTCCGATAAACAAATCATTTATCTATCCTTAAGTTGAAACTTCCTGGGAACAAAGGCTTTCAGATGTGAGTGGGTGTGCTTATTTAGAGAGCTTACTCATGCAGTCTTGAGAAACAATTTGACTTCCCTGGATACTGTTAGAGCTCCCTGACTTCTCATTCATAAAAATGTACCAGGTGCAACTAATGCTTTGCTTTTAAAGACTTTGGGAGCTTTGAAAAGAGTAAGATGAGATTACCTCTTAAGCGTCATTTTTGGAAGTCTTTTCTCATTAAGCTCATCCATTCATTCAACCAATATTTATTTGTTCTGGCTGTCCAGGAAACTCCATTAGATGCTGCAGCCACCATGGTGACAGAAGGCACTGTGATTTCCTGGACTTATGATTACAGGGATGGATATTAGTTGACTAATTGAACAGCTGATAAAGATTAGTGCTTTGAAAGAAAAGAAAAACGTTAGTAATATGAACCTAAGAGGGGCAAAAATAGCCAAGACTGGGGTCAGAGAAAACTCTAGGGACTGAGATCTAAATGTTGAAGAGGCAGGGGGCAGAGCTGGGCTGCACCTGGTTTCCACCCTCAGAATAACACTAAGGGGGAGGTGGGTGAGAAGGACGGGGAGATGGGTGGCGAGCTTTGTGTGTTGAAAGGGCAGTTCTGGACATGCATAAGCAGGTGGTTAGACAGACTAATGTGGGTGATGTGTACCCTTGCATTGGCTGTTCCCGTGAGTTAGGCAAGAGCAGAGGTAGCAGGAGATTCAGTGGCGGGAGGATTTGAGGTCCATTTAGAAGGTAAACACGGAGGAGAGGGTTGGCTATAGAATGTATAGAGAGAAGAATGTCAAGGTTTGGGGGCTTGCAGCTGGAATGTGAAATGTCCTCCAAATAACTGCCATTGGGTGGTGCTGACTTTGAAGGTTGTGGAACCTTTGGGAGGTAGAGCCCTCCTTAAGGAAGTAGGTCACTGGGAGTGGGCTTTGAGCATCAAATCGTGGTCCCGCTTCCTGAGCACTCGGCAAGCTGTTCAACCAAGATGTATGGGCATGGGGAGTACATGAAGCCATTGCGACTGTGCTTTTTCCTCAGAGATGGACTGTACCCCTCAAACTGTAAGCACTAACAAACTTTGCTCCCTCAAGTTGCTTCTGGCTGTGTATTTGATCACAGCAAGAAAAGTAATGAATGCAGGGAGTTTTAATCAAATAGATGCTGGTATTTGGAAGGCTGGGTTTAGTATCTTTTGCTTCCTCTCTAGTGGCCAGAAAAAAAAAGTGGTAACGAGAAGCCTCATTCACCTCCGCTGTATCTGAATTCACAAAGGCAACCATGGCATCTGGTGGTGTCATTCTTCAGTTGCCCTGTTTGGTCCACAGTACTGTGCTGTGCCTGCGGTCCACCAGGCCCTCTTCTGCCTGCACTTCACACCCTGTTCTCCGAGCCCCCCTCTCTTTGGGAACTGCCCTGTGAGGTCTGTTTAACTAGCTCCTGAGAAGCTGGGCATCGTCATTGAGAGAGGCTTGTGTTTAATCTACTGGAACAAAATCAGGCCCCGTGTCTTAGAACACACATGAATTGTGTCAAGAATATCATAAAATCAGTGGTGTAGCCACTGGCAAGTTACCCATCCTTCTATAAAAACCTCTCACCCCGCGCTACTGTAAGTAAGTCTAATTCAATTCACTGGGTCACTTAAAATGACATGAAAGGAGAAAGGGGACTGGTTAGGAAGAGGAAGGGGATGGGCAGGAGTGGGGGGAACAAAGGAAGGAAATGGGGTGAATATAATACGTTAAATACACGTGTGAAATCTGTTATTGAGCACAGCAAGATTATGCTAATAACCATTTTTTAATATAAAAGTGTTAAATTGCTAGAAAAATTGTTTGGTGGCTGGAGAGATGGCTCAGTGGTTAAGACTGCTTATTGCTTTTGAAGAGGACCTGGGTTTGGTTTCCAGCACACACAGGTTGGCTCACAGTGGCATGTGATGTCTGGTTTCTGTGAGTTTCTGCATGTGGTGCACATTAACTATAGCAGGCAAAGCACACATACACACGAATAAAATAAATGAATACACATTTTTAAAAAAATTAGCTGTTCAACTCTGCTTTTTAAAGCCATTAACATACAAATAATGTAATCATTGCATGGTATAAGAAAGAGAGAGAGTCAGTGACAGAGAAAGAAAGAAACTTGTAAGGATATAAATAGCCCTTAGATTGTCTCCTACTTAGATAGATTTTTGTGCATCTGTCTTAGACAGTGTTCTATTGCTGTGGAGAGACACCATGTCCACCGCAACTGTCATCAAAGAAAGCATTTAATTTGTGCTTGCTTACAGTTTCAGAGGCTTAGTCCATTATCAGCATGGCAGGAAGCACGTGTGTAGGCAGACACAGTGCTAGAGAAGGAGCTGAGAGTTCTACATCTGGATCCAGAGGCAGCAGGAAGAAAGAGACACTAGGGTGGCTTGTGCTTCTGAAACACCAGAGCCCACCCACAGTGACACACTTCCCCCAACAAGGCCACACCTCCTAATCCTTTTCAAGTAGGGCCACTCCCTGACAACCAAACATTCAAATACGTGAGCCTCATGGGACCATTCTTACCACCACAGTGACTTCTATGTCACCATTACAAAATACCTGACGGGAGCAATTAGGAGAAGAAAGGTTCATGTTGGCTTATGGTTTCAGAGGGTTTCAACTTATAACAAGAAAGACATGGTAGAGAGGGTCAATTCAGGGCCACAGGCTCCTGTGGGGGCTGTTTGTGTGGTGGCTAGTCAGGAATTGGGACTGGGGCCAGAGACCAGGTACAACTTACAAAGGTCCTAGTAACCCACTTCTACCACCTAGACCCACCTCCTAAACAATCCACAGCCCCCTCAAAATATCTCTACCCACCAGAGAGTTGACATCTGAACCATGAGCCAGTTGAGGGATGTTTTAGATTCAACCCATAATGATCCCTAAGACATCTAGAGCTTTCTCTGCTGATCCTTGGCCAGCTTGGTCTCCATGCAACCTTTTCATATTTCTTTAAAAGTGAACATTTTGGTACTTCTGTTATCTTGTTCCTTCTTTTAATTTGTTCTTATTTCTTGAAAACTTATTCCTAGATGTCTAGATCCACAAAAACGTAAAACAACCAGGAAGTCATTTTGTCCAGCATGTTATTCACCACCAGTAGTGTTAACTACCGACTGTTGATTAATTTTTAAATAATGTAGAACTGGGCTTTTGGTGGTTTTGCTTTCAACATCAAAATTTATTAGGAAGGGAATTTCCATTAAAGAAGCCTGCCATAAATCTTTTATAATACTATTTCCCTTCTCTGGCTGTACTTCTTCCAGAAAATTCCAGACTGGGGCTTCTTCCAGAAAATTCGGGCTTAGGTTATTTCCAGGAAATGATGTGAATACCATTCTCTTCATGGGAGTGTGATACACAGATGGATCCCTAAGTTTTTTTTTTCTGGTGGTTCTCATGCAGGTAGCCTTGGGGAGATGCAAGCTCTAATTAGATAAATATCCATTCTTCCAGCCATATCACCTGGAGTTTCATCTCTCTCCAATTTACCTGGGTGGTTGCTGAGAGTACGTACAATGCCAATACCTCAAGGCACATGATTGGCAGAGCCACCCCACTTCTGGTTGCTCAACCCCTCTGTATTCTAGAGCTGCACAGTATGGCTGCATGAGTGCCCAGACACTAGGGAACTTCCATGACTAAAAGGAGCAAACCCACCATACCTCACTGAACCCCTCAAATAACAGTAGTTACAAAGGTGCTGTGAGGTCATATAAGTCTGGGGTAGTGACAGAGCAGGGATTCTAACCCAGCAGACCAACTATCAGATGTGTCAGGTGAAAAAGCATTAATGATAAACTTAGAGTCACCAATAATGTGTTGGTATTGAATTAAGGAAAGGAAACTATTAAGCTTCCCCTTGGTATAACTTAACCCAAGAGTGAGCCTCCATTTGAATTCTTTCCCTTCCCTGTGTCCTCTCTCATTCCTTCCTGTCTGCTGTATGAGTCTGAATCTGTGCCTGCCTAAATGCTGCATTATCTTGTCTGTCCCTGTGTCTGTCTGTCTCTCTCCCTCCCTTTTCTTCTCCACATTCTCCTCCAATGTGTGTGTCTGTGTCTGTGCGTGTCCTTGCATGTCTGTGTCTGTCCATCCCTAACAGAGGGCTTTGCTCTATATTTCCTTAACAGGACAGAAAGCATCACACAAGGAAGGAATGGGGTGCCTTACAGAAATACTTAAAAGAGTCCCACAAGTCCCTGACTAACTGACCCCATTAACCAACAGACACTGTCAAGCACTATCCAAATACTCTGCCCAGCATTTGCAGGAAACGTTTGTTTTATAAGGATGCTTCCAGCCTGTTTTCTATTTCCAGAATTCATTACCTTAACACACACACTACTGGGTCTGGGAACTTCTGGGAACATCGACGCTTTATCTTAGGTTATGAAAGTTGATTACATGGGAAATCCAAGGCAAATAAAGTTGGCTTTTACATTGTTCTCTTAAAGGCAGGTTAAATAAACAGGCTTAGTATGCAATAGGACAACAATCCATGTCTTAGTGATTTTAAGGTATATTATTTATTTTGGCTATGGGGTCCAGCAAAAGTTCCAGTCCTGTTGAATGTAACAGGTATTTTTATAATAATACGTTACCACAGCCAGATCTTAGTACTAATCGAATTATTGTTCCATGAACATTCCCAGCCTACTGGCCAATCTATGCTAATCTCAAGAACTTTTTTTCTTTCTCTTTTTCTTTTCTTTTCTTTCTTTCTTTTTTTTTCTGAGATGGAATTTCACCTTAAGTGGATTCACTATGGAGACCTGGTTGGCGTAAACTAAGAGGGGCCCTCTGCCTCTGCCACCATATTTTTATAGGCACTCTGGACAACGTTCCTGCACTGCCACCAGCCCCCACCCATTCCCTTCCCCCACTTTCCTCGCACTACTACTCAGTCATAAGAGAGGAGCAAAAGAATAAAAATGCTTTGAGGAATGGAGAGATGGCCCAACGCATAAAGGTGCTTTCTGCACAAGCATGAGGACCTGAATGTGAGTCCCCAGAACCCACATAAAAGGTCTGGTGTGGTGCTCACCAGTAACTCCAGCAGTGGGGGCGAAGAGAGTGGAGGCAGATGCTAGGAGCTCACTGCCCAGCCAGTCTAGCCAAGACAGCAAGGTTCCCATTCAGTGGGAAGGAGAACCAGTGAGGCAAGTTCCAGATAGGAATGTCATCACACATGCCCAGAACCCATGCACACACCAGTGTACACAACCCTCACATACAAGGACACAACAAAGTGGCTTGCAGTTGTTGCCACCAGGGCATCTCCGTAAAGCTCTTGCTGAACAAAGTGTATACTCACCCAGACTCTTGTTGTGCCAGTCAAAGTGTGGATTGTCTTCCACTCGGAGCAAGCTAACAATGATTGGGTCCCTGCTTCTGGCACAGGCTGCTGCTAGGAAAAACAGTCTCCTAAACTGAGGAGAATGTTAACCGGATGGATTTCAGATGCTCTCTAGAGGCAGAGATGCTCTTCCTGATGAATCCTTCCTACACATCCACTGTCATCATCCCTTACTGTTGGGGTAGCAATTTCACATTGCTGGAAATTTGTAGTTAATGGAACAGGAAATGTGTGTAAAACAAAAGGCCAAAAATCTCTGTGTGAAAGAAATAAAAAACTACATTGGTCCAGGGCACGAACAGTTCTCTCAATAAATACAGTTCTCTCCCAAACCTATCCACTTCACGATGCATATTGGCACCTGCCTCCATCAGTTCCTAACTGTACAGCCTTGATATTGGCTTCATTTTTCAAAGCCTTGTGATTGAGGTGATGGTCATGGCCTGAGGATTATTGTGAGAAATAAGTGAGGAACATATGTCCAGCCTCTACTGGCCCTCAGAAGATAGCATATTATATTATTTAAAATGGAGGTTTTGTTTATTTTCCTTGCCTCTTTAGTTCTTTTTGTTAGGTTGGGTTTTGTTTGAAGTATTTATTTTCAGTTGGTGTGTGTGTGTGTGTGTGTGTGTCCACAGAGGCCCGAAGATGGTTTCAGATTTCCTGGAGCTGAGTTAAGACCACACATAGGTGATGGGAGGCAAACTCCGGTCCTTGAGAAGAGCAGCACGTGTGCCTAACCTGCCAGCAACCAGTTTTTGTGTTTTTTTCTTCCCGAGTTTTACTTTTATTTTAGTGTATGTGTGTGTGGCTGCATGCATGTATGTGCACTGTACGTGATATCTGATACTCTGATGCTAAAAGAACAGGTTAAATCCCCTGAAACTGGAGTTACAGGTAGATATGAGCCTTCATGCAAGTGCTGAGAGCCAAGGACAACAGATGCTCTAAAATGCCTAGCCGTCTCTCCAGCCCCTGGGATTTTGTTTGTTTCCTTCTTTGAGTCAAGGTCTTACATAGCCCTGGCTGGCCTCCAACTTGCTACTAGTCAAGGTTGGCCTTGAACTCCCCGATCATCCTTCTGCCTCCCAAGTGTTTGCAGCCCTACTCAGTTCTCTAAGGCATGCAGTATTAATGCTCAATAAATACTCTTCAGATACATGAACACAGAATAAGCCAGGCGCTGGCTTTGCTTTTCTGTAAGCCCTCTGCTAGTGACTGGAGGGTTCGGGTTCCGCCAGATGCCCTGGTCTGATGATTATAGGCTTTTTCTAATGAACTGGATCAGTCGTTTGGTACAAACTTTGATGGGGAACTTTGTTTCAAGCAGAGTCCTCTTTTATTTTTTGTTTTGTTTTAAAGACGGGTCTCACGTAGCTCAAGCTGGTCTTCAGCTGATATGTAGCTAACGATAACCTTGGAGTTCTTATCTTCCTGCTCGCACCCCTTGGGTGCTGGGATTACAGATGTGTGCTACCACAAGTTTAAGCAGGGCTGGAGACTGAACTCAGGACGTTATGCACACTAGACGACATTCCTGGTCCCTTTTAGCTTTCGGTCGCTCACAGAAAATTCCTCCTGGGTACAAATGTCGTAGGGTCTCTGAACACTGCAGACAAGTAGAGCTGGTGTCGGAAGACAGGCGAGTATGCCTCCCTGTTCTGACCCCACCCCGGCAATCAGCAGAGCTGCACGGGAGCTGGTGCCATGTCCATTCCAGCCAGCAGATGGCAGTGACGCACACGCCTGGTCTCAGCGAGCCTCTGGTCTTTTATTTTCTGGCATCATCCCACTCTCAGAGAAAAACTACGTTGGACCAACTTTTAAAACCTGCCTTGGCTCTTTCATGGGAACAACTGTGGCTCGGAGGGACAGCCGGAAACATCAGCGCCTCCAAGTAGCCTATTTCCTCCTGGGCGGCGGGCCAGGGAGGAGTGATAAAGTGTAGCATCCACTGACTGTGATTTTTCAGAGACAGGGATTAATGTGGAGTAGGGGCGGGGTGGGGACGAGGTGGGTGGCTGAATGCCTAATGAAATCAACAGAGGCACCTGCTACCATCCCCCAGCGTCAGCCATATCATCACATGCTCCACCGAAAGGACTTGTGGTCAATCAGTCGTCAGAAATCAGGAATTTAATAAAGGTGATAACTCAAAGTGTTCAGGCGCCATCTATGAAGAGTGCATATTATTTGCAGTGCTGTTTTGTAGGGTACTGAAAACTTGGTCTTCCAGTTGCTTGGAACCCTGGGTCCACTGTTAACTCTATGACATTAAATCTGGCTTCATTAATTGCTTTCTTGGAATTAAGATTTTCATTCTTCCAAGCCACTCTGTAAAATGGGGGAAATATTTATGCCTGACCTATCAAAAAAAGAAGAAGAAGGTGCTTTAGGGGCTGGGAAGTTGCTCAGTGGGTAGAGTGCCAACCTCACATGCAGGAACCCATGAGTCATCATAAGCCAGGGATGGTGGTCCAGCCCTGTAACCCTAGCATTCAGGAGGAGAAATAGAACTTGAAGGTCATCCTTGGTTATGTATGGAATTTGAGCCAGCCTGAGATGCAAGAGACCCCATAGCAGTTGTGGGAGAGGGAACATTTCAAATGAAACATAAACATATTGGCTATAATTCATACACAGGAAAACAAATGAATGGTGATCCAACTATATAATAAAGTGCTAAACTGTGGGCCCCTTGATAGCGGTGGACTTGATTTAGAGATGAGGGAAATCAACAATGAGAATGTATGGGGATTGTGTTCCAGTCGTATGTGATAAATCGCATCAACACTTTAAAAAATACCTTTTTAAATTTCTAATGAGGGGAGGTCTTTAGACATTTATAGCCTTTACACCATTTTCAGAAATAGAAAATGTTAGCAAAGGTTCCACCCCCATCAATGGCTCCTACTTGTCACTCCTCATCTCCCAAGGAAGTGGAGATTTGCTGATTCAGATAATTTGCTGAATCTTTTTTCTCCCTTCCTTCTTTTCTTTTTCCTTCCTTCCTTCCTTTCTTTCCTTGCTATATAATCAAAGATGACCAAACCTGTCTCTACCTTCCAAGTCTTGGGACTGCAGCCACTCTCCAGCGCAAGTTTCTTCCCATCATTTATGAGGGACAGCTAGTAAAACAACCCTTCTAAACACAGGTTGGCAGCACACAATGGGGAAAGGACGTTAGCTCTTCCTTGAGACAGCCCTGTGCTTGGGACATGGGACACAGGCCTTGATCCACTGAGGCAAGAGGCTTTGAGCTCAAGGCCAGCAGCACTACATTTATTGATGCCCCTTCTCAAAACTAAACAGGCCGACAAACCAAATGCCCTTTGAAGTCTGGGAGGCAAGGCTGTTTTTAGGGGCTGAACTTTCATGGACTTGAACTCCGAGCCCTGTGGGATCATCACATAAGGTGGTTACACACATCAGTCTCTAAAGGAAAGGCAGAATTTCAGAATTAAATCTTCCGTTTTGGTGGCTGACATATTTCAAGAGATCTGAAGAACAGAAGTGTTGAATCATCCCAAGGTTGCATAAGTCACACTAGCTATATAAGAAGCAGGTGGTTTTCTGAAAGAAAAGCAGATCTTGATCTAACTTTTACCCAATTCACCTATCACTGCTTAGCAGGAAAAACCATGAGAGTTCATGGCCAGTGGAATCATGGGTACCCTGTCAGTCACATGTGTTGTTAAGAGGTGAGTCAGAACTGAGAACGTGAGATGGAATGGAAGTTCTACAGACATCTACCTTAAGCAATCAGTGATATTTCTTGTCTTTTTTTTTCTTGCAATTAAACCTTTGTGTTTATGCAAACCATTGCACAATGCTGTTCTGGTGTGTCATTCTGTCTAAATGCATAAGAAACTACGAACATTTCTGGCTGAAGCTCAGATCATATAATTCTGCATAATTATTCAAGGGTCTTCCGTGGTCATTGCTCCAATTTAAGGATAGTGTGAGTCAAAATATATTTCTGGGCCCAGAGAGACCGTTCATGTGGTAAAGTTACCTACCACCAAGCTTCATAACTTGAGTTTACTTCGTAGGACCCACTTGGTGACGGAGAGAACAATCAAAGTTGTTCTCTGAACTCTAGATGCACTCAGTGGAGGGCACGCACACCTTGAATGCATGAGTTAAATAAAAGTAACAGAATTTACACGCATTTCAGACTTCAGGCATAGATTCAGAGTCTGAAACTGTGCCCCTAGATTTCTTTTCTCCTTCTTTCTTTGTACAATTGCAATATTCATGTACTTCAGTTATTTTTGACAGCTCTTCTGCAAACTACAGATGCTGGGGAAGAACATTTCTAAAAAACCCCACTACAGACTAAGACAGATACTTTTTTTTAACACCTGAGGAAAAAAAATATCTCTTCTGCTAAGTCTCTGTGTTAACTTGCTCCCCTTATGACAGTGGGTACGCAACTTCTGGGCTGGTTGATGGATAAAGCCCTTTGCGTATAGTTGGCTTTTTAACCCCAGATTAAGAATTTGTATAGTCATGCAGAAGGGCTGTTTGTGGTTTGTCAAGAGCTGATAATGGAGTTTACAAGTGTTCTGTCTCTCAGGGCTAGGATGCAGCTGAGGTGGTAGAGTGCTTGCCACATATTTGGAAGCCCTGGGTTCAAGCTCCAGAAATGCGCAGACTGGGATGTGGTAGTGCATGCCTTTTCAACGCCAGTGCTTTGGCGGTAGACACAGGAGTCCAGGGTCATTCTACCGTCCATAGTGAGTTCAAAATTAATTCACACGAGACACTTAAAAGCAAAACAAATAAAAAAAGCCTTTCTCCTTTTTTTTTTTTGATGCCTCTGTCAAAGGATGACAGAGAAAGGAAAAGAAAAACTTCTACTCTATGTTTATTTCTTTTTCTGCCCTTTCCAACTGGAAAACCAAGTTGGAAACTATCCCCTTCTGGTTCATGCTAACCAAGGGGCAAACAGTATGGATGATTCGAGGAGTTGTTCCTTCCAACATGTGTCAACATGTCAAGGTAGCATCAGTTAGGTTGGTAGTAAAAATTGCAAACCAGTAATTTGCACGTTGCCACGGACTCACAACTTTTCTTCTCTGTTGCACCAATGTTTATAAAACCTGACCTCAATTTCATCTTAACTAATCCCCTAACAAAGTCTTCGCTTCGTGAATATGAATCCTCATCCCATAACTCTCACACTCCGCTATGCACCAAGCCCAGGTGCCCCCTAAACGCTGGTCCCTGGCTCTACCACCAGTTTCTGGGTAGGTGTAGAGGGAGGCCTGAGAATCTGCATTGCAAACAGTCTCTGGTGAACACTGGTCACTGCTGCTTCCAGACCCTCACTCTCAGACATGTGTCCTAGGGCTGGGGAGATGACAAATAAGTAAATGTAGTTTTAAAATATTTATTCATTTAGACATGATTTATGTTTTGTCTTTTCTTTGTGTGGCTCTCCTCCTCCTCCTCCTCTTTCTTCTCCTCCTTCTCCCTCCTCTTCCCCCTCCTCCTTCTTTTTCTTCTTCTCTTCCTTCTCCTCCTCCTCCTCCTTCTTCCTCTTGCCTGTGTCAGGTACTACCCTAAATCTTTACAAAATAGTAAGGAACAAGGCGGAATGATCAGGGTCTCATTTTCATTCTTGGGGTGACAGAATAAGAAGTTAATCAAGAGCTGAGGATGACCCAGTCAGTAAAGTGCTTGCAATACAAACAGGAGGAACTGAGTTTGATCCCCAGCACCGGCATCAAAAGCCAACCATAAGCCGGGTACTCAGAGAGGCAGAGGCAGGTGGATCTCTGTGAGTTCAAAACCAGCCTGGTCTACAAAGTGAGTCTGGGACAGCCAAGGCTGCACAGAGAAACCCTGTCTCAGAAAACAAAACAGAAACAAAAACAACGAAACAGAAACCACTGTGGCACATATTGTTATCCCAGTGTCGGGGAAATGAGACTGGATGATGTCTACAGCTCACTGGCCAACCGGCCAGCGCAGCCAAACAGAACCGCTCCAGGGCAGTGAGAGACAGTGTCTCGGAAGCCAGGAGGACAGTGACTGGGGAAGGCAGACAAGGATGCCCACTAGCTCACACACGTAGACGCAAATGTGAGTGCACACACATATGCACACATATGAACGTGTATACGGGTACTCCTACAAAGGGGCAAAGCAGGTGATTGGGTGAGGCCGTTGTGAAGAGGTGGCACCCTCCTCTATTCAGTGACCCTTGACCTCAGTTTACAACTGCAAAACAGTCCATATGTCTGTGTACCACCCAATCCCATTTTTCATCTTTAAGCTCTAGGGTGGCTCCATTTGGAGATCTGGCCTTTGGGCATATGATTAAGGGAAGACGGAGTCATGGGGGCCGGGGGTCTTTATTTGGGCCAGGTTAACAGCGGAGGCTGTTTTCTCTGCTTTTGCACCAGGAGATGGTCTTAGGAACCTTGGGGGTCTCTGTGAGCAAATACCTATCAAAAACAACTTAAGATGAGAAGGTTTAAGTCAGCTCAGGGAAACACAGTTTATCATGGCCCAGCAGGCACAGTGGCAGGCCGAGCTTGGCCTTCGGAGGCTGGAGTGTGAGGGCTCGGGTCATGCCAAACTTTGCTTGCCGGCAGGCAGGAAGCTTAGAGCACGAGCTGCTTTTTACTCTGTCTGAGGCCTCAGTCCACAGATGTGCCACGCCCACTTGCAGGGCGTATCTTCCCACCTCAATTAAACCCATTAAACCGCCCTGGAAATACCCTCACCAAGACACCCAGCCTCGGGTTTCCAGCCTGGTAAAGATCACCCACCAGAGGTGGCTGACTGCGAAGCAGGAAAAGAAACCTCCCCAGCACTTGAGCTGGCCTCCATCATGGACTCCCTGGCCTCCAGAACCATGAAAAATAAATTTGTTGTTTAAAAACAACCTGTCTGAAAGTATTTTGTAGCAGAACTCAATCTGAATAACACACACACATTCTTTAAAAAAACTAAACAAAACATGATTTTCAGATCAACTCCTTTCCTCGTGGATTCTGGTAGCACCGCTGAGCGGGTCACAAACACCGGTGGAGAAATGTTCCAAGGGGCTTTACCTTCTCTTAGAG
>CM053764.1:25539805-25563058 GCA_028658305.1 Pachyuromys duprasi
TGTAAAACCTCACAATAGTTTCCCAGCCATTATTTAATTAATGGAAAATCGTCACAGCACATGCCTGTTTATGTATAGGATAGATATCATCACTTCCCCAAGTCAACCTGTGACATAAATTTTGGGCCACAGCCTGATGGGAGAGGTGAGGTGAAAGACCGTCATCTGCTGCCCCAGGTGACTTGACGCTCCTGTGCTGGCTCCCACAGGGAAGCAGGGCCCAGGAAGGGCAGCTGGCAGAGCAGGGGAGCTTTAGCCACAGTGCATTCGGTGTCTGGATCATGGTAAGTGCTCAGACAGCTGCAGCAATGTCACCTCAAGCATTGCAAGGCACTTGTCACAGCTGCATACACACTCATGCACACACATGCACACGTATATGCGTGAGGTGTTTTGTCTGTCTCGCTATGTAGCCCAGGCTGGCCTCAAAGTTGTGATAATCCTCCTGCCTCTGCCTTCCAAGTGTTGTGCTCACAGGTATGCACTATCATCTTTGCCTTTCTTTCTGCTTCTAAGAGGAACCTATTGTTCTGATTTTATTTTATTTCATTTTATTGACTCAGTCTCTATAGCCGAGCATGATCTGGAGCTTCTGACCTTCTAGGTTAAGATTACAAGTGATTCGCCACACCTGGTTTATGTGGTGCTGGGGATCAAACGCAGGGCCTCATCCATGGTAAGCAAGCACTCTACCAATTGAACTACAGTGGTTGAAGGAATACAGAACGGAGTCGTGATAATTGCATCCTGAACTGATACCTCCCAATGGAGTTGCTGAGAAAGCTGCCAAAAGGCCACTGCGCTTTGTACCTAAATGGGGCAATGATCAGAAAAAAACATGCTGGCCATCAGAATGCTGAGTACCTACAGAGAGCCCAGTGGTTAGACTCGGCATGCCAGGTGGAATGCACCTTGAACTCCAGGAAGGAGAATTCTCATAACTTGGTGGTAAGGAGGCTTGGGGGAAGTCACTATGACAGAGACCAGTAGGGAAGTGTTTCAAAAAGCAAAGCGAGCAGAAAATGAGGCTCAGCTCCGGCTGCCTGAGATAGAAAATGCCAGCCTGTTAGGGAAAGGGCCTGTCGTGGGAAGAACTCTCAAAGCTGTGACTGAGCTAAAAAGGGCAGAGGAGCTTCTGCTGTAGAGTTCGGGCGTACTTTAGAAATGCAAACTGTCCAAGTGGGGTATTACATATGCTGAAGGTTACAAGCAGCCCATTCACCAGCATTCTGTTACCTGGCACTGCTGGGCTATGAGAATGGCCCCTGTTCTTGGGAGAAGGGAGTAAATGACAACAAGAGTAGGTGAGGACCCCCACAAAAAGTGGCAGAATTCCAGCAATGACTAAGGCTTACCAGAGGGAACAGAGACCTATGAGGGCTTAGAGATGCACAAAGCTGGGACACCGAAGCAGGCCAAAGATAAATGTGGGCGCTGAGAGAGAAAGGAATGTGGGCCGAGATGTGGCCGGCTCCTCCCTAGGATCTAGAGCCCCCAGCTTGTCCAACTCACAGTGCTTGCCTTCTCTGACATTTTCCCCTGAGCCTCCCCTGAAGGTGTCTCCCCTTGGAGACTGACAAGCATGGACAATGTGTGGAGGTGGGTGAGAGGTGGTTGGCAGTAGGGAAGGTGAGACGCATGGATCTTTGTGCAGGTGTGTTCAGCCATTTGCTCTTGCGGCACACTGCTGTCATCCATCCAAATCCATGCTCTAGAGCACACAACCAGTTCACAAGAAGAGAATCTCTCTGAGTTTCCGGAAACAGCCTGGAGACAGACACATAAAGTGTTATGAGACTAGAAAAGCATTAACTGTCCAGGTGTGGTGATGAAATAAGAAAACATCTCCCACGGTCTCGGACATTCGAATGTGTGGTCTCCTGCTGCTGCCACCATTTGGAGAGGCTTAGGAGGCTTGGCCTCATAGAGGAAGTGTGCCGTGGGGAGTTTAAAGATTTGTGGCATTTCGAGTTTGCTCTCTCTGCCTTGTGCCTGGGTTTTGAGCTGTGCGCCCTTGGCAACTCGCTCCTGCTGCTGGTTGCTTTGTCCCTCCCTCACAGGCCTGAACTTCTGGAACCATAAGCCCAAATAAACTCTTTTTTTTTTTCCTGTAAGGTGCCTTGGTCCTGGTGTCTTAGCAATAGAAAAGTAATTAATGCATGAGGAGCTTGTGAAAGTGTAATTAGAATGAATTACCAAGTGGTTTGCCACTTGAAGGTGGAAAATAGGGACTTAGGAAGCTTCTAGTACATAAAGGGATGGAAAGCCTTTGAACTTCATCACCTATGGGATGATAGGGCTGAAGGTGTGTGGTGGATACCAAAAGTTTGGGTGTATTTGTGGGCGAATGATCTACAAACAGTATTTCAAACCCAATTATATATACGAAAGAAGCTACAGCTTTCTGAATTGACGCTAGGGCCCTGTGGCTCAAAACTGCCCTTGTTGAGACATCTAAAATGAGCACAGGGTTGTCAGCAGCCTGCAAGGGCTGGTCCTGGGCCTGGCATCAGGGGCTGGCCAGAGCAGCTGCTTATGGGTTGTTATCCCCGCCCTTCAAATAAGGAAACGGAAGCCCAAAGAGTTGTGTTGTTGTCATAAACTCACACAGCTTAGAGAACAGCAGAGCTGAGGTTTCAGACCAGTGGACTCCAAAGCTGGATTAGTGGACTAGCTCACTTCCCCCACTCTCCACTCCGCCCCCACTGTAAGGAGACACCCGACAAAAGCCAAGATGAAAGGTTGACCTGGGCTCCCTTTGAAGATACAGTCTACTGTAACAAGGGAGCAAATGGTAGTAAGAGAAGGAAGCAACTGCTCACACAGCATCTGCAGAAAGCGGTGAATGCTGGTTCCCAGCTCACCTCTCCCTTATCGCCCAGTCCAGGAGGGAATGAATGGAATTAACATACCTCAACTTCTGTCCCCAGTTCCTGAAACTGGCAGAGCGGGAGGGTGACCACACCGGGTGGGCTGACCCCGTAATAGAAGACTTTAGCGCATTTCACAGCCCTGCCCACACGTTCACCACCTCCTCCTCACAGCTAACCTCAGCACCACCCCCGGCAATCTGGATCTTCCGCCTGCCATGTGAGAGAACTGCCTTCGTTTTCGGGGGACTCTGGTGGCTAGAGAGCCAAGGGGGAAGCTCTGGAGTGTTGCTGTGAAGGTGGAGCAAATGGGGACTGGGAGAGAAGTGGGGACTCAGAAGGATCATGTGAGACCCCACCACCAGCAGCAGCAGCCATAAGCTGGGAGCAGAGCTGGGGGACTGAAAGAACAGGAGAAGAGCAGCAGGGAAAGATAGATTTCCAAATCCTGTGCAGGGAAAGGATGAAGCTCAGCCCAGCCCCGAACGAACTCAGAGAGCTGGCATGTCAGCTGCTGTGGAGGGGTCTGCACAGGACACCTGCAGAGAGAAGGGAAGGAAAGCAGTGTTTGGTTCAGGAGCCCAAGGGCAGACTCCATGATTTAGACAGACCCTTGGTTTACCACCTACCTGCTGTGGAATCATGCCAGGCTTCCTCTGAGCCCTGGTTTCCTCTTCTTAATCATTGGAGAGGTGATGATAAGCACATGAAGTAACACCTGCATCTCAGGTGAGGATGTGACAGGGTCCAGTCCTGGGTGTGGGGGTCCTAAGCAAAGATTTTTGTGATATTCTCATCTATTATAAAGCACACACACACACACACACACACACAGGGTGTGTGTAAAGTAGCGTCCCTCACTGGCCTAGAATTTGTCACTGATCTAGGCTGGCTGAGAAGCAAGCCCCACAGATCTGCTTATATCTACCTCCCCAGTCGTGATGGAGTGTACATTCTGGGGCCTGAACTCTGGAGCCCATGCTTCTGCAGTGAGCACTTTATCAAATGGGCCCTCTCTGTAGAACCTATATAAGCAGTTAGAGTCACTCCAAATTGTCACACTGAGACCATTCTCCAAACTCAGTTTCCCACAATTCCATATTGGTGAACAGTGGGAACAGCCTGGTTTACCCAGGTCAAATGATAATACTGGCTGTAGCTTTCCTCAAGGAACATGGGTTTCATTCTCAGAATCAAAACAGCCACCAGGCGTTCTCTCAATGGCCACGAGAGAGCAAACCCCATCGGCATCCATGGACAGCTCAGAAAATAAAACTATTGCAACCACTAGCAGAGCTGTCTGTCTTGTGACCAAGCACGCTCCTGCTTCAACCTCAATGTCCATCTTCCCAGACAAACATCCATCCCCTGGGCTCTCAACAGCCATCCTACCCTATTTGGCAAGTGCCAAGTCAGTGGGAAACCTGTCTCAAAGTCAAATTGCGCAACACCTTGTGGCAAGCATTTTACCAAGTGAGGAACCCTCCCAGCTCCCATTATAAGCAATTTGAGTGGCTCCAAGTGGCTGTTCTGGGACAAGTCTACCAACTCAACCTCCCACAGTCCTGCAAAAGAAGTACTGTGGATGGTGGGAATATTCTGCTTGCCAGGCTGTCCTGTGTCAAGTGCCCAACAGCATGAAGAGCAACAGCTAACTTTGTCCTCTGCCTTCCATATGCATGAGTACACATGTGCACATGTGCCACCACAAATGTGCACCTGCACACAGAGGAACACACACGTACGCACAGAAGCGCATACACACATTTTAAAAAGATGCTCTGTACCACCCAGTTGTCCTTGTTTTTGCATCTCACCAGTCCCATCCTAGCTTCATCTTTCCTTCATCACGCTGAGACCCCCTACACACACAGACTCACCCCCCAAATCATCCCAACCCCTGCCCCCAAACTTTCACCTTCTAAACTCTAAACCCTTGCCTGCTGTGGCTGAACAAATCTATACTGTAAGTGATGCATTCTCCGTAGTCATTGGTTGGTGGACCTCAGCAGGGCTATTGTAAAGATGACCATCTCACAGCTATGCCTGGTGTGGAGGGGCCAATTGTTGTTGGGCATATTCTGGAGTCCTTTCAACCTATTACCATGAGGAAGAGTTACTTAGAAGAGTTACTCACCCTAGTAACTCTTCATTATTCAAAGCAAGTGAGGCATGGGGACAAATGACTAGGATATCACCTGGGGCTTGTTGGGTATGCAGATTCTTCTGTCCCAGGCCAGATTTGCACTTGATAAGCACATGTTCTACCATTGAGGGGTTTGGTTTTGTATTTTTTCTGGAAACAGGGTCTGATGTGTCCCAGACTGGCCTCCAATGCTGCACAGCAGGCATGAGTCTAAACTTCTGATCTTCCCGCCAGTGATGGGATTAGAGGTGTGGTCCACCGTGTTCAGTTTATGCAGTGTTGGGGACTGAAGAACCCAGGGCTTCATGTGCGGGGCTGGGGGCAAGTGCTCTACCAACTGAGCCACTCTGCCAGCCCCCAGTGTAGCTTTTTAACAAGATTGTGGGTGTATGCTTGTCAGGGGGATTCCTCTTGTGTTCAAGAGAAGCACTGCCTTGACATAGTGACATAGAGACTTACTTACGCCACATACTCAGACGAGGGTGGTGGGCATGGATAAAGAACCTGCTGCCCAAACAAATGTAAACAAAGACCAGATTCTTGGGGATTTCCCGGAAGTGGGTGTAGGCAAGCCAAGCTTGCTCGGGGGACCTTACATTCAGGAGTGAGACTACCTAGTATCCGTGAGCAGTTCCAGCACCACGAAGAAAGAAATGGCAGACGCATGTTCATATCTGCATCTTCTTATTTTCTCACCCCAGCCCTGTGAAGCAGCATGGAGCTCATCATTGCTGCAGTTCTCACTCTGTAAATGAGAAACTTAGGCATGGGAGATTCACTGTCCTCTGTTCAGTTTCACTAGGGCATCACAGTGATAAATGGGCCAGAGACCAGGATGAAACAAGTAGTATATACTAAAGGCTGAAAAATCAAAACCCTCAGGAAAGGAAATAAGCAATTAACATTTTTTTTGTCAGTTCTTAAAGGCTTGAACGCAGGGACTGGCACAAACTAGAGAAGAACACAACCGCTGGGCTGCATCCATAGCACTTTCCTGATTTAGCGTGGAGACAAGGTAGAGGCCTCCAGACCCTTGGACCCACATCTTGGTCTTGTGGTCCTGCTAGCTGGGACTATAGGAAACACTGCTATGCCCTGCTCAAGATGAACAGTAGTTTAATGCAATGTTTTTGGGAATCAAAATTAATGCAAAGAAGCTATGAGAAACAAAATATGAAAATAACTGATCAAGATAGGGTCTAAGGCAGCTGGAGTCAGGGACAGGGGGGAAGCAAGAGAAGTGGAGGATTCTCGTTTTTGTTTCTTTGAGTCTCATGTAGTTCAGGCTGGCCTCAAATCCACTTCATGGTCAGAGATGATTTTGGATTTCTGATCCTCCTGTTTCCGCCTCTGAAGCGTTGGGATTATAGGGGTGCACCACCACAGCCAGTGTTATGCTGTTCTGGGGATGGACGAGGGCCTAAGGCTTGAAGGGAAAGCATTCCACCTACTGAGCTATGCCTCTGATTCCCAGGAGTCTTTCTCTATTGATAGGTGTTTCTGTTTAGCATAGATTTTTTTAAATGATTGTTTTGTGTGTATGTGTATGTGTGAGTACCTGTTGCTGTGCCCTAGGAGGCCAGAAGGATTCAAATCCCCCTAGATTTACAATCCGCTCTGAGCCATATGGATGCTGGGATCCAAACCCAGGACCTTTGCAAGAACAGCCAGTGCTCTTAACTTCTGAGCCATCTCTCCAGCTCAGCATAGATTTAAAATGTAATAATTGTATAGGTCTCATACTCTCCCTCTTGCTTCCTAAGTGTTTTGAAGCCCGTTTAAATATCACTACTGTGGTCTCTTCTATAGCTCCGAGAGGATGTTGGCTGTGTGGCTTGAGGAGTTGTGCTGTCTAGCTTTAAATCCTGGGGTCTATCCTTCCCCATCATGTTCTCTGGGGCAAGCCACATTCGCTCCTCTGTAACGCTAAGAGGAACGAGGTTCACTTTAGGAAACCAAAGAAGGACACGGACCTGCAGATCAAATGCCGAGTTTAAAGTATGGCAAGCTGGCAAGCAGGATTTGTTTGTTTTGTTCTTTAGAAATTATCTATAAACACAATTTTTAATTATATGAATCGCAAACACGATCACTGCTGGTTTCAGCGTAGCCTTTCCTCCTCTCTTGATGCCCCATTCCTCCTTCTTTCCTTCATCCCTGTGTCTTGTAACTACGTTGACATCCCTGAACTAGGCACGCCAGCTGTCTGTGATTCCAGTGATGGGGGAGGCTGAAGCAAGAGGATCTGGGGATCAAAGCTAATTTGGGATACGTGTCAAAATTCTCTATCAAAAAATTTAAAGAACTGTCCTTTTAAAAATACTGAAAAAATCCAATAGGTATCTTTTTGTGTATCTCTCCACGTTTCCATAATGAGATATAGACTAATATGGATAAACACACACACACATTTAGATATAAAGGTCAGGACAACGGTCTGATAGAACAGGGTGATGTCATGAGATGTTTCTCAGTTCTGTTGTTGACAATCCTGGCAGCTCTGCTTCTGTCAGACCATGGCAATACGCTGGCCCTCAACGCAGACTCTGCCTCCCACTCTCTCTGTGGACAGGTTGCACTTGATCCCACCTTTGAAAGTAATGCTACAGTTAAGGATCCTCAAGATGGGTTCTGATGCCACAGTTTCGTCTTCCCAGGTCTAGAACATGATGTGAAATAGAATCTCACTCAGCTAGGACTCAGCTGCAGCTGGATTATGTTATCAGTGTAGCATCTTTGTTGTTTTGCTTTTTAAGAATGAAATGGGATACTTATCTTAGCTCCTTTGTCTGTTCTTTTGGCTGGCAGTCTGAAGTCACAGTCCATCAAGGCAGGGAAGCCACAGCAGCGGGAGCGTCAGCAGCTGTCACCGACATCCTCAGTCAAGAGGCAGGCAGTGACGAGTTCCTGTGCTCAGCTCATTTCCCCCTCATTATACAGGCCAGGACCCTAGCCCAGGGAATGGTGCCGCCAATAGTCGGCCTGTCTTCCCACCTCCGTTCACCTGAGAAAGATAATTCCTCATTGACATTCCAGGAGAGCTGTCTCCTGGTTGGTTCTAGATCTGATCACACTAACCATTAACATTAGCAATCACATTACCATTAACAATCACATTGTTGCGTTAAAGTAGTTATTCTGTTCATTGCTGGGTGGTCTTCCACTGTGCACGTATGTCACACTTTATTTTTTTCTATTTCAATAGATACTGCATAGATATTAGCCCAAATGCTGCAAATATCATGTCTGACCAGAACATATATTATAGAAAGTTTTGATTTGGGCAGACTTGATGGACCTGGTGTCAAGTGTCATTCATTTTCCTGATTATGGCAAATCGTAGCATCTTTTTTTGCTTCTGTCTGGTTCTGTGCTTCTATAAATGCTCATTCATTTTTCTTTATTTTTCTGTTGTGTCCCCAGGTTCTAAAGTCACCAGTTTCTGTTATATAAACTACTTGTCTTTTTAATTATAGTTTTTTACCCCAAATCTATTATTTGGGGCTTGAAATTGTTTATAATACTACAGTTGTTAAATAACCAAACACATGGGGAGTAGATTTTAAATTTTGTATCTTAATTTTTAGATAATAATTATGTGTGTTATGAGCTCATATACATTTTTAATATGCCATCTTTATCTTTATGGTCTCTCTGTTTTCTAGTCTTAATTTCTTTATCTTGGTCTTGACGTTGTCTGTGAACTTCCCTAGATATTGCTGTGGTGATTTATTTTGTTGTTCACACTTAACCCTTTAGTCTCTGGGAGTGTGGTTTTGTGGAAGGTCGTTTTATCTTAGATGGATAGCCAGTTTACTCTGGTATTGTTCTATGCATAATTTATCTTCCCACCAAGCTAAACTGCACATTTGATGTATAATGTATATTAAATCCTCACATAGAAAGCTGTTCCTAGATTCTTTTTTCATTTCCATTAAGCATTCTTATCCTCATGCCCGTGCAATCCTTATTTTATATCAGCCTTACAATGTACTCTGCGGTTCGAAGAAGCAATTCCCTTTGTGCTGTTTCTTTTCAGTCTCGTCCTGCTGTTTTGAAACATCTATCCTCCCATGGAAGCTTGAAATCATTTTGTGTAGGCTCTTGCCACCCTGAGGGTTATACTTTGGGAACTGTTGTTCTAGACAAATGGTTTCCTGTGTTGCCCTTTGGGAAAGCCAATGTCATTCTGACCTCAGGACCTTTGCACAGGCTGGCCTCCCTCCCAACCTCTTCTACAACGCTACCTTTTCCTGGCAAGTTCCCCCTCAGCCTTAAGGTTCCAAGTCAAACATCTCTTTCACAGGTCAGTGCCCAAAGTTGCAGTAGCCGTTGCTCTCTGGGCCCCTAGTAAACTTCAAAATACCCACCCCGGCTTTTATTGAAACTTGAATACATAGCACCTGTATGTTTATCCATTGCTAGCTGCTCCTCTAAGAATGCAAACTCCTGACCCCACCAACCTCTTCTGCCTCAGACCCCGTCACTTACCACACTGTTGAGCATAGTGTCCTCAGGGGAGGTTATTGAACAAATCCGTGAGGAGTGCTCTCTGAGCCTGAGACTGGTGAGCTCTGCGTGTTAGCTGGCTGCGCTGAGGCCAGTGTCATGGGCTGCACTCTGCCCTGGTTAATTTTCCTGTTGCGGTAACAAAGCATCTGACACAAACAAGAGAAGGAAGAGAAGATTTACTTCCCTGGTTTTTTGAGGTTTCCGTCAGTGGTGGGGGCTGCGGTGGCAGGGTGGAGGAGATGAGCGCCACCGTGCCAACAGGAAGAGGTCAGACAGAGCCCCCAGGGGTACAGCCTTCCCTCAGCCCAAGCCCACCCTCCGCGGTCCCACATCACCCCAAGTCATTTTGGGCATGGATTCATCCATTCCTCGGGTCAGTCTTTAGGAGCTGTTTCTGGAGATGCCATGCCACCCCAGGTATGGAGGCACTCCTGTAATCCTGGTGTTCTAGGCCATGGGGGGGGGGGGGTATGGGGAGCAGGGGTGAAAGGAAAAAGGATCAGGCGTTCACTGTCTTTCTCGAGTTCCAGGCCAGTCTGGACTACTCGGACCCTGCCTCAAAAATAAAATAAAGCAGACTAGCAAGATGGTTCTGAGGGTAAAGGAAAGGTGTTTGCCGCCAAACCTAATGACATGAGTTTAATCCCTGGGCTCCATATTGTGGAAGGAGAGAGAATGGACCCCTGAGAACATTGTCTCCTGACCTCCACACCCATCATGACACACCCCCCTCAACACACACACCACAGACATAAATATCCATACCAAATGATGTTTAAATGAATAAAAATCAACCAGGACAACTTCCTCTTTTCCTTCCATCTTTTACTTTTCCAGCTTTTATTGCCAGTGAAGTGGGGTGGAGGTGACTAAGGGCAGACCCATCGCCACCGATAGGAAATTGTTCCAAATTTCCTGCCTCGTACTGTGCCTTGGGCTCCTCATCATTTGCGAGCCATAAAGACAACCCCAGCTTTTCCTGTTCACCCGGGACTGCCTCCGACTTCCTGAGACTGTAAAATCTCTCTCATTTATTCACTCAGTGAAAGTCCCCTGGTCCCTCAGCAAATACATACACATTGCAGAACCTTGAAAAGTCATCAGAAACTCTCCAGCCGTTATGAGTTACAGTTTAAAAACAGAAAGAAAGAAAGAAAGAAAGAAAGAAAGAAAGAAAGAAAGAAAGAAAGAAAGAAAGAAAGAAAGAAAAAAGAGAAAATATCCTCTGAACTTACGAAATTATCATTCCGCCCCAGATTTAAACCCAGCTGCGCTGATTGCAGTATACATTCTGCAGTTCTGGCCGAGAGGGCAATTTAATTAGAAGCCTCTGTCTCTAGGCACTTGTAACTCCACCCCGCCTCCAAAAAATAATTCTTTAGGTTGAAATTCATGCCTCCACTCAGCCTAAAGGTATATTTTCTTGTAGACCGTTGAGTAAGATTTTACTTAGGCTATTTTTAAAAATCCTAGTGAAAGGGCAAAAGGGGGGAATTTCACCACTTAAGAAATCACTCAGATACTTTTTTTTTTTTACTTTAAAAAAAAGCCCTCAATGCAAAGTGATTTCTTAAGAACTTTCAAGTTGCCTCTCTCAGAGCCTTTGGCGTGCATGAAGAAATTCCGTTGAGCTGAAATGAAGTTGTTTCCCAAATGTATGTTGTTCAGGTGGAGATTCATTTCCACTTTTTAAAGGCAACTAGCATAGAAATGGTCTATGGGGAACTATAAAACCATTTCTATAATTATAAAATCACTTTATAAAACAATAAAAGGGCTGTGTGTGCATGTGTCCATGTATGTTTGTGTTTATTGGTCAGCTGTGTGGCCTTGGTATGAAATGGCCTTAGTAGTCTGTGGGTCAGGTCCTTGTTGTAAAGTGAGAGAATTCATGTCCGGGGAGTTGCTTGAGTGAAAACGTGAGTGATGGGGAAGTGTGTGCTTCACACAGAGAGCCCTGTGGATTTTGGAGGGCCCCTTCCCCAGGGGGAAGGTTATAATCACACAGATTTGGCAATTACTCAGGGGATGTACTGGTCCTGGCAGATCACGTAAGGGAAATGGGAGGGGTCTAGGCAACCTCCTGGCAACCTGCCTGCCTCTGTGGGCACCAGTTTGACTCTTTCCAGACATGGGTGGAAAAGCAATCCCACCACAGAGTTCCCAGTCTCAGTAAGGGAGAGCAGGTGCTTCTTCTGTGGTAGTAAATGCAGTCATGACTTCCAACAAGGGGCTCATGCCCATAATCCCAACACTTAGCAGGTAGAGGCAAGACGATAGAAGTTCAAGGTCATGCTCAGATACACAGTCGGTCCAAGGTCAGCCTGGGCTACCTGAAATCTGTCTCAAAAAAGAAAGAACATGAAACAAAAATGTCCAAGAGCTAGGCCTCCTGGCACCAGCGTGCAAGCCCAGCTACTCGGAAGCTGAGGTGGGAGGGTTTTAAATCCAAAGCCTGCCTGAGCTACAGAACAGAATCCAGCCAACCTGAGCAACTTAGCTGGACTGTCTGAAACTAATAAATAGATTGATCTGAGAATAAAGCTCAGTGATGGGCAGTTGCTCCAGACCCTGGGTTCAATTCCTATCATTAAGGAAGAGGCAGGGGCATGGCCAGGAGATTCTAGACCAGGTCACCCAGGCTCAAGTAACCCTCCCTTTTGTCTGACTATATCACTGAAAATTGGAGAAAGGCATAAGCCTAAATTAAAATGAATGCTAAACTGCATGTGTGTTGGAGTTTTCCACTGTGGTTCTTTTATTTACCGACCACAGCTAATTAAGACCACAGCTAATTAAGAGACAGTCAGGTGACCCACCAAAGACCCAGCTTGGTCACAGGACAACATTTCCACAGAGAATTTTTCTGAAGCTGAAGAGTTGTAGCTTTGGACAATCGCGCCATTTTAAATGATGTTACAGTATGGGCCGATTCATATGAACCTGCTGCTGTGCAATTCCCCCTCATATTTTCCAATTGTGTTATATGAGGTTACATAAGGTCATTTTCACACAAATATGCAATTATACACTGATGCCCCCGCCCACACCTGTTCCTCTCTCTTTTCTACCCCTATTAAGCTTTTTGTTTCCCTAAACAGTTTTGTTTCTATTTTCATGACATATGTGTGTATTTGACTTTATGTATCCCTAGTGTTGGGGGTGGGGTGCCCAGAGACGGGAGGGAGCGTACAATGCTGGTTCTTCTAAGATGGACCTCATCATTCCCTTACTGGGACTTCCCTACAAAGGCCATGATTTTATTCTTCTGGGAGAAATCCCAGTGTGATAACATGGCACATTCTCCTTACCCACTCCGAGAGCTAGGCTGGCACTGTAGCCTAGCTACGGTGAACAGTGCCGCATGCTGCGCAGCGGGTCTGACCACACAGCACATGGCCTGTCCACTCGTTCCATTCAGCTATGCCGTGTGCCTCTAGCAGGGACCCTGCGAGCCTGCCAGCATGTCATTTTCAGAGCAACTCAGAGTACACACACTGGGGTTTTGTAATGAGCAAACCAAAAGGTGTGGGATTCCATCTAAGACCCGAAAGCAACAAAAATGTAAGAGAAGGGGGTGGGCAGCAAAATGGCTCAGTTGGTAAGGGTGCTTGCCCCTAAGTCTGACAAGCTGAGTTCAACCCCTAGGACCCACACATGGTAAATGGGGAGTACTAACTCCTGAAAGTTGTTCTCTGTCTTACACCTTTGCCAAGGCAAGTATACAGGCACACACACACACACATGCATAAGTAAATAAATTAAACATTTTAAATCATAAGAAAAGCATAAGGCAATAGGAGGTGGCGCATGGGCTACTTCCAGTGTGAAGTTTGAGTAGCAAGCTGGCGTAACCTGGGAGCCCTGTAGCCCAACCGAGGGATCCTGAAACCAGTCAGAGGTGGGACATAAGTCAGGTCTGCAGATCCTCAGATGTGTTGTTACCACAGTGCCTTCTTTCTGTCTCTGGGATCTATCAAGTGACTTCCTAGCCTGGGGCCTTTGCACGGGCTGCAGCCTTTGCCCGAAATATTTGTTCATTTGCCATCTGCCTCAGCTCCTATTTGTCAATAAGCATCACTTACCCAGCAAGCCCCTGCCTGCCCACTCAAGTAGCACTCCCTGAACTCAAGCTCTTTTCTTTACTCTGTTTTCTTTTCCTCATTAGACATCACCAGTATATAAGCTGTCTAGTTTTTGTATGCTTCCCCCAAGCTTTGTGATGAGGGCATAGCTTCATGAAAGAAGGCCTTAAGCAGGTTATAAGCAAAAGAAAGCCCATTTGAACTAGCTGCAACAATAAAGTTATTTTCTTGGTTGCTCTAAGTCCTGATACCCTGTGCCGTTAAAGAAAGATCCGGTTTCTTTCTGTCTTCAGTGTTTGCCACAGGGTCAGCTTCAGCTTGAACCTCATGGTAGTAAAATGACTGCAGCAGCTCCAGGCTTCAGGTATGCATGTTCTCCAGGGTACAGGGGAACTCTTTCCAACGATTCATGAGGAGTCCTGAAGCCTCTGATCAGGCTGACTTGAGTCTTTTCCCCATGCCTTCTCCAAAGCCAAAATAGTAGGTGAAGAGAGGATGTGTGAGTTTCCTGAGCCAGGGAGGAGGATGTAGAGATATAAAACAATAAGGGAATTCTGAGCCCATGTGGGAAGATGAATTGCAGAAACAGGCATCTGCTAACCACCCTGATAACTTGAATGCATGGAGATGTGTGGGGCCTTAGGTGAAGATGTTTGCTGTGTCACCCAAGCTGGCCTCACACTCATGGTAATCCTGACTCAGCCTTCTGACTGCCTGGATTACAGGGGTGAGGTTTCACATCCAGCGAGTGCTGACGACCTTAGACGGAGTGTTGAGTCATCACTTGGTAGGTGATGGAGCCAGGGAAGGCTTGAGTGCCGCATAATCTAATGAAGAAAGTGTCGTGGGAAATGTTGGTAGAACTTTGTAGACTTAATGAGAAGAGATGTCAGAGTTGGGAGGGGGCGGGGTGGACTGTTGGAGACAGGGAAGGATCTGGAGCCTGGGAAGCCTATTAGGAAGCAGTCTAAGCACAAGGGTAAGAAAATTAGAAGGTAGAGGTAGGGCTGGACACTTAGTCATGGTGCAGCGCTTGCCTAGCGCGCACAGGCCCGGGGGTGCAGCCCAAGCACCTCATGAACCAGGCACAGCACATACCTGTAGTCCCAGCACTCGAATGGTTGAGGCAGGAGCTGAGGTCACCTTAAGCTATGTGGTGAATTCAAAGGCAGAGAAGCTGTGCACATCTCTGAGAACAAGCCATCTGCTGAGGAAGACTTGGGTGCCACTTCCATCATGTGCCCCCTCTCTCCTACGTCATGTCCACCTTTCCTGATCTACTCTGATGTGCCCTTGACAAACCCAAGACCCTCAGGGCATCTCCCCAGATGTCACCATCTGTATCCTCACAGCTGGTGGGCTCCTATACCTGCTTCAGGCCCCACTTAAATGTCACCTTCTTTGAGAGCCTGCTGCACTCCCAAATTAGTGCACACCCATTGTTTCCAATACGAATCCACTTTTCCCACCTTGGCACTCACCCCAGAGTAGTGGAAGGATTCCAGGCCTCATGTCCAGATGACAAGGAATAAGCAGCACGCTCCCTGTGCGCTTGCCTAGAGAAGAGGCTTTAGAAGATGATGGCTGTGAGGTGGGTGTCACTGCTGTGCCCAAACACTGGACGGAGGGAACTTTGACTATGGGAACAGGTGTAGTTTGCTTCGGTTTCATGGTAGAGAAGGCATGCTGGCTGAAGCAGTTCGCTCCATGACAGCAGGAGCTTGTGAAATGTCTTGTTCTCAATTGATGACTGGAATACAGAGTGCTTCAACCTTGGAAGGAGCCACCCCCACCCAGTGATTCACCTGCACCAGTCTTCGTACTATCCTGGCATGTTCCAGAAACATGTGTCACCAGCAGGTCACCGAGAGCTCAAACACAGGATCCTGTGGAGGCACTCCCACCCAGCACACCTATACTCTAGTAGCAGTGAAAATGGGGAGAAATGGCTGTGTGTGGAAGCCTGCAGTGTTGATGACAGCATGTCCACTTCACCCAGTGGACAGCACACAGTGACAGACACCCAAACGGGACTGAGGCTGTCATCGGAGAAAGTATGATAGACATTTTTCACTTTCATTATTTTTACTTACCAACTTGAAACTGGGCACATATTCTGTTTGAGACAAAGGTAAAATGTACACACAAAGTGGAGAAATAAGTTCCGCTTGGGAGGGGGATAGTTATTGCTGGGGGGGTATTGCTGGGGGAGTTGTTAGCGCTGGGGCATTGTTAGGGCTGAGGGGTTTACTAGGGATGTGCTCACACAGAAAGCTTGCACTGGGCATCCCAGCAGCAACAGCTCTAACCAGGAGCTGGCCAGCCTGCTTGGCACAGCAAGATGCTCTGAAGTGTTTGGATACAGCAGAGACAAGCATGCAAACTATGTTGAGGCTAACCTCTGTCTTCTGGTGTTGGGGATCAGAGGACTGGGCCAAACCCTGCCGCAGAGCGCTTTCTGCAGGATGGGCAATATTCTGGATTTGATTGGAACATCCACACACATGTGACCCAAAGTGCCACTCACCGTGTATAGCTTCTCAGGTTATGTTACTTCTAGCTGGGTAATAAGAGCCCTCGCTGATTTGCAAAACGGAAAAGCAGATGAGAGAGCACAGTAACTGCATCTGCAGTTCATCAGATTCTGTACAGATCCAAATGAAACTGACCAACCGGGCCCGTGCTGAGAGGATTCTTGTCTCTAGACCCCTCCTTGTTCACATTTATCCTTGTCGTGGGACCTTGATTGAGGAAGATAGAAGCACGGGCGCTGTATTTTCATTTCCTTCACTGCTTGATTTGTGGTTCCTGAAGATGGCAGTGGGTTCTTCTGGTCCAGAACTGGTTGGTGGGGTCCCGCTTACCATCTAGGGGCTCTGACAAAGCAAGAGAGCCAATTGCTCCCTGGCGAACCCAGCCAGCATCCCGTAAGCTCAAGCCCCAGGGCTTTTCCACTTGGGCCACACCCACGGGTGCCACCACCCATCTGCACAGCTGCTTTGAAGAGACTTGTACCACCTCTTTTGCAGATGAGAAAAATAAGGCTTTAAAAGATAAAATGAATTGCTTGCAGCCATATGGCTTTCAGTGGCACAGTCTCTCCCTCTCTCTTTTTTCCCTAACCTTTTAACTTCTTACTCATTCAACTCTAATGGGTGTTTTTTTAACTCATGACTACAGTCTTGATGCTCAGCATAGGAAGAACAGACAACAAAGAAAGAGTTATTTTCTGAGCTGAGTTTAGGGTTATAGTTTAAAAGTTCACACGGGCAGCTGACTTTCTTGTTTCTTTTTCTTATATTTTTTCTCCCTCCCCTTCTTTCCTCTCCTTCTTTGTTTCCTTCTTTTTTCTCCTCCTTTCCTCTCTCTTATTGCTCAGAGCTATGGTTTAGAGATAAAAGCAAATTTATTAAGCTAAGTTCTCTCTCCCAACCAACAATACAAGCGTGTGTGTGTGTCCAACTCTGTGTGTATTATCTACATAAACACACATATCTATATTTCTATACATCTGTACATATACATATATATATATGTCCAACTTTCATTTCATTTCGATTTTAATGTTCAGGAGACCTGGACACCACATTCTAAGTGCCAAACCATCTTGTACTACATCAGCATCTGTGGCATACTTTGAAAAATTAAAAGTAGAAAACTGATACTGTTGGTTAACTTAAAATCATTTATAAAACATGATTCCCCCACACACCTTTTTCCTATTTTTAGCTCAATAATAAAAGAATCTAGCAATGCCGAACAACCATGTTTTTCTTGATTTTCTTGTCTCATATTTCAAAAGCCAAGTTGTTAGTGTTCTCACTTCTAGAAAGCTGTTTCTTCTCCAGGAGACGTGAGAAAGAGATAGGTTAAGAGGCCCCATCGATGACACACATCTGTGTGCAGCCGCTGATGATGCCTTCCTCTTGGCTGACAGAAGTAGCTCGGTGGATCACGGCAATGCCTGTTCGTTGACATAATCTGTGTTTTCAGCGCTGTTTTTGAAAGGGTTTAGCTAGAAAAGTGACCTTGAGGGTTACTTTGGAATGGCCAATTTGTTTAAAATGCTCATGCCCACCTCTTATAGGTGTCAAGCTAGCCAAGTCCTGCCCTCCTTCCCTTTCTGACTGTGCTTGGTCAAGGTCAGGGAAAACAGATGCTCCAATAACAGTCAAAATAATGGCAGATTTTGCTTATTCTCTACATCAGCAAAATACAAAATATTGAACTTATGCATCAAAGTCTGTCTCTTTGCAATATTCCCCCCAAAGCAAGCCATATTTCACAACCATCTCTCTGGCCATGGATAAGCAAAATAGATGTAACTCTAGGCTCTGTTAGGCGTGGTCTTGGAGAGGAGGGTAAAGATGATTGCCACAAAACCTGACAACCTTAGTCTAGTCTTTGGGACGCAACAAGCTAGAAAGAGAGAACCAACTCCTCAAGTTGATCTCTGATCTCTGCATGGTACACCTGTGCACGGACACAATCGACTAGCCAAAATAAATAAATATATACATAAATACATAAGTATGTTAAAATTAATTAAAACAAGAAGGGGTACCTTAGGAACTAGGGATGTAGTTGGTGGAGTGCTTGCATAAAGTCCTAGGTTCAAGCTCTAGCACCTATTAGAAACCAAGCATGGTGTCACGTGCCTATAACCCCAGTGTCTGGAGGTAAAAGTAGAAGGATCAGAAACGCAGAGTCATCCTTGGCTAAATAATGGGTTTATTGTCAACAGGAGATACAGAACATCCTGTCTCAAAAACAAAACAAAACAAAAACCACAAAACAATGTATTAAGCATCAAGATAATGTTTTGGATGTGCCTAAAAGAATTACAGAATGGGCACACGGAACACCACCTGTCCCCCTGGTAACAGTACACAAAACGAGAAAATACCTTCCTGCCTACTCCTGAGCAAGGTTGCCTGTGTTAGGGGGAGTGTGGGGGAGCAAGGACAGAAGATGCTCAGTCTACCAATCTCTACGTCCCAGACGCTTGACAGTAAGCCCTGGATAGCAGAGTTAACTAGCTCTGGTCGGTACCTGAGGTCCACTAGGAAAAAGGAACAAACGAACAAAGGCAGACAGACAAAAACCAAAACACTAAGCAACTTTTGTCTCCCCTGTTGATGAGCGCTCCAGGGCGCATGTGTGTGCTTTGAGTGGATGCCTGACAGTCCAGGTTTCCTCCGTGGACTTCTCTTTTCTCTCCAGCCAGTGCCAACACTGCCACTTAAAAACAGACAGAGAGATATTCATGCTCCAAATGGGGCATGACACTGTGCCTCAGGCTTTGTCCAGTACTTGAAGTGGAATAGCACTGAGATGGAGGGACTTACCCAAAGTAAACATTTCTTCAACATCTCCAGCTCTGGCTTTATCTGCAAACTTGATTTCACGCTCAGTTCATTACAGCCTTCATTGGGACATTACAATACTCAATACTGCTTATTTCTTAAGTCGTTTAACTCTATGCAGCTGTCTCCCCCAAAAGCTAAGTCAGACCAGGAAAGTGGTGCTGTGGCCCCTTTCATCACAGCCATGATGTAGGGGTCCCTACAGATTTACAGCTGGCCTAGAAATGATCCTCAAGAGGCAAGATGGAAGTCCAGTTCAGCCCGACTTACTTACCTGGGCTAGATCTAACTTCTAGAGTCTGACCTGGGCAGTTTATTTTTGACATACGCAAGCACAGTACAACTTTGGGGGAAAGTTCCTCCAACAGTTATCATAACCAAGCTGAAGGCTTGACTGGACCAAAACTCTCTTGCAAACACCTCTGACCTCTTTCGTTACAAATGGGTCCGTCTATTGACCGAGAAACAGTGCTCAAGATATGGGTCACAGAGGAAGGGTTTGTAATAAGTAAAATAGTAAACTCTCTTGCAAAGTACATTGGACCTCTATCACAAGAGTGGGTTCTATTGATTGAGAAACAGTGCTCACAGGTCTTGGGAGTTCCAGTAAAACCCTGATCTCCAGACTAGCAAAGATCACCAGGCTATTAACATCTAGTTCCAGCCTTCCAGATGGAAGACAGGTCTTCACATCCCTTCTTTCGAAGAGACAAGCATGTATGCTTAGCATCTCTGGTATCTCTAGTGCATGTCTGTGAGCATGAGGACTTGTGTCCTTCCCACCACGAGGGGGTTAAAAGAGATGCCACCCGAGAGGTAGGTTTCTGTCAGCCAGCAGGCAGCTGAGCGTCACTGGCCTGGCTGAACTTGCTTCTCCACCTGAAGTGCAGGTATGGGGCCGGGTAGGAGGGGATAGAAGAGATAAGCTGTTTGCAAAGTTTTGTGATAAGTTAGTCAATAAAGCTTCTGTAAGTCCTGCTCGGACAGAGACAATATTGTGATTTATGGCCCATGTCACTATTCTGCCTTTCCATAGGCCACTTATGATTCACCTGGTCACATACTTTGTCGAGTAAGTGCTGGATTCAGTTTTAAACAGAAACATAAATAAAAATTCATATATCTTTAAAAAAAATTATCCTGTTAGCCAACCATCGTTGAAAGGTACTCATTATTCTCACAGTGTTGTAATCTCAATGTATATACCTGCTGGGGAGGTCCATCTTCATGACCAGCTTGACTGGATTTACAGTCACCTTAGAAATCGGTGGCAAGACCACCACCCCCAAACCCCTGCTGAAAGTGATGTTTTCAGAGAAAAGTAATAGGCAGGGAAAACTCACCCTTAATTCTGGTGTCTCTATCCCATGGTCCTGAACAAAATTAAAAGGACAAAAGAGAAAGGAAACTGAGTGAAGGCATTGCCCCCTCTCTGTTTTTCAACTCCCAAGAAGGGAAGAGCCACACACTGCTCTGCCACACACTGCTGCCTCCACAGCCGGAGCAAAGCATGGGGCCAAGCAATCACAGACCGGACCTCCTAAGAGGTCACACTGACTCTTTCCTGTCTTTAAGTTGCTCTGTCAGGCATTTGGTCGCAGCAGCACAAAAGGAGCCTGCTAAGAAACAGCACCCGTAAGTATACGAAAGTATGAGGCTATGTGCTAGTCACCACACTGACAATTCAGTGCAGCACTGAGAGACATTCCTATGTCCCAGATCAGAGGCTGGAGAGTCAGGGGTGGTTTGCAAATGCTACCTTGCCTGACTCCTTTAGGATAAATTCTAAACACTGGCCCCAAAGCCAAGATCGTGCCCTAAACTTCCAATGCACCTTATCTCCTGCTGTCTTCATGGACCCCACCACACAGAGCTTCTCCCCCCAAATCCCCCAGGTCTATAGCATTCTTATAACTCCTGGGGTTCCAAATAGCTGCCGATCGTGTACCTCCAGGCTAGACTCATTCCTCTTCTCTCTGTCCATCACCTACTGGGGCAAAAGCACTTCACATCTCCTAATCCCTTCTTCCTCCTTTGTGCTTTCAAGATATGGTATTTAATGAACTCTTGTGCGTTGGAGATCCAGGTTGTGACATTTGCCTTCTCCCTAGAAGAAACTTCTTGAAGCAAGTAGTGGGACGGAGCCTTTCACACCACGGTCTCTCCCCTGCTGCATTTGCTATGCAAGAGAGAGTGAGCACGTACCTCTCCACCAGCTCATCAGTATCTGTTGAGCACATCCTGGTGCTGTTCTAGGCACCGAGGATATGGTATAACTGAAGCATATGCTTCAGATTTCATGAACTACATATACACTGCAGAAGGCAAACATTGAACAAATGCTTGTGCATTAAACAAATGGGTGGATAGATGCATATTTAATTTTGCCTGCCAAGGCAGAAGGAGCAAATGATATGTACAAGAAAAGACATCAGGGAGAATTAAAGAAATGTTACATGGGTGTGAGTGGTAGCTGCCAAGCTGTCGGGAATAGGGTATCAGGAAAGACCACACTGAGAAGGTGACCTGTGAGCCTGGGCCACCAGCCCCACGGATATCTTGAGGACGTGAATTCCAGGCAACAGAAGCAGCCTGTGAGGCCCTGAGATGGGAGCATGCCTAATAGTTATTGATTAAATATACAAAATGAAATAGCACGGTCTGTTGTCATTTGAGAGGGGGTAAAATATAACTCGGACGAGCCTGGAGCAGCCAATGCCCAAGGTAAGCCTGAAGCTCTGGCTCTCACAGTTTCTACCATCAGTGTCTGGGATGAATTCCCTGTGTGCTGCAACCTCCTCCCCCATTTAGGTGGTGCTGAGGATCAAACCGAGGGCTTCTGGTATGCTGGGCTGACCCTGACCCCCTAACCCCCATCTAGTAACATATTCTATCAGCAGTTTGCTTTGAAAAAAAATTTCTCTCCTCTTTTATAAAACTAAGACAAAAATGCCCACCTTGTCACTAACATACTAACATCAAGATTCTATCACGTAACGACATTTACCCTTTTTAAAAATGTGTATCAGTGTTAGCCTGTATGTACATAGTACACCATGTGTGTGCCTGGTACCCCCAGAAAACAGAAAAGGGCCTTGGATTCTCGGGAACTATCAGCTGCCATATGGATGCTGGGAGCCTTGGGTCCTAGAAAAAGCAGCAAGTGCTCTTAATCACTGAGCTGTCTTTCCAGTCCCACTTATGAATCTTAAAAGCTTGTACTTGGCAAGTCTTTGGTCTCAGCGGATACTTTTCTTTAGCAATAATATAAAAAAAAAAAAACCAAAGTGAATTTAAAGCTCCTGAATAAAACTCAAAATGAGATTGTCTCTAGTGCCTTCCATGTCCCTATGATGGAACACAGGGTACCAAACCCTTACAGACTTCTTTCAAAGAAGCCAAGATGCAAACAATGATGGCTGGAAATCTAGAAGAATGCCAGCAGGCTGCTCATTTTGCCTGGCAGCCTGGGTGGTTTGGGGTCCAAGAGTTTCTTCCAGGGCTCTGTGCTATAGCAGACATGACTTTTAATTTTAAAAGGAAATAAAGTGTTACTTCTTTGAAAACAAGATAGGATTAAAAGTATTTTCATTACAGATTATTTTTCTTTCTTTCTTTTTTACTTTTTATTCATTTATTATTTTCTTTTTTAATTTTTATTTTTTATATTAATTGCAGTTATTTACTTTGTACCCCAGCTGTAGCCCCCCTCCTTCATTCCCTCCCAATCCCACTCTTCCTCCCTCATCTCCTCCCTGCCCCTCTCTAAGTCCACTGATAGGGGAGGTCCTCCTCCTCTTCCATCTGACCCTAGCTTATCAGGTCTCAGGACTGACTGCAATGTCCTACTCTGTGGCCTAGCAAGGCTGCGCCTCCCTCTGTGTGTATGTGTGGTGGGGGGGGACGGGGTCAAAGAGTCAGCCACTGAGTTCATGTCAGAGACAGTCCCTGTTCCCTTTACTAGGGTAACTAACTTGGATGCTGAGCTGCCATGGGCTAGGTCTGGGCAGGGGTTCTAGGTTATATCCATTCGTGGTCCTTGGTTAGAGAATCAGTCTCAGAAAAGACCCCTGTGCCCAGATATATTTGGTCCTTGTGGAGTTCCTGTCCTCTCCAGGTCTTACTAACTCCCCCTTCTTTCATATGATTCCCTGCACTCTGCCCAAGGTTTGGTTGTGAGTCTCAGAATTTGCTCTGATACACTGCTAGGTAGAGTCTTTCAGAGGCCCTCTATGATAGGCTCCTGTCTTGTTTCTTGTTTTCTCCTACTTCCA
>CM053764.1:25563158-25633991 GCA_028658305.1 Pachyuromys duprasi
TACCTCACTCAGGATGATCTCTTCTAGATCCCACCATTTGCCTGCAAATTTCATGATTTCCTTGTTTTTAATTGCTGAGTAGTATTACATTCTGAGTAGTATTCCATTGCGTACATGTGCCACAATTTCTGTATCCATTCCTCCTTTGATGGACATCTGAGTTGTTTCCAGGTTCTGGCTATTACGAATAAAGCTGTTACAAACATGGCTGAACAAATGTCCTTGTTGTGTACTTGAGCATATTTTGGATATATGCCTAGGAGTGGTATAGCTGGATCTTGAGGAATCACTATTTCTAATTGTCTGAGAAAACGCCAGATTGATTTCCAAAGTGGTTGTACAAGTTTACTTTCCCACCAGGAATGGAGGAGGGTTCCTCTTTCTCCACAACCTCTCCAGCATGTATTTTTCACTTGAGATTTTGATTTTAGCCATTCTATGGGTGTAAGGTGAAATCTCAGGATCATTTTGATTTGCATCTCCCTGATGGCTAAGGATGTTGAGCAGTTCTTTAAGTGTTTTTCTGCCATTATATATTTCTCCACAGAGAATTCTCTGTTTAGATCCATACCCCATTTTTTAATTGGCTTGCTTGATTTGTTGTTTTTTAACTTCTTTAGGTCTTCATAAATTCTGGATATTAGCCCTCTGTCAAATATAGGGGTTGGTGAAGATCCTTTCCCAGTCTGTAGGCTGTTGTTTTGTTCTGATAACAGTGTCCTTCGCTATATAGAAGCTTTTTAGTTTCATGAGGTCCCATTTATTGATTGTTGATCTTAGAGCCTGTGCTGTTGGTGTTCTGTTCAGGAAGTTGTCTCCTGTGCCAATGAGTCCTAAGCTCTTCCCCACTTTCTTTTCTAACCCATTTAGTGTGTCTGGTTTTATATTGAGGTCTTTGATCTACTTGGACTTTAGTTTTGTGCAGGGTGATAAATATGAATCTATTTTCATTTTCTGCATGTAGACATCCAGTTGGAGCAGCACCATTTGTTGAAGATGCTGTCTTTTTTCCATTGAATGGTTTTGGCATCTTTGTCAAAAATCAAGTATCCATAGGTGTGTGGGTTTATTTCTGAGTTTTCTATTCGGTTCCATTGATCCAACATTCTGTTTCTATGCCAGTACCATGCAGTTTTTATTGCAATTGTTCTGTAGTACAACTTCTATTTTTGAGACAGGGTGTGACTATGTAGCTCTGGCTATCCTGGAACTCAGAAAGATGTGCCTGCCTCTGCCTCCTAAGAGCCAGGTTCAAAGGTGACTACCACAACACACTGCCCTCAGGCTATTTTCACTCTAAAAATATCAAGAGGAATAAAAAAAAAATTACTCGTCCATTGATTTTGTTGTTGTGGTTGTGAGCCAATCCTTAGTGTGCTGAGTTCAAAGAACTGAAAACTACACTGTTTGGCTCAGAATTGTTGAGCTTCCTGACTGTGATCAGGATATTATTAGCCCAGACATGGTGGTTGGTATAAGAAAATTTAGATATGTTCTCTAACTCCAAATTTATAACCCCATTAGCACAATGTTTTGTATTAAATATGAAATGTCCTTCCCAGGCTCTTGGCTTTGGATTCTTATTCCCAGATCTTGGTACTATTCTAGAAGTTGGTGGAATCTTTGGGACATAGGGCCTAGCTAGCAGAAATGGGTTGAAAGTAATACCTGCTTTCATTTTCAGCCCAAGCCCTCTGGGCTACCAAGACGGGTCGTATATACACACAGTGTAGATTTGCTGGCAAAAGAATGGGTTGTGCCAGCCAGGATAAAGCCAGATAGCATGAGATGAGACAATCCTACAAGAATTCCATGTAACTGAAAACATATTCATTGTTCATTTCCGGGATTTTATATTAATATTTTTGAAGTTCAGTTGGCCATGGCAACTGACACGACAGAGAACAACATTGTGGATAAAGGAGGACTTACACACAGAGAGAGCTCTTAAAACTTGATTATCCGTCCTCTCAAAACCCTACAGTGCCAGCACTTGGAGGCTGAGGCAGTCTGAGGTAAAGGTCAGTCTGTCGAAGAGGAAGAGGAAAAAGGCGTGGTAAACACCTATAATCCAAGCACCTTGGAGATAGAGGCAAGAGGACCAGGGTTCAAGGTTACTCTCCATTGTATAGTGAGTTTGAGGCTAGGCTGAACTACAGATTTCCATAAAACCAAAAAGAAAGACAAAACATCTTCAATAACAAGGAAATCAAAACCCCTTCAAAATGCATTAAAGATCTGATCTGAACAAAAATTTCACCAAAGAAGTCACAAAGATCTGATGACAAAGAGGCTCATGGAAAGCTGCTCCCTCTGAGTCGTAAGCTTTTGGGGGATGAACTGTAAAGCCACACTGATACCACTTTATATCCTGACAAGTGAAACTGACTGGAAGCACTGAGAACCGGCAAGAAGGCAGAGGTGGGGGCTGCACCTCAGTTCCGGTCAGTGGAAACAATGTAACCACTTTGAGAAATAAGTTGGTAAATATTTCAAAAAGATGAAAAACGTGTCTCACCCAGGATCCAGCCATTTCACCCTAAATACTTCTCAAAGAGGACACCAGGCTTATACTTACACAAAGACTCGGACGTGACTGTTTATAGCAACTTTATCTATTATTAAAGCTCATATAAGAAATATGCCATAAACCAAATGCCCATATACAGGTGAAAGTATTCAAAAAATGTCTGATATTCTATACAATAGAACATTGCTTGGAGAAAAATGTATATATACAGCAGTGAGTTGTTGATACGGCGCTGTGAGTAGATTTTAGAATAATTAAGCTGAGTGAAAGGAACCAGGCAGAATCATGCTGTGTGATGCTGTTTGTGTGACTCTTGAGAAACTGTAGACTAATTTGTAGTGACCTAGAACAGGTTAGTAATGACACAGAGTACCAAGAGGTTGTAAGGACAAGATTGCACAGAGGCATATGAAAGCTGAGGGAAAGATAGAAAGGACAGGGCAATTGTGTGTGTCCCATATGTCCAGCTTATCAAATATCAGTTCACCCTCAGTGAAGCTACTGTGGTGTGGTGTGGTGTGGTGTGGTGTGTAGTAATCTTAACTGGTACGATTACTAGACTACATGATGGCCATCTGAATGGGTTAGAAAAAGAACAAGAGCCTGAAGAAAGTGAATGATAAGGGCCTTTTTAGAGATGGAACTTGGCTTGTAGCCAGAGAGGAGAGCAGGATTTGGAAGGCCCTGATGGCTGGAGAGAGATTCCAAACAGAAGCACTGCAAAAGGAAAGATCAGAGAAGAGAGCCGCCTCAGTCCCCATGGGCTACCACAGCTGACTCTCACAGAGCAAGCAGCGTCTGCACAGCAGGGTTACATAGCCCACAGTTCTGGAGGCTGCGAAATCCAAGACTAAGGTGCCTATCAATTCAGTGCCTGGTGAGGACTTGTTTCCAAGTCCACAGACCACCTTCTCCTCACTGTCTCCAATGGCAGAAGGGACAAAGGAGTGTCTTCTAGAGTCTCTTTTGTGAAGACTAACCACCTCCCAAAGCCTCACATCCAGGCACAATCACTTTGGATACTAGATGTCGATACAGGAATCTGGGGAACATCTACGAGAACTCTTTCTGTTGCACTAGTGAGTAGATTTTTTTCGTTATATCTTCACAGGACTCAGATGGTGTAAATACATGTGCCTACCTAAAGGTAGTGTGAGAATCCACATTTTGTTGTGGTTTATACCTCTGCTTGAACAATCCTCTTCCTTCTAGTTTCTCAATCTGATTCTATGTAAAGAACTGCCGTCAAACTTAACACCTTTAAGCATCCAGTTGTAACTCAGCATTCTCTGAGTTTGGCGGCTGCCTCTGCCCTGTGCCATGCTGACTGAGACGCTAGGATGGCTGCCACCGGGCAGGGGCATGTCATAGGATACCCACACATGCTCCCTAAGGTCTGCCCACCAGCTGCATCTGATGGACCCTCCTGGGGTGTGGGTATGACAGCCGGAGCCTGAGCGTGGACATCCTGGGAGCAAGAACCATCAACAAATCCCATGCAATCGCAGGTTTTCTGACGGCCCAGCTTCTGGCGGAATGCAGCTTCTGCAACATTCTTTGAGACAAAGAAAGCCAGAGGCCTGGGTCAGACTCACAGTCAGAGAAGATCAACTCTGCCTCTCATTGAAAGGAAGAATGAAAGACGGTGGCTGGGCTGGGGAGGACGTTCACTACATAAGAGTGCATGCTGCTCAAATGTGAGGACCCGAGTTCGAGTCCCTAGCATCCCCACGAAAAGCCACGAGTGGACAAACTTCATCTGTAACCCCAGGACTGGGGGAGGCAGAGACAGTAAGATTACTGGCTGCCAGCCTAGCTCCAGCTTCAGAAAGGGGTTCTGTCTCAGAAGAATAAGGCAGGGTGAGAGAGCAGGACTCTTGCTATATGCACCCTCACATGCCCACATACACCGTACACACGTACATCCACACGCACATAGAAGCTGTGATCATCTCTGATCCACTGCACTTCCTTCCCAGACACTCCCCAGTGTGAAAGTATTTGCTTCTTATGTGGTCACAACTTTAACGTGGTCAGACACCGTATAGCCACCTATGTATCCCACATTTTTCTCATAACTATTATGACATCACGCCTCATTCTTTTGCTTTTTGAAGGACGCGCTTTTCGGTGAGCAGTTGAATGAGAATCACTCATGGGAGAGGTATAGTGTTGTATCAGGCTGCTTCTCTGTGACTGTGATAAGCCACTCTGACAAAAACCAGCTTGAGGAGAAAAGGGTCTATGCGGTGTCCAGGTTAAAGCCTTCACCAATGGGAACCAAGGTGGGAACTCAAGGCAAGAACCCAGAGGCAGAAACTGAAACAGAGAAACCCTGCTTCCAGCTTGCTCCCTACAGCGTGTTCAGCTTACGTTCTTACACAACCCAGGACCACACCTGCAATGGGCTAAACCCTCCCACATCAATAATTCGTTGGGAAATTGCCACAAGAGGCATGCCTACAGGCCAATCTTGTGGAGCCAGTTCCTCAATGAAAGAGGGTCCCTTTTCCCAAATGACACCAGTTTGTGTCAAGGTGACAAAAATTAACTATCCTAAGTGTGAACACTCAGTGTGCACCTCACAGACCAAACTATAATGTGACACTGTGCATATCCAGCCTTGTTCACTTTTAGCCACATCACTTTAGAAGTTTATTGGTGAAAATTTAACAAATCCCCCACCCCAGTGAAATATAATTGATGTTGTACTTGAAAAATTCATGTCTTGAAAATCCCTTTCAGAATCTGAGACCACAGCGCTAGTGGTGAGGTCAGCAGGGGTGTAGTAATCTTATATTGGTTTGACCCAAACAATCCTCCTCAGCGCTCAAAGAGGGGAGTGAAAATCCATGATTTAAAGTAAAGGTTGAGAGATGGCTCAGCAGTTAAGAGCACTGGTTGCTCTTCTAGAGGACCAGGGTTCAATTCCCAGCACCTACATGGCAGTTCACAGCTGTCTATAACTCCAGGTCCAGGGATCTGACACCCTCATACAAACATGCATTCAAGCAAAACACCAATGCACACAAAATTAAGTTGAATAAAAATTTAAAGAAAAACACGAATTGAATCTAGACCTATAAACGGCAAAGAACTTTACAGAAGGGCTTCCCTGTCTCCTAACTTGTGGTTGAGACACAACCTGGTTCTATGACTCCATTAACCTTCAAAGGGGGCCAGACTTGGTGTTTAAGAGAGACGCCTTCCTGAACTCGTCTTCATTTGCCCAGCATGGCAGCATACTGTATAAGAAGGCCGGGGCTGAGTTCATTCTAAATTCATAGCCTATTAGGGAGAATTAGGCCATGGTGCATGATGGCCAGGCACTTGAGATGTTTACTCTTTTCATTAAATGTTTTTCTTCTTAAATAATTAATGCTTAGGGATTTTTATTTCCATGTAGTATACAGAATGCAGTGGCTGGTACAGCAAGATTTCTTCATTGCATTGTATGAATGGATGCTACTACTTTAAAATTGTATCCAGAGAGATCTAGTGGACAGGATACAAGATTTATGAGCCCAGTTGTGACATCTTCCTTTGGACCCATAGGCAAGTGCCGCTAGTCTCCCGTCTCTACTTGACTGTCTATGAAACATGTGCCACAAGTGCGAGGGTAACCAATTAGTGTCTGCAGTGTGGCTGGAGGAGAGGCACTACACGCTTTTGTTGCTTTAGTGTGCAAAACAGTGGCTCCCTTCGAGTTCAGGAACAGCCAGCATGGAAGACAGCACAACTTTCTGATGAAATGGAACTTTGCAACACACATCTTGTTCCTCTAGCTCCTTCTCCAGGATGATTAAAAACCTGTGTTTATTGTGAAGCCAGTGACGCATTGCCAGGCACAGGGGGACACGGGGTAATGATTACAGTCAGCCTAGGGTTCCATACCCACTGATACAACCACCCACGACTGAATAATAATCCCTAAACCGTATGTACTAAGCATGTCAGTACGACTTAATGCCCTTGTCATTATTCCCCAAACAATAACAACTACCTCCCTAGCACTTTCTTATATTTTAAGAATCATACCCATCTGGAGATCGTGTGAGAGAAGGCAGATGTTCATACATTATACACAAATGCTTGGACTTTAGCGTTCTCAGGGGAGCATAGACCATCTTCAGCAGACACTGAAAACCAGCTATAATTATAATTAAGACATTCTGAAACTGTCATAAAATAGAGCAAAGGGAAGCGGGGAGCGTATGACCAGGGGTGACAATGTGCAGGGTGGACAGTCAACCACTGCTGTGCTCACCCAAAGCATACCACTGGGCCTCTTTTCAGGTCCTTTGTCACAGATTTCTCATTTTTCACCAAGGACTGGCAATTGAGCCTTGAGTGAATGGGGCAACTCTGAAGAACGGAAAGCCACAGGACACAGACTTCCCCCTGACTTCCAAAAGGCCCCGGGTGAGAACAGTGTCGTCACAATATCAGTGAGGTGAACAAGCTGAGACTCAAACAGAAAGGCCGCTGTTGGCTCTCTGGGAAGCCGGTGTGCACACATGTAAATGTGCAGCCTTCAACTGCCACAGGTAGTAGAACAATTGAGAAACATTTAAGAACCTGGATGTTTCATAATCACATGACTGCCAAACATGGGAAGTTGCCAATCAACTTGTGACATTGTATAGCCTCATGAGACTCACTTGGGATGACGCTCTGAGAGGCTCCCTCAAGTCTATGTTGGAAACTTGATCTTCAGTGCAGTGGCACCAAGCAGCAGAACTGTTAAGATGTGACCAGTGATCTGCCCTTATGGGTAGATTATTGTCATTATTGTAGTGATGGGTCCGTTCTCTCAAAGGGAGGTTTGTTATAAAAACAAGTACTGACCTCTCTTGATCTTTCTTTCCCAAGACTTCTATTCTCTTACAATACACCGAGAAGGTTCTCACAGGCTGAAGCCCATTGACCCAGGACGACCCAGCCTCTAGAACCATGAACCAAATACACTACTTTTCATTATGAACTACCAGATCTGTAGGATTCTGTTACATCAGCACCAAAAAGAAAAAGAAAAAAGGGGGGATTGAAAAAAAGAAATATATCATCTAGTCTCTAATCACTGAGCTAATGGTGATAGTCCTACACCACAGAAAAAAGAACCAGGCAGCACACAGAGTACAGAAGAAAAAGTAAGGAAAGGAAAGACTATTTAATTTGCTCTACCACCTACAATTTGAGTTGTTTTTATTTTTAATTTTCACAACTTATTCATTACATATCCAGATTGAAGATGTCTCCCTCAAATCCCCCCAACTCTACCCTCTTCCTCTTTCCACTATCCCCATCCCTTAGTCACTGAAAGGGGAGAGTTTTTTATTCATATAAGTACTTTTGGTGCACATCCTACAAGAGGTGATCCCTGTCCTCAGCTACCTCACACTACAGGAGAGATGGCTGTACATGTGAGAAACCTGAAGTCACATGCTCAGAAAGAGATGTGACATTCTTCAAAGGGAGCAACTAGACCTAGACCTAGATCTGGTCTTGATTCATAGATAAGTTTAAGAATCTGCTAAGATGGAAGAGAGTGTGTGTGGCGGGGTGAGGGTCAAGGAGAAGGAGGAACACACGCAAAACATGAGGCTGCCTAACAAGCCTTGTCAGATATTGTGGCTTAATCCAGCAACCGTTTATTATGTCTCAGGGCCATCCCTGATCTGCACCTGGCCAGACCTATCTCATGCTGACTTGGTCACAAACCTGAGGTCAACAGGCCAGTCAGTTGAGGGCTGGACGATCAGAGGCTGACTCAGCTATAGCCCTTGCTCTCTCATGGCCCAGAAGGTTATCTCGGGCTTGTGCTAATGACAGAGACAGTGGTCCAAGAGGCAGCAGGTGCAAATGAAGCCTGTTTAGACCCAGACTCAAAGACTATACTCAGTCAGCTCTATACAGACCTGGCCAGACAAAGAAAGTCACATACCAGCCATACAGTAAGAAAATATACCAGTCCCCCTCAACTGAAATAGGTAAATTATCACATTGTAAATTGGGATAAGTGATCTGCCTGCAGCTGTTAAAAAGATGTAAAACACATTGACTTAAAGAATCAAAAATAGGATCCAGGTAAGAGTTAAAAAGAGTAAAAACAAAAACAAAAACAAAAACAGGATGTAGCCTTGAGCAAGTTTAAGGGTTTAGTTGGTGGAGGTGGGGGAACTGCAAGATCATCATAGGATTGGATGATTACATCTGTATTTTAGAATTTTTATAAAGGAAATATCCCAGAAGAGACTGGAGTTTAAAAACCAGTTTAAAAAATTACTTGGTGACAGTTCAGTGGTAGAACATTCACTAAGAATGAGAGGCCCTGGTTCCATTTCCAGCCTTAGGGGAAGGAGAAATCTGTGCTAATTTTGGTAGAAATGATAAGGATTTGGACAAGGGAATCAGAAATGATAATTAAGTGCAGGCATGGAATGTGCGGTAGTGTCCTTTGTTGCTGCTTTTCTTTTTCTATTTTAATGCCTCCCATTTCAATGGACCATGTTGACTCAAAGCAGAGGCCATCGTTCCCAGCTTCCCTTGCAGCTAAGCAAGATCATATGTGGTTTGAACATCAGGTATCCTAAGTGTGTTTGTGTTCTGAACACTCCCCAGCTTTGGAAGGCCATAGAACTTTTAAGAGGTGGGTTAGTCTGGTGGAAACAGGACACTGGAAAGACTCTGAAGGTCATCCTTGCTTCTGGTTCTAGCTAGAGCTCTCTGCTTTCTGTCCTGTAGCATGTGACAAACTTCGGTCACACACTTTGTTCTTCCCCACTTTCATGGAATGGAATCAGACTTCACACTGTGAGCCAAAATAAATCACCTCCTTGAAGTTGTTTCTATCATGGATTTGGTTACAAACCAGAAGTAACTGGCACATCATGCAAGCCCATTCCGGTCACCCAGCAACAGCCAAGTGTCAAGTGCCAGTTTCCTGAATTTTTGCTAGAGCAGTTTGTCTAGTTTCTCCACTCTCTACCTTATTTCCTGGAATGTGAGCATCCATTTGGGGCCAGGAGAACAAAATCAATACCTGAAATAGCATGTTGAGGTGGAGGGAACCCAGATTCCAAAAAGCCACCGTGTTAACTCTGGACTGCCACCTACTTCCTGACTTTCAGATAAAAGAGAAATAAACTCATCGTGCTTGGGCTCTCTGGAATGTGGAGTCTTCCCTCATGAGTGAGCCTTCTCTGAGCTGTTTGGACAACCCAAGACCGTTTTTCTGAGTTCCTTCATGTAACTGATAGGTTTCCTAAGGTACAGAGTTGTATGAAGAGAATGTGGGGGAACCCTGACACTAAAACATCTTCATATATCTTTGCTGTGCTGTCTGCTTGTTGTACCTAAGTACAAATAACTGAATGCCAACACATCACAAACACTTCTAGGATATAGAGAGGAGGAGCAAATGCTTCCCAGCTTAGTCTACAAGTGACATCACTCTGATATCTGATGTTCAGATAAAGACATCCAAGGCAGGAAACGACATTGGCATTCCTTACACATAAAAAAGCACCGATAAACTACATACACACACATGCTCTCACACAAACTGTATTTATTTTTAAGTAAATAATTTTTATTCTAATTTCTATTTTTTTAATTTTTAGATTTATTTATTTTATGCATATAAATGTTTTGCCTGCATGCATGTGTTCCGTGTACATGCCTGGTGCCCAAGGAGGTCAGAAGAGGGTATCGGATCCTCTGGGGCTGGATTTATAGATGGTTTCAAGCCATTATATGGGAATCATCTCTGAAAGTAGCAGGTACTTTTTTTTTTCGGTGTTGACGGTATGTTTCTAAAATCCCAGAACATTAGTATCTGGAGAAAAAAGATTATGAGTTTAATACCAAGCCTACTTACATAATAGGTTCAAAGTCAACCTGTTTGACTTAGTGATATGTGTCTCAAAATATCAGAAGCAACTAGGGCTGGTGATTCAGTTAAATGACAGAGTGTTTGACTGTAATGTACAAGACCATGAATTAAACCACCAGCAGCAACAACAAAAACACCTTCTAGCAAAACTCATTTGTAGTATCCGTACAGTATTTTTCTAACATTGAAGTATGAGTTTTAAGTGAAAGTCCATCACTTTTTATTCCTTACTTAACAGGACATTTAGATAGTCTGGACACAATTTTAAATTTAATTTCACAAAGGAGCTTTCTGTCTACTCAATTCAAATTTAAGTGTGGTATGATTTTTATTATCTGTTCTGACATTCCAAACATTCCTCATAGAAATATTTGTTCTCTTCATTACTATTTTTTCTTTTTATATTAAATTCTTTATTGCTTACACTTTATTCACCTTATATATGCCTGTAGCTCCCTCCCTCCTCCCCTCCCAACGCCTCCCTTCCTCCCCCTCCTCCACCCATGCCCCTCCCCAAGTCCACTGATATGGGAGGTCTTTCTCTCCTTCCTTCTGATCCTAGTCTATCAGGTCTCATCAGGAGTGGCTGCATTGTCTTCCTCTGTGGCCTGGTAAGGCTGCTCCCCCCTCAGGGGGAGGTGATCAAAGAACAGGGCAATCAGTTCCTGCCAGAGACAGTCCCTGTCCCCATTACTATGGAGCCCACTTGGACACTGAACTGCCATGGGCTACATTGTAGCAGATACTCTTAAACATCAAACCAATTCTCCAGCCCTGAAATGTACATTTTAAAAAACAGCTAGAAGCTGGGAGTTAAGAGAGCTTCAGAGGACCTGGGCCCAGAATTGGGCTCCGTGTCAGGTAGCTCACAACTACCTGTAACCCTAGGTCCAAGAGAACCCAACATCTATGACCTCTGCAGGTCCCAACACTCATGTGCAAGAACACACACACACACACTTAAAAGATTTTTGAAGATATTTAAGGAGGAAAAACAAAACGAAAGCACCCAGATTAGAAACGATATAACTGTTTGCAGATGACATTGTGTGTTATGTGTCTCTGTGTCTGTGTCTATGTCTGTGTATGTAAAATCACTGAGAAATCCACTAAAAAGTAAGTTATGGGAGGTTCTAATATACAACCTCCATATTTAAATTCAACTTTATATGCTAATAGTGAGCAGTTCAATGGAACAATGAAATTAAATCACTAAGCAATCTCATGCAGCGAGGCGAGGAAGCATACACCATGCGTTTGAGGATGGGCTGCGATACCCCAGAAACTCAAGGTCAGCCTGGACCAGAAAACCAAAAAGGACAAAGAAAGAAGCGAAAGATCCCAAACAATTTCATGTGTGATCGTATCAGAGAGAAAAAAAAAATCTAGGAATAATTTCAGTGAAAGAAACACCAGATTTGTAAATTGAAAGCTACAGATCACGTGGATGGAAATGAAAGAAGGCAGAATAAACAGGGACAATGCCCCACGTTCACAGTTTGAAAGATGTCAGCATGGAGAGAGAAACTGACCTGCAAATTCAGTGCGATCTCTGCCACAGTCCCAGGGGCCTTTGTGGTAGAGATTGCGGTGAGGGTCTTGACGTTCATGGGAAAATCCGAGGCACCGCAAAGACCGAAATGCTCTTCAATGCTGAGTGTCACCAACAAAGCCAGTACTCCATCGATGAGCCGTGCCTTCTGAGCCTCCGTGGAACCACCTAGAAAAAGGGAAAGCAAAAGGGAAAGACCCCAATTTCCTCCGTACTGCAAGGATACAGGAATCAAGATATTGGGTGCTGACATAAAGATTGTGTTATAGTTTGGAGAGCAAATGTTCCCCTCAGGCTGGGTATGTTGAAGGCTTGGTCCCCAGCCTCCATGAGAGGTGACTGAATCAGGAAGACACTGGCCACGTCAAGAGATTAACCCGTTGGTGAATTCATAGCTGAATGATCTGTTGTTAGAGTGAGCCTATCTGTTCCGTGATATCACTCAACGCCTACTGTCCCCATGTGCTGAACCACTCTACTCTATCAAATGTGCTCTGTAATTTTCTGCCTCACTCCCCAGACCCCGCTCCCCTAAAAGATGCTATAGCGGCCTAGGATTGTAGGTCAGTTGGTAGAGTACTTACATAACATTCCTGGAAATGTGGGCTAGATTCCTAGCACTGCACACCTGCAATCCCAGCACTGGGGTTGTGGACACTGAAGCCTGGAAATTCAAGGTCACCCCCAGCCAAGGAGCAAGTTTGAGGCAGCCTGGCCTACGTAAGACCTTATCTCCAGAAGCAGAGGAGACAAGTAACCGTAAGCCAAACCCATGATCCAAATAGCTACTTCCCCTTTCTGCTTTCTCTCAGCCACTTTGTCATAGCGATGGAAACTGACTAATACTGATTAGCATGGAGATGAATGGAGTAACTCGAGATTCCAGGCCCTTCAGCTGTATCATCAACTGAACATATGTGAATGCCAAAACAGTTTCATGAGGATGGGACAAAATCTTCAGGAGGTGGACAACCGTGTATCCGTGAGGAAGAGACAGGACACAAAAGAAAGCTGAAGGCTTTATGCATCCTACCACATGAAAATCATGTACAAAAGTGACTTTAATGGCTAATTAAGCAGCAAAACACATACAAGAAGATGAAGAAGTAAATCTTCATATTCTTAGATTTGAGAATATTTTGTTGTTGTTGACACCAAAACCCACAAATACAAAGGGAAAATAGCTTTGTTAGAATTTCCCAAAATTAAAAAGTTTTGCTTCAAGAGATATTCTCATGGGCTGGGGATGTAGTGTAGTTGACTGGCTAGCATTCATGAAGATCTGGGCTAGTTCCCCAGCACTGAATGCCTATAATCCCAGCACTTGGAAGGTAGAAACAGAAGGATTAGAAATCCAAGGTCATCCTCAGCTACATAGGGGTAAGGGATGTCCCCCTAACCCCCTGTCCCCCTCAAACAAGATGTCATCAAGAACTGAATAGATAACCTATAAAGTAGAAGAAAATATTTATAAATTAAGATCTGTTAAGAGACTTTTCATCCTCAACACATAAAGAACTTTCGTGACTCAACAATAAAAAGACACTTTAAAACAGAAAAAACAGAAAAGAGTTTCGTCAGAAATTGAAATGTCTATTTTTACGGGAAGCCCCACCCTAGCCCCTGCCCTGGTTTTCACTGCAAAAGGACACTCTGCTAAAATGGCAAGTTAGTCAGCCCTAAAGGACCAGGTCAAGTGATGCTTGAGACAGAAGGGAACTCTGTTTCTCTGTCTCTGTCTCTCTGTCTCTGTGTCTCTGTCCCTCTCTGTGTCTATCTCTCTCTCTCAACACACAGTTATTTAGTAATAAGGGTAAAACTTTGACATCATGCTCAGACCCATTCTTTGATGATATTTGTAAGTCAGGTGAAGAGGTTTCCGGTTTATGACAGTTTTATTTTGTTTGATCTTACTGCTGTATTGTTTTGAGAAAGGGCTTTGCTGTGTAGTCCAGTCCAGGGCTGGCCCTGAACTCACTATCCTGCCTCAGCGGCCTGGATCCTGATTACAGGTGAATAACACCATGCCTAATTAAGAAGTGATTTTTATTGAGATCTACTAAAAATCATAAAGTTTCAATTTAACAACATCTTTTTTATAATATTTTTATTTATTACAATTTATTGGCTTTGTATCCCAGCTGTAGCCCCCATCCTCAGCCCCTCCCAATCCCACCCTTCCTTTCTCCCTCATCTCCCATGTCCCTTCTCCAGTCCACTAATAGGGGAGGACCTCCTCCCCTTCCATCTGACCCTAGCCTATCAGGTCTCATCAGGACTGGCTACATTGCCTGGTAAAGCTGCCCTCCCCACAGGGAGAGGTAATCAAAGATCCAGCCACTGAGTTCATGTCAGAGACAGTCCCTGTTCCCCTTATTAAGGAACCCACTTGGAGACTGAGCTGCCATGGGCTACATCTGTGCAGGGGTTCTAGGTTATCTCCATGCATGGTCCTTAGTTGGAATATCAGCCTCAGAAAAGACCCCTAGGCCCAGATATTTTTAACAACATCTTTTAAAGGTGAAAAATACAATTTATGATGAGTGTCTAGCCCTGTGTCAGACACATAAAAATCACAGTGGACCTCATGGGGCATCCTTTCTCCTCTCACTTCCTCCTTCTTCCCTTCCCCTCCCTTTTCCTCTCCCAACCTCCTTCTTCTCCTCTTCTACCTGATAGATTGTGAAACCAAACTCCCAGGGCCTTCCTGACCAAGTTTCTGGCAGCTGGGAACAGAATGAACCATGGGAGAACTGCATTGTCCCAGGGCTGGGGATGACCCAAGCCACACGGAAGGCTGAAGAGCCTGGGAAGAGCAGCCTCATCTTTGAGACCTGAGTGTCTGTGTGGGTGTGGTGCAGAGCAAGGGGTGGAAGAACAGCTTCTCTGGGCTCTGTTGTTGGGTGCTTCCATGAAGTGCACTTGCTGGTCCGGACAAAAGAGAATCTATTAGTTGCCTGTTCAGGATAAAGAATATAGAGAGCTCAGACACATAACAACTACGTCTGAGGTCACACCCAGCAAAGGGCAGAGCCCATATTTCAAGCTGGCTGATCTCTCTGCTGCTAAACACTTCCTTTCTTTTCTTTTCTTTTTCCTTTCCTTTTCTTTTCCTTCTTCAGGTTTTTTTTCCCTCATTACTCAGCTGCCTCCAGGGTCATGAGCAAAGAAGGAAATAGGACAGTGCAAAGAAATGAGGATTATAATACTTTAACCCTGAGAGCTATAGCTGGCACAAGTAAAGACAAAGACAGGAGTGCGGGCATAGAAGTGGTGAGGCCAAGAACACATGGGTCTTGTGTTAGATGGACCAGTTGTTGGCTGTCCAGCAGGCTAGTCAGAATCCAGGTGAATGGGCAGTTTCAGGGAAGAAAGCCAAGAGTAGATGCTAGGAGGAGAGATTGGCAACTATGAGATGGTGGGCACAAGACCAACACAGGAAGATGCTGGCTGCCATCATCCACTGCAAACAAGCCATCCCAGGACCATGGGCATCATCATGTCTTTCCCTGCAGGAAAACTAAGTGGTTTCAAAATTTTATTTGAATTATCTTTGCTGTCAAATAAAAATAAATGAAACAGTTTTATACTGCGAAAGTTTATTTTAAAGGATTTAGGATCGTTTTAAGAATGATTTTAAGAAGCATTTAAGTCAGCCAGGTACGATGGGCCTCTCCTTTATTCCTAGCACTCGGGAGGTAGAGGCAAGCAGATCTCTGTGAGCCAAGGCCAGCCTGGTCTACATAAGGAGCTCTAGACAAGCCAGGGCTACATAGGTAGGCCCTGTCTCAAATCAATCAACCAATCAATCATACGGTCAACTTGTAAGAGATAGGAACTGAAAACTCTATCCTGTTAATCCTGTGCAGCCAACAAGGCTGTGTGAGACAGGAAAAGTGTTCATCCCTTAATAATGGGGACAGGGTATAATAAATTTGTCATTGGGAAGTTTCATTGCTGGGTGGACACCAGTGAACATGCACGGGCGTACATGGTTTTAGGTCAGTCATTCAACCTGACCTCTTGATACACTCAAGGGTTGTCAAGATGCAGGAGGCTGACTGCATGCAGCAAGCCTCACACAGTATTCAGTTAGACACTGAACTTTCTTGATGGGTATGCTGCTCTTCTATAAGAATAAAAAGCATAGCGTAACAAACGCACAGAGCAATCGCACAGTCACTTATTACCGTTACCAGTTATCGTGTACTATGCAAAATTCCATGCGCTGTCTGTTTTAAAAACCATATTTTGCTCTAGTGTGAGTGCGGCCTCTGGATTCAATCCCTAACACGACATTGCCTGGGCATAATGGCACACACTGGTAATCCCAGCACTGGGCACTGGGAAGGCGGCAGCAGAAAGAGCAAAAATTTAATATCACCCTCAGCTCCATACAGATTTTAAGGTTAGCTTGCCCTACAGATCTTGTCTCAAAAACAAAATTATATATGTAATTCTGTTCTTACTGTTTCTGTAGTGTTTTCAGTGCTGGGGGGTTATACTCAGATCCTTGCACATGCTAGGCAAACACTTGAGCACTCAGCTCCATCTCTGGTCCAAATGCTGTATTCTGTATACGCCCACCAGCACTGTAGGCTTCTTACCCAGCACCACCACAATCATGTGACCTGTGCGCGTTGCACCGCACGGCAGCTACATGTTACTAGGTGGTGGGAATCATGTGACTCTACTCTTAAGGGACCCCGTCATATATGTGGTTGGCAGGTGGCACAGGCTCTAGCAGGCATGACAAAAGCAACATGAATGTGCGCAGGTGCCGGAAGTTGCCTCTAAAGTAAAGCAATGGGTAGTCATGGTAACTGAGTGTTCTGTGGTTTTAAATGTGCTGGGGAAAACAATTCAGTGCCCAGGATTTTCTTTTTATGGCTTTAGACAGGGTGGTAAAGTATCCGTAGAGATTTGCCCTGCTGCCTCTGCGTTGACTGTCTTTTCCTGGCCACTCCTGTGTATCTCTTGGACAATGCACATGATGGCTGGAGGGGTGAGTAATTCTAGAACCTGGGACACATCGCGGCATGTGACTGTGTTCCAAAGTCAAGTAGACTTGACCTCCAATCCCAGCTCAGGACCCCTTAATGTGAGCCAAGAGACCTTGAACCATATAAAAGAGGATCAGGTGGTCCCTAAAAGAAGTACAAAAGAGATCAAAATAAGTTTTCAAGGTATTTTCAAATACATTGTCTAATCTGAGGCACTAACTTTCTCTTCCCCCTAATGTAGAAAAAAAAATATAGATATAACCCAGCAGTTAACCAGAGTTTAGCATCACAGATAGAAACTTTCTTTTTCTTTTTTTTCTTAAAGATTTATTTATTATTTATATAGCATTCTGCCTGCACACCAGATCTCACTATAGATGGTTATAAGCCACCATGCGGTTGCTGGGAATCGAACTCAGGACCTTTGAAAGAACAGCAAGTATTCTTAACCTCTGAGCCATCTCTCCAGCCTGAAACTTTCTTTTTCTAAATCAGCAAGTGGAATTCTTTTTAAAAACGAGTCCCTATAAAAGATACAGTGTGACTTAGCCACAACTTGCTGAGGACATTGTTACTGTCATACTGTCTATGTGTGTCGGATCCAGAGTTCTGGAGTTTGGAACACTCAGAATGCATGTGGCAATTTCTACCCGTAACAGAACATGCATAGCAGACTGAATAGGGTGCTTGCAGATGCAGCTGCTAACACGGCTCTGCACATAGCAGCAGCAGAAGTCTTGATGCAGCGACACAAGACTCCAGCTGAAAAAACAGCCCTCTACCTGAAAATGTTGCCTGATCAAGAATCTTGTCAAGGAGGATTCTGTGAGCTGAAAATAATGGCATAATAAAAATGGTATAAAAAGGTTTCTAATACACAAGAAAAGATTTATTGTTACATAAGAAGTACAGAGTGCCTCATAAAATGTCTCAGTTGGTAAAGTGTCTGAAATGCAATCATGAGGACCTGAGTCCAGACTCCCAGGCCCCAAATAAAATCTGGGCTCAGGGGTGCTTGTCTGCAGCATGAGCAGGGAGGAGAGGGGACAATATGACAGGCAGATCCCTGGAGCTTGCTGGCCAGCTAGTCTAAGCTCCCAGTTCAGTGAGAGACCCTGTCTCAAAAAATAAGGTGGAGAGCAACTGAGGAAGATGCCAGGCATTGACCTCTGACCTTCTCACAGACAATGCACATGTGATTGTCCTCTCTCTCTCTCCTTCCACTCCTCCCTCCCTCCAGTCCTCTGTCCCTCCCTCCATCCTTCCCTCTCTTCCTCTTTCTCCAGGATTTGCTAATTCTGTAGCTCAGAGCTAGGCCTTGTGAAGTCTGTTGGCTGTGTTTAAGGCCACCCTGGGCTACATGGTAACTTTCAGGCAGCCTGGGCTACATAGCAAGATTTGTCTCAAAAGCAAGCAAGCAAGAAAACAAACAAATAAAAATGTCAGGATCTCAGCCACAAAATCTTTGCGTCCTTTCCATTGTAGCCTCTCACATAAGCTCTCCTCGTGCTCACAATGCTGACGTAGACCCAGGTTTTCACATGCAATTCTGACTCCATGATGTTTCTTCCTGTGTATCTCCTTATTAACCGGAGCATGGAACACTTTCTAAGTAAAGGCCTGCCTCAATAGCCAGAATCATCCTGTGTATCCATTTCTGGCAAGGAGGTGTAGCCATCCTGTTGAGTTTCTGCTAGCTAAGCCCTATTCACTGCATCTAGAGGAGGGAACATTATGTAACAGAGCCAGGCACTGGATGTAGGAATGAAGGCGGGGTTCTGCTAACGAGAGAGAAGGAACCACCATATCTGCCAAAGCATTCTGAGTACATCTTTAGCATGTCGTTTTCAAGTTTGTTTAATTCAAACCACATTTTTAAAGCTAGTTTTAATTTTAAACTACATTTCTTTATTATGTGTTTGTTTGGTTGTATGTGTGTGTTTATGTGGCACTGCTGGTGTATGGAGGTCAGAGGACACTTTCCTTCTACCCTTACATAGACCTGGGGGATCAAACTCAAATTTCCAGGCTTGCATAGCAAACTCTGTTACCTGCAGAGCCCTCTCACCAGCTCTGAATGGCTTTTACTAATGTAAAGCCATTGAAAGGCCAAGCCGGCCAGGGCTGCTTTGTGACACCATGTTCTAGGATCTCCCAGCACAGTGCCTTTATACTCTCCAATGAATTCTAGAACTTTCTACACAGAAATAAGTTCCACCACAGTGGCTAAATATTGACAGGTTGGAAAAGGCTCCGGAGAATGGAAGGTCTGTCAAAGCTCTCCCAATCTTGGGCCGAGGGTGTGGCCAAGTAGTTGAACACTTGCTCTCAAGGTTCAAGCCCTGACTCACCTCCCCCCCCCCCAGCCCCATGCCATGAAGAGGGCCACTTTGCCAGTCATTTGCTTATTTAATATTTTAATTAAAATACTGCTATGGAAACGTGATGCTTTTAAATTTTCAACTGCAGTTTATCATCTTTGGGAGATGTAAAAACTAGTGTTAGGAGTGTTCTATCCAAGGATCACTGCTGTTCTTGATTGCCAGTTTTGCTTAAAAATATCAAGTGCACAACACAGCATAATTCAATAAAATATGACACTTTGAATAATAGTTGAAAAATATGGAATTACTGCTCTGACTTGGCCCATTGAGCTGAATAGAATCTCTCTCTCTCTCTCTCTCTCTCTCTCTCTCTCTCTCTCTCTCTCTCTCTCTCGTGTGCATGCACGCACCTTCTTGCCATTGTACCTGGACATTTCCCAGTTAGATAACTCATTGCTGGATGTGTACCATTTACCAGACTCTCTGAAAGTTAAAGCCAAAGAAAACTACAGATCATTGTGTGAAACCTGTCATTACAAAACAAAAAGAGGCACCAGCATGTTAATTATGTTGTTGAAGGTCACTCATTAAGTAGGTGAGGAAGAACTTCTGACGCCAGGATTTATTGCAGTATCTTGGTCAAACATTAAATTTTTTGTTTGGATAAGGAATTACATTTGGGGCTAACAAGATGGCTAAGCAAGTGAAGGCTCTGGAGCCAAACTTGATGACTGGAGGTCCATCTCAGGACACATGTGCAAGGAGAGAACTGACTTCCCTGGCTTCCCTCTGAGTTCCATGCAAGTGTCGAGTGTGACTGTGCATGCAGGCACACTAAATGACTGCAAAGTTTTCAAAAAGAATTCTGTTTGAATAGAGGTGTTAGGCTTGAAATAAACTCCGAATACAGATGGTGACCTTATCATAACTGCAAAGTCATCCTCCGATGACTGAAATGATCAAGGAATGCCTCTTCCCAACAGACCTCAGTCTGGCCAGCCATGACAGGCAATGGGGTTCTAGCTCTCGCCTCTCTCCTCTGCTCTCAGGGGCAACTTCTGACATGGTAACAACAGGAAGGGGAAACTGAGGTTTGTGGTTTACTCTTGTCATGCTAGCTCTCAGGAGAACTGAGTTTGAGGCCAGCACGGGCTGTGTAGTGAGAGAGTGTTCCAACAAACCAAAAGAAACAAATAAAGTAGAGGTAGAAATTTTGCATGAGGTTTCAGGCATCCTCCGTCCTCAGGGCCAGGCCTCCCTGCTGGCTTTGTTCTCTGCTGCCTGACTAGACTGAGGCAGCCCACTCTCACCTTCTTTTGGGCCCTTGCACTTCTTCCCCTCAAGGCACTTCGTTAACTCCTCCCAGTTCCCAGCTGTCAGCCTGCATTGCATCTCTTCTAGAGCTCCTTGGTCCTTTAGCCTGGGTCGCAGCACCCTCCCACCTGGGCTAGGCCACTAGTTCTTCTGTACATGGGCTCAAAATACATGTGAGGGCCCATCTTCATAGGCCCACCATCCACCTCATGCACAAAAGCCAATGATCTGAAGGCAGGCAGTGTGGGTTACTCACCACAGTGCCTTGAGGGTCCATCTCAGTGCCTGGCACATGGTCACCTCCTTATGGATCACTGCTGAGAGGATGCCTGGCTGAGCCAGCACATAGTAAGATTTCAACTTAGTACTGTCAATACAAATAGAATGCAGGCACATACATTTTAGTTCTCTGTGGTCAACCCTCAAAAAGCAAGAAGAAAATGAAAATGACTCTTTTAATATGTTTTCCCTAATCCATTGGGTCTAAAATTTCTTTTTTAAATTACATTTATCGTTTACTTATTTAGTTCTCTCTCTCTCTCTCTCTCTCTCTCTCTCTCTCGTGTGTGTGGGTGTGTGTGTGTGCCACAGTACACATGTACAGGGCAAAAGACAGCTCACAGGAGTCAGTTCTCTCTTTCCACCATGTAGGTTTTACATGGAAGGTTGAACTCGAATTGCCCAGCTTGGCAGCAAGCAACTTCATCTGCTGAGCCATTTCGGGTTTTTTGTTGTTTTTGTTTGTTTGCATGTTTTTTGTTTGTTTTGTTTTTTTTCAGAGACAGAGTCCCATGCAATCCAGACTAGCTTCAAAGTTGTGTAGCTGGAACTAACTTTGAGTTCCTGATCCTCCTCCCAGCATGTTCCAGCCGATGGGATTCCAGACACATGTGATCACACTTGCTCAAAGCTTATTTTTCAACATGTAATCAGTAAGACGTTGATAATAAGATACTTAAGATTTTGTGCCCTGTCTTCAATTTTTTAGATGCATTTAATAGGCATAGCCAATCTCAGTCTGTACCAAGCACATTTCACAGCCAAACACTGCTGAACTGGGCAATATGCAGATCCCCTTTAAGAATTTCTGTCTGGAAGGCCGGGTGTGGTGGTGCACACCTCTAATCCCAGCACTTGGGAGGTAGAGGCAGGAGAGTCTCCATGAGTTCCGGGCCAGCCTGGTCTACAAACTGAATCCAGGACAGCCAGAGCTCTGTCTGGAAAACCTGGTGTGGAAACAAAAAAGACAAAAAAAAAAAAGAAAGAAAGAAAGAAAGAAAGAAAGAAAGAAAGAAAGAAAGAAAGAAAGAAAGAAAGAAAGAAAAGAAAGAAAGAAATTTCTGCCTGGGATATTACATCACATTCTCTGGCCTCAGAACTCACTCTCACGCCAACAGTATTGCCTCCAAATCCTGACCTTTCATGCCAGGAATGACCTCAAATTGATCAAAATTTCTGGGATACTACCAAACCCAATTGCCTTTTGGAAAACAAAGAGACCACAGTTTAGAAGCTGTTTGCTCGTGTCTCTCTGTGTGTGTGTGTGTGTGTGTGTGTGTGTATGTGTGTGTGTATGTGTGTGTGTGTGTGTGTGTGTGTGTGTGTGTGTGTATAAACCAGCCCTTCAGGATAGCCTGAGCCCTCAGCATGGAGCCTACTATTGAGCTATACCCATAGTCTATAGTCTGTGTCATAAATTTCAGAATCATGTTCCCTTGAGGATACAACACAAGGGGCCGAACTCAGAATCCAGGAAGTCGGCATATATTGAAAGGGGAAATTGGATGGCTGCCCTCTGTGTGGAGAAAGAGCTCTCATGCCAGGCGAGGCGGGGCACACCTGTAATCCTGGCACACAGAAGGCTGAGGCAGGGCCATTGATACAAGTCTGAGGCCAACCTCATAATAGAACCAGACCAATGAGAGCTACACAGCAAGACCCGTCTCTGGCACACACATAGAAAAGGTCCCTCTAGGTCCTTAAGGGCTGGTTTTATATATCACTGTCCTGATAAATCCAACACATTTTCTTAAACAGAAAAAAAGGGGTCTTTTTTTTAATGAGCTACTCAGGAGATGGCGTGTGATGAAAACCACAGTGGAGTGACTTACAGGTACCTCACATGTCTCTAAATAAAAAGCCCATGTCCCTTTTCTCTGGATGTCTATGCTACGGTCGTTCATTCATCCAATAAATATTGATTGAGCATGTACCATAGGTGGCAAAGAGGTGCTTGCCATGCTGGGATTTTGCTGGTACAGAAGCCAAATGTATTATGTTAAGGATGGGTTTGTTCTTACCAATGCAGATGCTGACCATTAAAGGCATAGCTACTTTTCATGACTGTATAGTATTCTTTCCCCAGCACATTATAATCATACGACACTCTCAGCAAAAGATCAGCGCACTTTTCCACATAGGACAAAATCATAAATTTTTGAGTCTTTATGAACCATGCAGAGCTGTCAGTTCTGCTGATGAAACACAGTGTATTGACGGAACACAGTATACACTGGGGCATGTTCCTGTAAAAATTATTTGAACATTGAAAGTTGAATTTCATAAAATGCTCATGTCTCACATAGTCTTCATTTTATTTTTTTAATATTAAAAATGAAAGGAGAGCAGCCAGCCAGTAGTGGCACACGCCTTTAATCTCAACACTTGAGAGACAAGGCAGGCATATCTCTGAGTTCGAAGCCAGCCTGGTCTACATTGTGAGTTTCGACACAGCTAATGCTACACAGAGAAACCCTGTCTCAAGAAAACAAACACAAGGGAGAGGGGGCGAGGACAACAACAAAACCAATGCTCATTCTGAGCCAACGGTTCCTACAAAATACCAGGCGGGCTGGATTGGCCTGCAGGCCACAGGTTGCTAACCCGAAGTGTAAGCATTCCCACTGCACGCCTCTCAGGTGCCGTCTGGGATGTGACTGTGGCTTCTTACAGAGCCAGGTTTAGAAACTATGGAAACATCATAGCCAAGGTCAGCAGAGATCAAAGCATCAGTAATAGTAATAACCAAGTAATAAATCATGTCCTTGGGCAGTTGATGCCACAAACCAGGTTCTCTCCAAGATGACACCTGTTGAGCAGTCTCGGTGTGCCAGCCCTTAACAGACAGTAGACCGATTTGGGCGACTAAGACCCGTGGTGCTCCTGGCAGGCCTTGTAGCCTTGGCTCCGCCCCTATTGGATGCAAGCCCTGCCCACCCACGGGCTTCTGCTTACATAGACCTGCCTAACCTCTGCAGCTCTTTACTTCACCGTGGTCAGGACACCAGACACCACACCATAAATTAACGAATTTCTGGTTGTCCCTGCAGGGATCGATGTGAGAACTTGGTCTGTTTTACTCACTGTTTGTTGCACCCCCAGCCTGGGACTTGGCTGGACATCAGGTGGGTTGGCTTCTGAGTCATCTTATTTCCCACATCAATGACTTGTCTTGGGCTGATGGAGCCTGCACGCTCATAAATGATGACGCCTCACTAAAGATGAAATTGTGCCAGGCAACATGCCGAATTCAAGGCACCTTACAAAACCCTCTCTCAATTTTTAAAGAGGTTTTAAAGTTAAAAAGCGGGAAGTGGTGGTACTGCACGCCTTGAATCCCAGCACTCCCATCGAGCCAGGACAATCTCTTCTGAGTTCCGTTCTACAGAGTAAGTTTCAGGATAGCCGGAGCTCAAAACAAACAATCAAACAAAGAAAAACAAACGAGTTTAAAAAGTATTTGGGGTGGGGGGATGCAGCACCGAAAGAGCAGGAGAGCTCTTTCCGGCATGCTTGGGGGCCTAGAACCCACCCTCAGCACTGCAAATCAACAACAACCTCTAACGAGCTAGATTATTAGTCTGCAACACATTTGAGGACTGAAGCCTGATCCCTGGACCCATCTGAAAAAGGCCAGGTGTGGCAGCTCATACCTGCAATCCCACAGCTGGGAGTCAAAGCAAAGACAGGCAGAGCCCTAGGGCACCCTGGCCAACAAGTCTGGCGTCTTTGCTGAGTTCCCGGTTGGTGAGAAATCCTGTCTTTAATTTCAAAAAATTACAAAAAAAAATAATGGTGGACAGCACCTGATGAAGGAGACCTGGCAATCACACACACAGGCACACACACAAAAAAAGACAAATAGTAAATAATATTTATTTAATTTTTTTTTCAAGATAGGGTTTCTCTGTGTATCTCTGGCTGTCTTGGAACTAGCTTTGTAGACCAGGATGGCCTCAAACCCTGAGATCCATCCACCTGCCTCTGCCTCTGCGTCTGCCTCTCAAGTGCTGGAACTAAAGGCAATAAATTTATGCCAGCAATAAATAATGTTTTAAACGTGGGACTCAAAGGAACACCACGAAGACCGAGTCACTGTTAACCACTTGTCTGTGTGGCCGAGCAGACAGAAACTGCGTGTAAAGATGGAAAGGCTCACCTTCTTCATTGTCCCACTTGCTCGTGTGGCTCACGAGGTGAACAGAGCCCCGAGAGAGTGTGGACACCCATTAGCATTGGAAATTGTCCAAGGTGGGTATAAGTAAACCAAACCTAACCAGTGTCTCGCAGCATCCTGGGCTGGTCCTGAGCCATCTCATTATTGCTCATGTTCCTTCGTGCTGACAGGAAAGCAATGGGAAATCAGTATTTCACAGAATTTATGCAGAGCTGAACTTTTAGCCCCAAATAGTTCTTCTCTGTGTGTGAATGTACGTGTGGTGCGTGTGTATCTGCACATCCACGAATAGGCCAGAGAAAGACATGGTGTGTCTTGCTCTATCACTCTCTTTGGTTAGGGCCTTGTTTTTTTGGCCAGTGTCCCTCACTGAACCTGAAGCTAGGCTATTGGCAGGGACCCCAGCAGCCAGTTCTGGGTTACAAGGTTGAGCCACACCCAGCTTTTTTTTTCATGGGTACTGGTGCCCCAAACCCAGGTCCTCACACTTGGGAAGCAGGTGTCCCTGAGCCGTGACCCTAACCCTCCCCCAAATATTTGTGTATAATGTTTTCATTTGAAGAGAGTACCACTAAATTCTCAAAAGGCAATTAGGCATCTTAGGAGAAATAGTACAAAGCCCAAGCTAACTTTACTTAAATCATGTTGAATTGGCCTAATTACCTTGATTAAAAATCTGTTTTCTCTCTGAGACAACATGTCGTGTAGCCCAGGCTGGCCTCCAACTTGTTGCAGAGCTAAAGATGACTTTGAACTTGTGATCCTCCTGCCTCCGTCTCCGTGTGCTGAAACTGCAGACATTCGCTTCCACGGCTGGTTTGTGCAGCGCTGAGGGTTGATCCTAGGGCTTTGTGCATGCTAAACAGCCCCTTTTCCAACCAAGCTACTTCCTCCTCCTATGTCTTGTTTTCCACAGACATGTCTCCATGCACCTAGAGAGCATCTGCCAAACAATCACACCATCAGTTTAAAATATCACACAAAGTAAACGAACCCCCAAATGTATTTTGATTGCCACGTATGTAAGGCAACATTTCAGGACACTGACTGGGACAGGGGGCAATATATATGGGTGAGGCTGGGGCAGATAGAAGAGGCGTGCTTGATTTAGTCTTGACCTGTAGAGCAGTTATAGTGAAGGAAGGAAAGCAGTGTGAACCCAGGAAAGGAGCTCCTTGGCATGGAGTCACACTGCCTTGATCTTACCCGTTATGAAAGCAGAACCAGATAGTTCGTCATTAAAGTACATCCCAGCTCCGAAGCTTTTTGTAAACATAAACGTGCTGGCACCCTCAAATCTCTGGATGAATTTGTGTGTGTGTGTGTGTGTGTGTGTGTGTGTGTGTGTGTGTGACAGCAAGAAAGAGCTCACGTTACATAAAAATTAGCTTCCTTTTTACGGTAGGTGTTTAAAAGGACCCATGGAGGCCATCAGAGCGTCATGGGACACCCACTGTAGTGCTAGAGGGACAACTGAGAAATGCAGAGCTTGCAGTCGAGCGTGCTTCTCATAAGTCTGCATCACCAACATGTATTCAGTATCCCGTAGAATGGGGGAGAAACAAGCAAGAACACATCCTGTGGGAGCTATATGGGCCACATAAAATAAGCCTGGCTTTGTTGAAGAGCATTCTTATTTCCTGTGCAATTGGCACGTGGTAATTATAGTTGCTTTTTCATTCCTAATGAGCACCTCTTAAGTAATTGGCACCCTGTCCGTGCCCCCTTGCACTGAGAATTACACTGGATCAGTTCCGTGGAAGTGTGTGTGTGTGTGTGTGTGTGTGTGTGTGTGTGTGTGTGTGTGTGTGTGTGTGTGTAATTTGATGAATGGGAAGGGGAAGTGCCCTTTATCATTGAAATCAGTTTCCTTGGTACATTTAATATTGGCATACCAAGAAAGAGAAAGGAAGTTATAAAATTGCGATTAAAGGGGAGTTTCTCCAAATCTCAAGGCTCCCTCATGTAGGTAGTTACCTATAGACAAAAGGGGAAAACCATGACACTCTCATGGCCTGGAGCCCAGAAGACAGTATTGCAGAACCAACAGGAACTGTCAAGGTGAGTTTGGATGGGGCCAGATAACCCAACATTCAGTGTGAAAAGGAAAAATGAAAAACAAAGAAACAAAACAATTAAGACATAGCCACAGAAGTTCTTCATAAACCTTTTCACAGCTCACTACGGTTGGCAATAGAAAATAGGAATGAAGAGCCACAAGTTCAGCTGCCTGACAGTCACCACACCTAGTGGCCTGGAATCTCTGGAGGATGGTGAGCTCAACGCTCACTTGGGCTATGGAGCAAGTTCAAGGCTGTGTTGGCAACTTAGAAAGACCCTACATCAAAATAAAAGTGAAAAAAGAACTGCGGATGTAGCTAATGGGAGAGATCTTAGTGATCTCCAGCACTAGGGGGAGAATTAAAAAAAGAAAACTCATTATGGAGTGTTTTGTTTTTAATGTCTTACTTCATTCCTTTATTTACTTGCTTATTTATTTATTTGTTTGTTTATTTATTTATTTATTTATTTATTTAGAGTGGTGTGTATGTATGTGTGCGTTTGTGTGTGTGTGTGTAGGTCAGAGGACAATTTTTTTAATAATATTTTTTATTTTATTTTTTTGTTATCAATCACAGGTTAGGTACTTTGCATCCCATGCACAGCCCCCGCCTCACTCCCTCCCACCCTCCCCAACCCTCCCTCATCTCCTCCCTGCCCCCTCCAAGTCCACCAACAGGGGAGGACCTCCTCCCCTTCCATCCAACCCCAGCTCATCCTGTCTCCTCAGGGCTGGCTGCAATGTCCTCCACTGGGATCTAGCCAGTCTGTCACTCCCCGGCTTGTATGGAGGAGGGTCAAAGAGTCAGCCATCAAGTTCATGACTGAAACAGTCCCTGTTTCCCTCACTAGGGTCTTCAGACTGACAACGAGCTATCATGGGCCCCATCTGCACAGGGGTTCCAGGACACATCCACGCGTGGTCCTTGGTTGTAGAAACCGTCTCATACAAGACCCCTGTGCCTGCTCAGTTTAGTCATTGTGGAGCTCTTGTTCTCTCCAAGTTTTACCAACCTCCTCTATTTCTATCATCACTGTCAGAGGACAATTTACAGAAGTTGGTTCTCTCCTTCTACCATGTGGAGCTCCAGGACTGAACTGGGTTGTCAGGGCGGGGGACCGGTGTCTTCACCAGCTGAGCCTTCAACGGCCCCTTCCTAGAGTTTTAACTTCAACCTTGAGTGCAAGAGTAGTTTTATTAGGGCCAGCTTGTGTCTTTTACAAACAACAATACGCTACCTGTGTCTGTAAACACAGCGTCACGTGATTGCTCATAGGCCTTTGAAGCCATCGTTCGTGAGAGGGCGTGTGGAGGGTGGGCGGCAGTGACAGCTTGGGAAAGGTTGTTTCCAATGGCTTCTTCCCAGTCCTTTAAGGTGCTCCCAAACCAATTCAAGCCACAGACACCATTGTTTTAATGGAAAATCAGAATTTTTTTTTAAAAAGCTCAGGAACTTACCAGAAAAGAACACATTCAAGAGAAACAGGGGACCCAGTTCAAGTTGGCAGTCTAAGCTTATGAATTTATCTTCGTGTCTCCCCAAAGCCTGTATCATAGTAACAAAGACATCCTAGGATGAATGAACTCCAGGACAGATTTTATTTGCAGACAAGAAATCGCAAAAGAGCCAGGCACGGTAGCTCATGCTTATAATCCCAGAGGCAGGGGGATTACCATGAGTCTGAGGCCAGCCTCAAAAACCTAACAGCAGGAGGCCACGCTGAGAAGAGGGCAGGATTGAGAGAAGGAAGGAGGGAAAAATTCGGGAACCCATAAGCAGAGGCATTGCACAGAAGAAATGAACACTGCTAAGGGCCGGATGTAAACATCATAAACCGTGACAGTGACGAATGGTGTGCGGGGGAGAAGTTTGGAGGCTGGAGGGAGAGCTTAGCCGCTCTAACATCTGCAAGGCACCAGCAGGGGACCAGTGGCTGCTAAGGCTGATGGAACCACATAGAATGTCAAGTGCTTTGCATAATGTTGCCAGTGTAACCACCAAAATAACTAAACAGCACAACAGAAAGCAAGTCAGGAGGAAGAAGGGTAGAGCGAGTAGGATGAAAACACCAAATTCTCAACTCTTCAAGGACTGAACAGACCCTGTCTAATGTTGACACATTAAGAAATAATGTGGGACTGGAGAGACGGCTCAGCGGTTAAGAGCACGCATGCTCTTAACTGTTGGATTCCTGGCACTCATGTCAGGCGGCTTACAATTGCCTGAAACCATGGCTCCAGGCAATCAGACATACTCTTCTGGCCTCTCCTGGTTTTTCTCACCCACAAGCATGTGACATACACTTTCACAGACGCAGATGACACAGACACACACTTCTTTCTTTTTTTTCGGAAGAAATAATTTGAGCTTGTGGGATAACCACTCAGTATATTAAAAGCTCTGATATCAGGACTTTGGAGGCTGATGCAGGAAGGACTGCCCAAAGGTCAAGGTCAAGGCCAGCCCAAGCTATAGATTGAGTTCCAGGCCAGTCTAGGCCATAGTGTAATGGTCTCTCAAACAAAGCATTTAGGATTCTGAGCACTTACCATTGAGATATTGAGTGGAAAAAAAAAAGAGCAGTGACAAGAGTAATTTTACATTTTATTTTATAATGCTGACGTTAGGCTATGTAAGTAGGTAAATAAATATCAGAACTCATAAGTATTCTGGGCTTGTACATGTGAAGAATAGTTTATATGTTAAGTTGGGAAAAGCAAAGAACAGAATACTTCAAACATAATAATAATTACTTTTAAAAGTATTTGGCTGATATATCAAACACATGCTTTTATGGTATCTTTGTGTAGAGGAAGAGCATGGGGCTGGTGAGGAGAGATTCGGAGAAACGGTCTTTCCTCTAAGACAGTGATGTTCACCCTTCCTAATGCTGCAACCCCATGCTCCAGTTCCCCATGCTGCGGGGACCCCCAACCATAAAATTATTTCTGTTGCTACTTCACAACTGTGATTTTGCTATGGTTATGCACCATAGTGTAAATATCTGTGTTTTTCGAAGGTCTTAGGTGACTCCTGTAACAGGGTCATTTGGCCCCAGTGGGGTCTCTAGCCACCGGTTGAGAACCACTGCTCCTCCTGATTGTTCAAAATAGTTGCCAGGAGGGAGCACCTGTGAGTTATAACGGTGTAAACACAGTTCACGAAAACCAACAAGCTGGCCTGTGAGATAGCTCAGTGGGTGACAGAATCAGAATGGTGATCTGAGGTCCGTCCTACAGGAGGAGAGAAAGGACTCCAGATGGTGTCCTCCTGTCTGCACAAGCACTCTGGCATCTATGTGACCTCCACCCCAATAAATATATAGAAAGTTCTAATTAGTAAATTTTTTAAATGAAGAGACTGTCAAGAGCACGCGAAAAATCGATACACATAAACACACATGGACACGCACTTACTCACTTCCCAGGCACGTTGGATTCCTCCTTCTCTCCCTCGATAAGTTGTACTGAGCACAAGAGAAATGGCCATAAATGATGTCACCCTTGTCATCGAGGAACTCACACACGGAGATAAATGGTCTGATAGGTGTAGGCACAGAATGTTGGCAAAAATAAAACAGATGCCGGATGTTGTATCACACCTCCCAGAACTTGGGATGTTGTATCACACCTCCCAGGCCTTGAACTCCCGAGTCTCCTGCCCACACCTCCCAGGAACTTGGGAGGTGTGGGCAGGAGACTCGGGAGTTCAAGGCTCTCCTGAAAGCTGCCCCTGGAGGGCAGTTGACCCTTGACAGTGGTGGTGTCAGAGGGGTACAGTGATATCCATGTGGAAGAGCATACAGGACATGCCACTCTGTAGGTGTGTAATGCCTGTGTGTCTAGGATGTCCAAGCATTCAGACGACACAAAAGTGTGCTAAGTAATAGCAAGGGTGTGCCGAGCCTTGCCACAGCTGACAATTAGAGCCATCATGTTTGGCTCTGTTCCAGAATATTAACCAATAAAGCCAGAAGCTCATTCACAGAGAGCCTAAGGAGAAAGCAAAGACGATCTTGTGAAGTTCTCAGGCTTGCAAACTTCCCGGGAAGTTTGGAGAGCGAAATAGAGACCGAGTTCAGCCTAAAGGAAGCAGCTTTCTTTTCAGGACTCCCCGAGGTCTACCTAACTAACTCCGGCCCGAGCAAACCTCCCAGGTCACAGGGACAGTGAAAAAACTCACACAAACATAGCGTGCCACATCTCACCAAAGGGACTGGAGGAAAATCTTACAGGGCCCTGCCCAAGAGGCTGCAGTGGGCAGAAACCAGCCCTGCATCTGAGCCAGGTCCCCGAGCACACTGTGCTGCACTGCAGGTGGCCTGAGGGGATGCAGGCCTTGGCTCCGGCTGGACCAGTTCAAGTCTACGCGTGTATGGGAGTTACCGCAGCCCCGGCAGAGCCTTTCTGGCAGGTTCATTATGCCCTGCAGTACTTTCGGTTGGATTTTATGGTCTTTTAAAGCCACCGTGAAAGTCAGTGGGCCTGGAATTCAGACTTCTGACATCCCCTCCGTCGGCGAGGTTGGAGTGCCCCAACCTGTTTCTTTTTTGCAGCAGGAGTCTTTAGCCGTTAAGACAAGATAAACTTGATGGGACAACAGCAGAGGAAACTGTGGGTTTATGTCTCCAGGTGGGCTAATTTCCAAATTACACTAGAGAAAACTGCTCAAGATAATTTCACAGATTTCCTCTGGTTCGCAGGAGCAGGGCTGTTGCACCTGCAAATTTTAATTACACGTTTAGTATTTTTTTTTTCATTGTTCCTCCCCCCCTCCCCCACGCCGACAAGATATCAAGGTAATTGGAGGTTGCTTGTCTTGGTTTGTTTCTTATGGAGCCTAGGAAAAGCAGTTCTCTCCTGGGGTTCAATGATGATGACGCAGGGCTCTCTAGAGTAATTATGCTGCAGAATTCAGGTGACCTCACTTCACCGCCGAGGAAATCGCTGGTTCAGCCACATGAAGAGTTTTGCTGTTCAATGCCACTCATTTGTGTCTCCCACTGAGAGGATGACATACTATTATGTGACCACCATTGAGGCTGTGTGTCTGGAGGCATTGCCGCTTCGGTGTTTTGGTTAATGTAAAGATTTTTTTTTTATGTCTGTGTTTTGCTTGCATGCATATATTTCTACTGCCAGCATGCCTGCTGCCTGCAGAGGCCAGAAAGAGCATGTCTGACCCTCTGGGACAGCAGTGATTGGCAGTTGTGAGCCCCGTGTGGATCCTGGGAAGCCAAACTTGGCCCTCTGTAAGAGCAGCAGGTGCTCTTAACTGCTGAGCCATTTCTCCAGCCCATGATTTAGAATTTAATATCGGTAGTTACTATGAATAGCTCACGTAGACAAATTGATTTCATTTCAACAGATACATTGAAAAGAGTGCCCTATGTGTACCGGGAGAAGTTCAAATATAAGGAAAAGCTGGTCTCCACAGTGCTTGCGCTCCTAAGAATCTATGTGTGCCTGCAAAAACACCCGGGTTGGATATGCTCACTGGGGATGGTTTTGAATGTGAGTTAGGTTCAGTAGGGGATGCTACAATGCTTGAAGGGTATCAGTGTGTGGATTCCTATCGCACCAAGTTCTGAGGACTCATCTTTGGAACACACACTCAATATCAGTTCATTTGTTGGTCTCCTTTTATCAAAGGCGATGGGGGAGGGGTGTTTAGATTCTCTCTTATTTGGTTTTCTGCTAATCACGAGAGCTTGTTAAAATTATTTTACTATGTATTTATTATGATCAGTAAAAGAGAACAGAATTATAATTACCAAGAAGGAGGAAATTGGTGGGATGTGAACCCTATCCAGCACCCGTGGAAGGGAGCCTGGACCTTTGACCCAGTGTGCAGTCAGTCTGTGTCAGCGGCTCTCAAGGAGGGCCATAATGGCTATTTGAAGGGTCTTTTGGCAGTCACCCTGACTGCCATGACTGTGGGGTGCTACTGAAAGGAGTCTCAGCGGGAGACAAATGCCAAAGGCTTGTTCCTGCATCTTTCCTGACTTTGAAATGCAACCAAGTACAGAGGTGGAAAGAAAATCTTATTGCCGATGAAGTCACCCAGTTTTGTACATAAACACTTTTTTTGTAAGATTTTAAACAGTTTTCAAAAAACTAAACAACTGTATCCATCCAGAGAAATCCTCACCTGTTTTGTGCAAACTTCCCATGTGTCATTTGGCAACTGGGTCCGCAATAGCTGTGGCTGCGGAAATGCGCTTTGGCACACTGCATTTGTGGTCATGCTGATCCGACAGCTTCTTGCCACCCCATTACCTCACTTAGCATCATTGTGCCCAAACCTCATTTTTTGTTGTTTATTTCAGAATAATTTGAGTTCCCTTTATTTTTCTTTTGCATTACAAACAGGAGAAGATCGTTACATTTTTATATAACGTGTGTTTGCCTGCGTGTGGGAGGGGGTGTGGTGGTGGTGGTGGTGGGGTGTGTGTGTGTGTGTGTGTGTGTGTGTGTACCACAGTGAAGAAGTGAGGTTCTGAGGATAACTGATGGGAATCATTCTCTCCTTCTGCTATGTGGGTCTCAGGGAACTCAAGAAGCCAGGCTCTTTTACCCACCGAGCCATCATGCCAACCTAAGATCATGACCTTTTAAGTGATGGGAGCATACATATAATATTTACTGTCCTAGCCATTTTCAGAGAAGCAATAATAAACACACTTATGTTATATATCCATCCAGCTCTCTTCAGCTCTCCCAAGCAGAAACACATACATACATACATACAGAATGTTTCTCTGCAATCCTAAGTCATCTGGGGCAGGGCTTTTGAGTACTTGAGCATTTCCCGTGTTGTTCTTAAACCAAACATTCTAGCACAATAGAATCTGAAGATTATCACTCCTGTGATAGTGACGGATGACAGAAAGAAAATTTTAAAGTCTTAGCTTCCTATAACTTATTATGTTTTATAGAGACAGAAAAAATTGTATATATAGTAAATAAAATTTGCAGTTAATACAGCAGACTCCATTCTTAGTTGAGGTGTTTGGAGCAACTTATTGGTGTTGTGCGGTGTGGTGGAATGCGCAGTTTAAAAGTATGCATGTTGTGTGTGCAGAACCAAGGCTGCAGGGACATTGTGCGGCGCCACACTGGTGAGTGCTGCCAGAAACAGGAGTCATTACGCATTTGATCTTTTTGACTCTTGGTTTTTGTACATTCACAACCCTTTTGCTATTGATACCCTCTCCTTTAGAAACGTGATTGCACATGAAGTCCTCACCCTAACGAAGAAACCGCAGTCTAATTTATTTAGTTTCTTGGAAGTTTCCCACCATGACACTATTCCTGGATAAATAATGGTTGGCTGGTTGAAGATAGATTAATGTGGAGGAGCCTGGTGTGGTTGGGAAACCAACTCATGAGGTCCGTCCACCTTCCATGTGATGGTTTCTGCATCTGGAAGGACCCAAAGTTTCCACCCACAATCTCTCTCTCTCTCTCTCTCTCTCTCTCTCTCTCTCACACACACACACACACACACACACACACACACACACACACACACACACCTGTGAGTCTAGCATTTGGAAGATAAGAAGATTGGCAGTTGAAGGTTGTCTAGGGATACATAACAAGCTCCAGGCTTGAGATACATGAGACACTGACTCAAAAACAGAACAAAACAAACTCAAGTGCTGGTTGGTGTCGCCTGAACCCTGTGCTGCTGAGCGCCAAGCCTGAGATGGTTTACCTCCCTTCAATTACCTGAAGTAACTTTTTTACACACAGAGAAACCTTGTTTGTCATTCCATAGCAGTGCAGGGTGTGAATAAAAACCTTACCACTAGCCTGAGGCCTATTTTTTTTTAAATGGATGCAAACTGAGTGTCATAACTATTTTTCCCTCTCACTGGATGAATTCACTTGGTTTGTCTTAACAGGGCAAAAAGGTGCACCTTATCCAAGGTTACATTTGCTACTCTGCAGCTTCTTTTAAGGAACATTTATCTGAAGTGTGACTGTTGGGTTATACGCACAGTTGTCACACATGAGTCAAAAGCGCCTATAAATAATCTGATGTGGGCATGTTTTAAAATTGCAGTTATGCAGTGTTCTTGATTCTTTCTCACCCTTCCTTCCTTCCTTCCTTCCTTCCTCCATCTCTCCCTTCTCCCCTCCCTTTCCTTTTATTCTCTCTCTCTCTGTCTTTCTTTCTTTCTTTCTGTTGTTGTTAAGATTGTGTCACTTTCCCAAAGAGAACTAAGGTATAGCAGTCCTCCACGTACTTACCCACCCGTTCATTTGCTAGCATGGACTGTACTGTCGAGTAAGAGACAATCCTTAGTCCTGCTAGTGCAGTAATGGATGGAGACTCAGTTCCTATCCTCCAGCTAGTGAGAATACTTTCCCACACTTAGTGGCTACTTGGAAATGTACCAGTAAGCCCTTAGATTCTCTAAACAAAAGCAGAGGGATTTTGGATGGAATGGTTATATAGCAGCAAAACTGTTTTATAATTAGTAATAACAATAGAAGTGAAGGATTTGGAAATGGTGCATGCATATATGTCCTTTGAATGCCTAGAACAAACCCAGAGAGTGACCAGATTATACTCAGGATATGAACGAGACATCTTTGCAGAGAGATGGCACTATCCACGACTAGGACTTTCTTGGAGAGTGATAGAGTTGTCTTCAGAATATAGGGTGGAGGTTTGCTCAGCAATAGAGCCAAAATGATAGAAAAACTGGAACATTCCAGGACAGATATTGAGTTGTCCTTAGTGTCTGACTTGACTCTCCTCAGACATTATGGAATCATAAATCTCTGAAGATTGTTTTCTTATTAAATGTCTTTATTTCACTCAACTGAAGCATGATCTCCCTGTCCCTAAGGTCTGAATCATGGGTCTCATAGAATTCTTTAATGTTAGCGAAAGAAGGCAATTTGGTTGTTTCCAGATGATGAAGCTGAAACCTGAAAAGTTCGGTTAGGCTGAAGTCAGAAGTCTCATCAACAAAGTACTCAGATGAGCCCAAGTCCTCTAGTGGGTATTTCTGAATTGGATTTCTAACCAACCACATAGTCTAGAAGAGCTCTTTGCAGTGGCTCTTAGATCAGGCCTATCTTTATCTCTGCTCTTCCTCAGCATCCTTCTCTGAATCTCCCTGGTGTTCTTGGGGGCATTAATAGTCTCAGAGCACAGCTTTCTCCATGTCTTTAGCACTTCCATGATTTGACACTGACAGTGGCCTAACCAATGTTTCAAAAGACCCCTCCTGTATCCGTGAAGCACCTGGGCGTTACTCCATGTTTTACTTAACTCTCTCTGCTGGGACTTAGTGTGACCGGCAGCACAATTATACCGGCCTTCAGAGTCTTCACTCAGTATTGTAGCCAAGGATTTTGAGTGACAGCCAAGTTCCAAATCAGTTGGTTGTTCTTACTGTCGAATTCGCTCTTCACTTTCCATGTAACTTTGGTTTGCAGGTGGCTGAGAGCAGCCTGGGTGCCAGCCCTGTCTGTTCTAACTAACAGACTGTTGTGGTTTACTGAGATTCTTGGACACTATGATCATTATCATTATATACTTTATGTGCTGTGTGCCTTTCTATCTAAAATTAATTTCCAGTAGACGGTGTTCTGTTTGAAGGGAGAGGATGAAGACCAAGTTTTCAGAAGGTCTTTCTGACCCTAGGTAAACTCAAAGTTAACCTGTTCTGCAAGAATAATCCTCACCCCTTCTTCCCCCTCAACAATTAACCTAACAGCTCCATCGTCTTCGTCACTGTCATAAGAATCCAGGCAACGTGTGCCTCCCTCCTCCCCATACAAGTCCCAAATGCTTTCTGCAAGAAGAATTTGACAGCCTGAATAGAGAGTGTTACCGGGGGCGGGAGGAAAGCAGGGGAGAGGTAGGAAGTGTTTCTTTTCCATGACATTTGAGCTGTGAGTTGTCAGGAAGGGAGGGCTCTCTGAGTGGGCTTTCGTTCCATACTTAGTGAGGCTCTGAGCACAGGAAGGCACTAAGCAGACCCGGGCCTCCAGCAGAACCTCTGTGATATGTGGCGTCAGCAATAGTGCAGTAGCGGACATGGCGTTTGCCATCTAAAGCCAGCATTACGTGTTTCGCCTTGCAAAAACAAATAAAAAAACAAAACACCCTTTATATTACATTTATCTATGTTATCATGCACAAGGCTGTGTGCACATGTGAGGACAGCTTTGGGAAGCTGGTTTTCTTCTGTGAGACCCGAAGGCAGGCACCTTGCCCCATGAGCCATCTTGCCAGCTTCTTCACCCTGAAGCTTAAGATGGCGTCTTTGATAGCAAGCTGTTTGCGGTGCTCTCAGTATTCAGCAAGTGTGGAATAATGGAAGTATTTCCTCGCTGTGTGTTGCGGAGTTTAGATAAATCATATGTGCAAAGTGCTTCATAAACTGTAACCCACCACAAAACTCTGTTCCACATTAGTATGGCGGTGTGCTCAGCTCAAGCCTGTGGTAAGTACTACTTAGGCCATGGAGGTGGAGTCAGTAAGCAGCCCATGCATTTCAAAAAATATTCAGGAGTAATTCTTCTCTGTTCCTTCCAAGTCAAATCAAATGTTTACACCCAAATTGAAAAAGAAGAGGAGGAGGCAGGGGTGAAAGGGGAAAGGGGAGAGAAAGGGAGGAAGGAGGACAGGAAACAAGGAAAATGACCGTTTATTTTCGCAAGGAAAACACATGTGAATGAAGCTTTAGAGTTGCTTATTTTAGAACAAGATCTCACGTTGCCCACGATGGCCTTATACTCATCGTGTTTATGTAGACAAGGATGGTCCTCCTGCTTTCTCTGTGGCTGGGATTATGGGCATGCCTCTCTGTGCCTGGTTTTCGGTTGTTTTTCAGAGCTGAGCTAGAACCCAGGGCTGTAGGCATGGTAGGCAAGCATTCTACCAGCTAAGCTACTTTCTTTTTTTTCTTATAATACGTGTGTTTTGCCTGCATGTCTGTTTACTTGTTTTGTGCCTGATGTCCTCAGAGGCCGGAAGGGGGCATCCGATCCCCATAGTTGTGAGCTGCCACTTGGGTGCTGTAAATCAAACCCGAATACTCTAGAAGAGCAAAGGTTGCTTTTAGCCACAGAGCCATCTCCCCAGCCCCTCCGTCTTTAATAGCAGCAACCCACGAAGGCTACTTTGGCACAAGGCAGCGTCAGTGCGGACCAGGAACCATCAGCGTTCTGTTTCTCGTCAGAGCTGTGTATCAAAAGGCTGTCAGCAGCAGCAGATCAGCTGCAAATTAGCCAGAACAGAATGTCAGCCCTGATTGAGCTGGAAACGGATCATGCTAATTTGAATTTTTTTTTAACTTGAATTATTTTAGGGTGTAATCATTAGATGCAAGGTGATATAAAAAACCGACTTTATGCCCCATCTCAAGGGGGGTTGTTTTGTTTTGTTTTGTCAAAAGGAAAAACTATTTTAGCAGCTAAGGGGTGGACTGCTTGCTGAGCAGGCACAAGGCCACAGAAAGGGAAGCTGAAGCCTGAGCTGGCTATTATCTGTTAACTACTCCAGCCTCCACTTAGATAATTCTGCTTCTGCTTCTTCCTTTTGCTGTATTTCTGCTTTCTTTAACACCACCTTCTAGAGCCAATGTGCTTCATTAAGCACGCAGGAAGTGAGTTGTCTATTGACCGTAGAAGAAAAAGACCTCAAACACTCTAACTTAAAATCCCGAGAATGCTTAAGAAAACGAGGCTTTGATCATCTTGGTTTGGATTTCGTAGAAAATATTTCTCTGAAATTGTATCACTACATTGCTGTGTTCTCCTGACAGAGAGCAAGAGCCAGTCCTATGTGAAAATACTGCCTAGGGAGTAATAGGGCCGGCAGCTTTTTAAAACAGATGAAGGGAAATCTCAGTCACCAGCTTCAAAGTGTGTGTTTATTTCTTGTTTTGATCAGCAAGGCCTGGGCCTCTGTGTCTGCATAAGAACAGGCCCTCACATTCTAGGCTACCCTCAGACCGGGTCCTCCTTTGGAGCTACAGAGATTAATTATACCCTTACTCTCAAGAAGTCACAAGTAGATGCGGCAGCCACTGTTACATAATTTTTTTTTAATGTAAGTAACTTTCCGTTGAATTGCTAGCACATTTCCTGACACTCTGAGGCATGCCCGGGGTTTCTTATCCCAACAGAAGGTTTAGCGGGAGCCTTTTAGTTCCCTATTCTGGGGGGAAAATTCTAAAATATAGACTTGAGTGGTGTTTGTCTAGATCTCTTGGATCAGTGATTTATGGCATATGGGGCAGCTAGGAAGGGGGATGGGCATTTGGATTCCAAGAAGAGACCAGCTTTGCTGAGACTGTCCAGGTCGTTTCCATTCATTTCTTTCGTACCGAGTTTCTTGCAGCTAGGGAAAGTGTCTTCCTCTTTTGACTCAGGGGGCAGCCCAAAACGGTGACATCCACAGTGAAACCTCCATCAGCCTGAGACACATTGGCAATTCCCGTGAAAATTAACATCAAGGTCATTCCTTCTCTTCCTCTTTCAAGATCCCACTCCCCAGACAAATAAATATTTGAGGACTGTAGCCTTAGGTTCTGGGAGTCAGAAGATGAAATGCCTGTTGTGTGGGCTATGATTTTGGAATGAGCCCACGGAGCCTGTAGAGTCAAGTTGAACCTCCAGTGCCAACGCCTGGGATCTCATGACACACAGGCTGCCCCCACGCAGTGTTCTAGCTGATGCTCCATGCACAACCATCCTCCTAGGCCTCCAGGTCTGACTCCCTGTCAAGTAGGAAAAAGACTCACAGAGGCCCTGGTCACCCATGGTGGGCAGCGAACCTTCTCTGTGGGTTGTTAGCCAGCTCAGAGATCCTGGCGGTGTGGTGGGAGGGGCAAGTCCTGTCAAATTGTTTGGGGACAGAAAGAGCTTGATGGAACTGGTCTGATGCCTTTGAGGTGCAGGTGTGAGGCTGACAACGCAGGAGGCGCGCAGCCAGGGAAAACATAAGGCAGAAGCCGCTGTCCTTGTGGAATCCATCTTCCTACTCCCTCCCAGCAGGGGTCACAGATAAAGAACCCAGGGGCCTTGGGCAGATCATAACACTCTGAAAAGCTAAATGCCTGGACCCAGTGTGTAATTCAATGGCAGAATACATACCCAGCATGTTTAATTCCCAGAAGAGACGGTTAGGGGAGAGAGAGAAAATAAGAAGAGGAGAAGAAAAGGGAGAGGAGGAAGAGGAGAAGAAGAAAAAATAGTAATAGTAGAGGAAATAATAATAATGGTTTAAGACTAATAACAATAATAATAATAGTTTGAGAGACAACAAGGTTTAATTGCAGCAATGAAATGGCAAGTCATCGGACTTAATTCAGTTCACAAAGTAGTTTTTGATCATTATCCACTTGGATCTGTGTTGGACACTGGGTGTGTAATGAAGCCACAGAACAAACTGTAGGGTTCACACTGTACCAAGACACAGGTATCATCTTGGGTAAGAAATGTAAAGACCACTTGTGAAGAAAATGTCCCCCACCCACCCACCAAGTGAAACTTAACATCATAAATCCAGGGACAAAATGATCCAGGCATAAGAAAGTGTCTGAATGGGTAATTCCTCACAATAATAACAAAAAATAGCAACGGTGTGTGTTCTTAGCACAGATCTTTGTTCTTCCCCTTTCATCTGCTGATTTCAAAGACTTTACAGACACTGCTGGGCTAATCCTCTGGTACTAACGCTGACTCTTCCATGCTTCTTTGAAAGAAAGGAAAAAAAAAAAAAGGAAAAGAATTGGCATGATCACATGCGTGCCCCACAGGGAAGGAGCTTCTGGAGACAATGCGTGTTCACCCACATGAGAAGCATCCAGCAGCAACTTTAAGGGTCCAATTAATTCATCCAGAAAAGCAAGGTGGGACTCAGAGAAAAATCACAACAATGCTCACAAAATGCAGAGTACTCAGGAAGAAAGTGCACATTTATTTCCCAGAGGTGGATAGCTATTTTTAATGCACCTTTGGGTATTCTGATGTTTTTTTTTTTTCTACAGAGCTTGAATACAGGGACTTTCACATGCTGGCCAAGTGCTTGGCCGCTTAGCTGTATCCTCAGCTCTCTTAGGAACTCTTGCTGGGCTTTCTATGTCTCAGAGACGTGGAGTCCAGGGTGCGTTCTAAGAAGGCTTGGTTTCAGAAACAGAAAGAAATGGGTTGGGCGTTTAGCTCTCTAGATAGATTACTTGCCATACAACTGTGAAGACCTAAGTCTGGAGCCTCAGAACCAAAGTCAAAACCAGGTGTGGTACCTCGTGTCTGCAACCCCAGCATTGGGGTGGAGACAGGTGATGACAGAGGCTCACGAGCCAGCCAGTCTAGCTAAAACTGCCATCTCCAGGTTACTGTCTCAAAAAATTAAGATAGAGAAACAATTGATGAAGACATCCTGGCCTCTAAACAGACCTGCACAGAAAAGAGCATCTCCATATTCTCCATATACACGTGTATACCTACACACACACACACACACACACACACACAAACACACACACAATTACACCAGAAGGGAAAAATCAAGATTTAATCTCCACAGCATGATAGACAAAGTCAATAAGAAAATTTGATGTGTCTGACCCTCAGGAATATAACCATATGAAGAGGGAAGTTATAAATGAAAGAATTAAACAGTTTGCAGAATCAAAGTGACATGGATCCATCCTTAGCACTCTTCCACACATTTTTATTTTCAAAATCTCTCTCTTTATAGCAATGCAGATTCTGCACCTCTTACCCCCTCTCTCTCTCACACACACACATACACACTCACACGCAAAAACTTCTCTGTGGAGAAGTTTATGACAAAATGTAGAATCATTGCTGTCAGTCTTAGGGGAGAACTAAGGACAGGGGATGTAGTTCAGTTGCCAGAATGCTTGCCCGGCAGTTCAAAGCCCTGGATCCCATCTCCAGCTTGCACAAACCAGCCAAGGTGACCCAGACCTGCCATCCTAGAAAAAGGCAAGAGGACCACAAGTTCAGGATTATTCTTAATTTTACATCAATTTGAAACCAGCTTGGGTTAGCTCTAGCCTCAAAAACAGTAACAACAGAGAAAAGTGTTGGAGACGGTTTTATGAAAGCCATTGGGATCTTCACCGATAATTAAGAATATGTCAAGTATACCAGACAGTAAGGCAAGCAAGGGTAGTGGAGACACTTGGAAAAAGGTTCCCAACATAAGCAGACATAGCTGATCCTGTTTATAAAGTCACTGCAGAGAGATAGGAGCCCAGTCTGGGTATATGCATCAAGTTCATTGAGCTGAGACTGGAAAAATGTCGTGGAGGTTACACAGCTAGGAGGCAGCAGTGACTGATTTTACCAAGGCTGTTGGCTCTGGGTCCATGTACCTTGTCAAACCCACTGTCTCTCTTTGTTCAAAGAGTAAGACTAACACAGTAGCTCATGGGCTAATGGGTAACATGAACATAGATGTATACACACACACACACACATATCTGTGTGTGTGCAAATCTGTTGAGTATTTTCTATGTGTCAGTAACTATGTCAGGCAAGGTCAACACCAACAATAAATAAGTGTCCATGAACATCCAAAGACAAGAAGCCGAACACAACAGGAAGTGGCACAGCCTCCTGGGGATGGCCCTGCTCCACTCTTTCCTTGGCCCACCCATCACTAAACTGTCGAATTAGCCTGGGTTAGCGACAGGTATGACGTTGGAACAGGAGAGCATGAAGTGAATGGGATAGATTTGGCACGAATACAAGAGTACAAAGAAGAACACTACCAGGTTCCTGGCTTGGAGGCATCGTGAAGATGGGAGTGTAGAAGAAGGTACGGAGGGACGTAAGTGTCCCCATCCCAGCCAATTGGTACCCTGGAAGTAACGCCCCCTCCCCCATGTGACTCTATTTAGACATACGGCCTTTAGGGAAGCAACTATGATAAAATGAGGTCCTGAGTAAAGACCCTAATCTGGTAGAGCTGGAGTCTTTGGAAAAAGAGAGAGAAAAAGATGCTAGAGAGCTCTCTACACTCTTTCAACCAGAGGAGAGGCACCCAAACCCTACTGGCACTGTAAGTTTGTGCTTTTAACCTTCAGAACTATGAGAAAATAAAGTTCTGTCATTGAAGCCATCCAGTCTCAAATATTTTGTGATGGCAGCTAAAGCAGCCCAAAACAATTGGAACAACTATTAATTCACTTATTGATGAAGTCGCACTATGGATTGAAAGCAAGTCATGAGTTGAGTTGGCAGAGCTTGGTACCCCTGTGAAGGAAAGAGGTTGAGAAGCACCTGACAGGGGTGCAGGGCTTGTTTAAAGTCTTAGACAGGTGGTGAGTTTCGATGGCTTTCCTTGAGTTTCAGATGCAGCTGGGCCTAAGCTGAGGGTAAAGCAAGAATTAGCATTTCAGGCCAGCGATTCTGAATTAGAAGCCGTGTTCCAATGGCATTGTGGTGTGGGAATCTGAGTACACCTCAGATTCTTAGAAATGAGCCACTGGGTTGAAAAGTTTATACATCTTTGCCCACTGGTATCACCTGCCACCCATCCTCTCTAAGGTAGACCAATACACACTGATAGCATAATGGATGATTATTACCCCACATCTGGCAACTTATGTTATTTTGGGTCATGGATGCCTTCAAATTTTTTCTGTAAACTGTGGGTCTCCCTGTGTTCTAGATAAATATGCAGACATAACATATATGTGCTGCACATAGTTTTGTGGGTTTTCACCACCCAGGAGCCTGTCCTCTGCTATGAAGCAACTCTCAGTGCACACATGTGAATAGGTCTCCATCTTAAAGGTTCACTGGAATCACCTGCAAAGCTTGGACAAGTTCCTGCTGTGGACCATTGGCCAGTCCAAGTCCTTCAGGCTTCCCAGGGATGGAACTCTAGGTCAGCAGATTCTACAATCTCTACCTGTGATTTTTAACTCACAACCAGACTCAAAGTAGTAGAGGAGAGGCCTGAGGGAGATGAAGAGAAGTACATAGGACTCGGTGACATGGCTCAGCTGGTAGGTGTGCTTGCTGCTGAGACCTGTGGAAAGAGAGAACTGATGCCTGCAAGATGCATGCACATGACCTCCCTCCAACAATAAATAAATAAATACAATTAAAACAGGGTATTTTATTTATTTTGTTTTGTTTTTAAAGAGCAAAGACTGGGCTGGAGAAATGGCTCAGCAGTTAAGAACACTGTCTGCACTTCCAGAGGAATCTGGTTCAATTCCCACACCCACATGGCGACTCGTCGCCTCTGCAACTCCAGCTCTAGGGGATCCAACACCCTCTTCTGGTCTCCATAGGCAACTAAGCACCCACATGGTGCACAGACATATATACAAGCGGAACACCCAGACATATCAAATGAAATAATAATAATAAATTTTTAAAAATCATTACATAAAGTAATAAAGACAATTTAAATCAGCAGAGAAGAAAGAAGGGATTTCCCAGTGAGAAAGGAAACTGGGGTTTTGGGGCAGGGCCAGCTCAGATTTAGGCATCCTACCAGCCTCTTTCACATTGGCTGAGCTGTGGAAGTTACCAGAAAAGATACCTTACTGTAGTCCTGATTTGACATCCTAAGGAGGCTCAGCAGGCTTCATGCCCTTGACCCTCACTCCATCTTCCCTTCTTTGCTAATTCATTCTTTGGGATGTTGTCTTAGTCTGCTGCTGTTACAAACTACCTGAGGGAAGATGACTTATAAGAAAAGAAGTTTATTTTGGCTCATGATTCTGGAAGCTGGGGAACCCACAAACGTGGTGATGGCAAAAGGCTGTTTCAACTCATGACAGAAAGCAGAAGGTCTAACAACCCAATCTTGGGGCAAACACAGGCTGTCTGTGGTCTACTTCCTACTGAGTTACAGCCCCAGACCTTATGGATGATCTGAATGATCAAGTCACGAGGCGCCTCCTTCCAACACCATTGCAAAAACAATCACATTTTCACAAGCGCTTCAGAGGGAACACACGACATTCACACCAGAACAGTGTGTAGCCACCTTCTCCTTGGCCTGTGGTTCTCAAGAGCGATGTGCACTTCCAGCAGCCGCAGTCTCTGGGATCCTGAACCCCCTTGTTTTATCTGAGCCTGCCTCCATCAGACATCAGGAGACAGTCCAGCACTCCCAGTTTCCATTAGCCTCCTGGGCCATTTGGAGGCAAAGTCAAGCGTCAGGATCAGCTGGGACTGCCAGGCAGGTGTTATCCAAGTGTGTAGAATTTCTAGCACTCTTTTCTTTGGAGTCGTCTTACACAAGGGACTCGGGTCAGGGAAATCCTACAGAGGACGTGGGGTGATTAGACTGATGGTAAGTCCTGGAGAAGTCAGACTTGGAATAAAGAAAAGAAACATGGTAATGTTCAGGCCAGGGGGAGACGTGTATTGCACTGGTGTTGAAAATCAGAGCTTAGGGAGCCTTGACCCCAGCCCTGCATGCTTCCTTTAAGTGATTGACAGGTCACACTGGTTCAGCATGTGGGTCTTCTAAGGAAGAGGTTTCATAATTTTCATCCGATTTTCCAGGGGGATTCACAGTCCCGATGTGGTTAGTTACCATTGCTGGAGAGGAAATTGCTTTCTGGCTTGATAAATTATGTTAGCTTTTAGAAGCAGTGTTTCTTGTCTCGGGGTCAGACTGGTATGAAAATGGTCTCTGCTGAGTGTGGCATGTGCGTCCCTGAGCCACATTTATGACCTCTGGAGTTGACACCTGAGAGTCTGCATTTTTAAACAAGTTCTCCAGGTGGTTGGGAGGTTCTGATGCAGCCTCAGGCTCCAAATCTAAAAGCCAGCAATACTAGCGCTGAGAGGCAGCTCTATTGGTAGAGTTTTTGCAAGCAATGAGAACATGAGTTCAGTTCCCGCATGGATAAGACAGATGTGGCGCAGCCTACTTAGAGCTAATTCTAGCAGTAAGGGAGTAGAGACCTATGAACACCTGGGAGGCCTTGGCCAGTCAATCTGACCTGCTCTGTGAATTCCTGGCCAGTGAGAGAGTCTATTTTAAAAAACAAAGTGGACAGGACCTGAGGAATGACACCCAAGGTTGATCTCTGGCCTATACACACACATATACAGAGAGAGAGACAGAGAAAAAAACAGAGAGAGACAGAGAGAAGTTAAATTATGAGTTCAGAATACATGGTAGTCCCCAAAACATGGTGCGAAGGTATTAAACGCCGTTGCTATCAATCAACCTAAATGCCTCAAAACTTGGACTGACGCCACAGCAAGCTCATCCCTGGGCTTCTCTCTCTGTGATCATCCCTTAAAGCTGTCTTCTGTATGCCGCCATATGGCTGCAGAAGGGGCCTGGCTTGCAATAGCCTTCAAACCCTGGGAGTTCAAAACAGATAAGATGCAGAACGGCCTCATTAGATCGAAGGCATTTGGAAATAGGATAACCAGAAGGAAGGCACAAGGAAAAACTATGGTTGACCACACCAGCCTACCTAAGTCGCGTCCTCTCTAGAGCCAGGGGACCCGTGCTTCCTTGGACATGTCCCCTTCCTACCTGCTCTACCATGTGCTTGGCAAATGGCGACAAAATCCACCATCATAGCTCACATCATAGCTCATTTTCTCTCACTGAACCTCACAGAGTAGGTCATTTGCAAAGGAAAGCGATTTATTCCCTGCAGTTCGGAAAGCCGGGAAGTCTAAGATCAATGAAGAGGACAAAACCTGATAAGAGCCTTCTTGCTGGTAAGGATGATGCAGAGGCCTGAAGCAGTACAGAGGGTCTGATGCAAGACGGAGCAGCCGAGCCAGAGAGAGAAAATGACAACTCCACTCCCTCCATTACCCAGTAAACCATTAATCCCTGGGTGGATTAATCAGTCCATGGGGCCGGGCCCTCATGACCCAGTCCTCTCCTAAAGGGCTCACCCCTCAAGCGCCATTGACATATCACTTCGGGCATTAAGTCTCTAGCACAGAAAATTTGGAAGATACAGTCAAACCGCAGCGCCAGCTGACGACGTGTTTTGATTTCTGAATGTGTAAACATTTAATATTTAGAACTTAAGCAGTAAACTCTATAGGGTGGAATCTGTAGAAATCTACCAAATACAAACTTTTTTTTTCTGGAAAAAGAAAAAAGAATCAAAAGAGATGGTGCTAGAGAATTGTTCAGAAAGTGTGTGTGTGTTCTAGAATTGGACTTACTTGCGGGAGAGATATGGGAGGAATTATTTAATCCCTCCTCACCTGTAACATAGAAGCCAGCCTCACATGTACAGTAAGAAAGAGTGTTCCAAGCCCAAGCCCTTAGCAAACACTCCCGAAATGTGAACCAGAAACGACACACACACACTCCCTCTGACACACCTACCTAGGTTAGACTTCTACGGCTTCTACATCTTCATTTTCTCTTATGGCCAGAAAGACATCATAAACCATCGTTTATAAACCATCAAAACCTTGTTTTGTGCTTTTTAACTTCAGGAAGGAGCCACGGAGGGGAGTGATGGCAAAGTGGACGCCATCGATGTTAGAGGAGGCTGGTTTTATTGGGAGAAGTCACATGTGCTCCTGGGCTGTGTCAGAGGACAGACTGTAGAAGGAGTAACCAGGAGGAGTCCGGAGTCTTCCATCAGTCCTGACACTGCCGGAAGGCTGCCCTGTGTTGAAGTGTGGCTCACAGGACGGTTCCCCACCCCTCTGCAGCCCTCTCTGTCAGGTGTGAAGCCCCAACATTGAGTTAAAGAAATGGAACAAACTCATCCCACGCTTCTTGAAATATTCAGATAAACCCATGTGCCCCTATCAGTTAAATTAAGCTTTTCTAAGAAAAAGTAAGTCAATTAGTTCAAAATGTGGGTTAGCGCTTCTGGGTATTTAAAAGGAGATCTTTTTTCTTTCTTTTTTTAGTTCATTAGAAACAGCCACGGGGTGGGTACATACCGACTCCTCCTTACATCCCCTGAGGAGCCTTCCAAACACCCTGATACCAGTTTCTGGTACCTGGAGCTTCAAATGCTTGCCCTTAAACTGTCTCAGGGCTTTGAATGTGTCATTAACATTAAGCCCCTTCATGAGCCACCAAGAGGTGCTAACAAGGCTGCCAAGAAAGGATGTTTTCTTCTTCATTTAGCAAGACTTTGTGAACCTACCATAAAGGTAGGACTCTGAGACGTTATGAAATACCATTGTGGAACACACTCTGAACATAAACTAAAGGACTCATTGGTCCCAGTGGCCTAGACACAATAAGTGAAACCAAACAGAACAAGGTATTCCTTAAAAATGGCCTCCTGGAAGTGATAAATATATATATATATATATATATATATAATTTATATATCATTTTTATATATATATATATATAGCTTCTAAGGAAACTATATATATATATATATATATATATATATATATATATAGTGGCTATCAACATTGCCATGGTTTGTTAAGTATTCACCTAAGTGCCTTCTTTAGAGACTGTCCTACTGATAATGACAAAAAAAAACATATGAAGAACTATTTTAAAAGTTTATATCAACATTTGGAGATAAAGTATTGTTTTTAATTTTTGTTGTTCATTGTGTTTTGATCTCACTAGTTCAATAAGCTATATGAAGATAGCAAGGTTTCAGAAATATTTCATATACTAAATATTCAGAAATATTTCATATACTAAAAAGTAAATCACTATTATTCAAAAACATTTATTGTATGGCACTAACTAATATTATTAGTTCACCTTGCACTTTAATTAGTGTTGTGATGAAATGGAAATTATATTACTTAATAACAGTACTGATGGATGCTTCAGTGGACTCTTTAGAAACACATGGCTACAAGATAAGGAAAAACCTCTCCTTGTTAATAGTAGGCTTGACTATCTTTGCATTTGAATTCTTTATTGGCCAAGTGACATTTTATTGTCAGGATATTATAAGAAAGGTAGACACCACGTTTTCAGATTCCACAAACACACAACTTGCTTATGGAAAATCACATTCTTTTTACATGTTATTCATTTAAAAAATACCTAGGAACCTGGTAGGTAACTATTAGCTGGAAAGGTCCAGAATTACACTCACCTGGCAGCAATTAGAATCTAAACTTTCTATTCCTGCCAATCACAGGTTTACTGTGACCTGTTTTTCTGGCATAGCAATCAAAGACAAAAATGTGCAACACCCCACTTTGCCCCCAAAGATGCACACAGAAGAGCCCAGAACTTTAGAATGTTTGCAGGCTAGTCTGGTTGGGTAAGTGAACATTCCTTTTGTCTCCAAACACTTCATCCTGAATTCTCTAACGCACAAATGGGGCTTTACTCCCAATAAACTAGGAAAACAGAACCACTGTCTGACGAAGATCGCGCCACTCCTAGTTCAGGGCCTCAGCCTAGCAGCATTCTGTCTTCCCCAAATCCCCAAAGTCAAATGAACAGAAATTTGAGTGGCAGGGAATCACTTCCTTAAGAGTGAGTAGTGTGTATCTGTATGTCTGTGTACACACACACACACACACACACACACACACACATTTGTCCTTTTTTCCTTAGAAGCTGAACAAGGTAAAGAAGTTTGGTCATGGGTATGGAAGCAGCTTGCCTACCCAGGGGAGGTTTGGAAGACCTGGGCCACATGGTTTAACTTTCTAACGTTTATTTTAAGTGTCTCTATATGTTGGGAATCAAACTGAGGGCCTCTTGCCTGACATGTGAGTGTATTCTTTCCCTAACCACATACCACAGCCTACAGTATAACTTTCTAAAAATGTGTTGACCTTAGTTTCCTTGTTCATAATGAAGTGTTGGAAATATCAGAGCCTTAAAAGCTAAGAGTTAATGGCTCAGCCTTGTGTGGCTCAGCCTGTCTGTCATTCCAGCGCTTGCGAGGCTGAGGCAAGGAAGATCTTGAGTTTAGGGCCAACCTGAGCTACATCATGAGTCCCTGTCTCAAAAATCAAAACAAAGCAAACGAGCCAATAATTAAATGTTTACTAATGTTTCAGATACCACGTTAAATGCCCGACATATAGCAACTTATTTCACTTTCAAAACAAGCAGAAGTCGTTGACTTATGTCCCAGAGAAGACTAAGCAGAGGACTGAGACATAAGGGAAAGTAAATTCCAACCCAGACAGCCTGGGCTCAGAAAGGAAGCTCCTAGCAGCCCAGCCCCACAGCCTGCAGCTCTCTTGCTATATGGGAGCATCTGTACATTTATTGAGTGTTTACTATGTCCCAGCCACCTTGCTAAAATGTTTGGGGGAAATAAGTGAGGTTACAGTCATAAGACATATTTTCGTACTTTCTGCGTTATTTCTTTTCCACTCTGTAGAGTTAGATTACATGAGTTCAGATTTCATCCAAGTTCAAAAACCATTACTCAAGATGATCCTCAATTGAATGCAACAGAATTAATAGTGAAATTTGGGGGGGGGGGAAGACATGTCAAAATAGCTTCGATTTGAATTGATATTTAGCCTCAAAAGCACTTTATGAATCTTTAAGTAATCAAATCAAGAGGGCATGGTTTTCTCTTTTGATTTGTTTCTTTAAAGTGATTAACTAAATGCTTTTTCTGGCCTCTGCCCAAGAGCCCACAAAATCCAATGGATTTAGCAATGTAAATCCTCTCCAACTCACCTCTCATAATAGACAGGCACCTCCATTCCCTAGACCTGCCTTCAAAGAGTACACAACAACTCATTAACCCCATTGGGGACAGGGAAGGTGGTCCCTTTCTCTACTGCTATAAATAACTTTCCAGAAAATGTTCCACTAGAGGAAAAAAATGATGATGGACATATTAATCCAAAAGAGTTATCGAATTCTCTTTGACTCTCAGGGACAGGTGTTGTCTAATCATTATTTTCTGTCCTGCTTTTGAGTTGTAGAATGTCGTTCATGGCATTTTAGATCTTTCAAATTAAAAAAATCCTGATGAATATAGGATTTAAGGAAACACAACCTGTTTGTTCGTTTGTTTGTAGTAAATGGCTAGAGAGCTCACCCCATCCTGGGCAGCATTCTGAGACTCTTAAGTGAATTAGATTAACAGAGGAAAAAAGGCAGGTCCAAGGCATTCATACCAAGTTCTTAGCAGATGAACCTCAGAAAACTGGAAGCAATATCTGAGCATTTTGATGGCTTTTTGAAGAGGTTGCCTGGTGGTTTTCTCAAAAGGCTATCCTAATTGATATTGACAACAAAACTATGAGAATATGAGGTGGAAATCCATGGTTTATAAAGCAGATGTGTGTGGGCCTGTGGGTGTGGGCTCCTCCTGAAATGCTCCTGTCTACTTTCTGAGATAGGGAAACACAGGGAGGCATCCGTGGCGCTTTCTAACAATGTGAACAGAGAGACAGCTCCTGTGGACAAGCATCTTTAGAGGTTGCAAGGATCTTCGGGTGGCTTTTGGTGAAGACTCTGATAGTTGGATGGTTGCAGCAAAAGCTCCACACTGAACTGGATTGTTTTTGTAATAAATTGTACTTCTGGCAGAGTTGTAAGTGATGAGCCGAACTGCATAATGTGAAGTCAAGTGGAGGACTTAGAAGACAGACTAAACAAGAAATATTGCATCAACAAAAATGAGAGCATTTTTTAAATTTTTCGGTTCCAAGTTGAGTATATGGACCTATAGGATGTTTTTAAGAGATCATTTAGTAAACGTGGATCTGAGCTCTTTAATGAATTCAACTGTAATTTTATGTTACTGGTTTTAAAACTTAAGCAACCTCTCTCTCCTTCTCTTTCTTTCCTTTGACTGGAGCAGTGAGGACAGGACACATATTTCTCGCTTGTTTGTTTTACTTTGTTTTGTTTCTGGTAGTTCTTCCTGGAAACTAGGTTGGTTACTAACCTGAAGAGGTCTTTTCCAATATTTGGTGAAGTATCCTTATTGGCATAAGATTTTGGTAGCTAGTCAGAAGCTAGTGCAAGCGGGCGAATGAACAGTTCTGCAACAATCAGGCCAAAGCATACTTTCCAAGGTGCGTTTTCGTCCCTAGTTTAAACTCGGGTCCTGCCCGTTGCTAGAAAATTGTCAAGGCCGCCCCTGAAACTGCTTTTTCAAGTACGTTAAAAAGTGATTCGTGCCTGGGTGACATTTTCCCCTCCTCAGCCCTGCTATTCCACACCCCCATCGCCTGGCTTTTGCCAGTAGGGACTTGCCCTGGGGGGTATTTTGTCCTGGGAACACAAAACTATTTTCTTTTCTGGAAATACGTTGACGTCAACTGGAAGCTGTTTTTGGTTGCTTTGTTTCCCGGAGCGTCCAAACCAGCACACCGCCTCCGGCAAACTGCAAGCAATTGGAAGCAGCTCCCCTAGAGGGGAGGGGAACCGACGTCTGCGTGGGAGCAAGTTGGGGAGCGGTTGTACCGATCTTTTGCAGAAGTGGGGAGATCTGGGGGCTCTGGTTTGCCCAAGCAGAGAACTGGATCCCCCGGGCGAAGTCCGTAGCGCAGCCCGGAGGCTGGGCGGACCTTGCGTTCAAAGCGCTTCTAAGAGGTCAAGGCCACTGGTAGCTAAGCGACTTGCGGGAGCCTGGTGGAGTTCTAAGCACTGTAGCGATTCTCTGAGGTTCCAAAACCTGGAACCATCCCGGGACGGAGTGCGGGCTCCCGGAAAGTGGTGGTGTGCAACTCACCGTGCTGGCTCGTGAGCTGAGCTCAGGGCTATGTGTGTCCACTTAGCTGCCCACTGCTCCACGCTCTGGGAAGCTATTTCCCGGAGCTGAGACACAGACCAGAAAGCTGTGACAAATCTGGCGGCCTCTCTAGTAGCACCTGGGGAAGAATTCCCCAGAAGTTTAACCTCCAGGATCCTCTTATCCTCGGACAGTTGTCGGTGATGAGAGGGCGCGTGGGAGTGAGTGTGTGTGTGTGTGTGTGCGTGTGTGTGTGTGTTTCCCAAAGGAGCTGGAGGGAACCTGTGAGGCAGGGACTTGTTACAGCTTGTTTCACACCTGGCACGACTTCCCCGACGCTCTGTGGTGTCCAGGGCTGAGGAGGCTCAGAGGGTGACGAAAGATGGCCGCAGAAAAGCCACTGTCACCTCCCGCTTAGATGCCCACCCGGCTCAGACTTCGCCTTTTCTTCCTATTTAACATTCCTTGTAAATTAAATTTGCTCGTTGGTTTCTACTGAGGCACAAAATGCTAATCGCGCGGGGGGTGGGGTGGGAGTGGGGGATGGAACAGGCAACGGGGAAAGAAGGAACAAATAGTTGAGACAGGATTCCCCACAGCCGAACTGAGACGTAGAGGCAAATTCCAATGACGCAGGTGAGGACCCAGCGAGCCGGCCTCCAGGGAGGCCGGGCCTGGCACAGGGCGTACTGCTGGGATCTGGCTCCGACGGTTCTCCATGGCCTTGGGTCTCGGACCCGGCTGGCAAACCAAGGGACACTTGGGCTTCCCAGGGAGTTGGAGAAAGTTAGGGTGACTGCTCTGGCCAGGGCCGCCAAAGAACAGTTACCGCCCCAGCGTCACTAGGGCGCTACCCCCAGGGCGGGGGCGGGGAGGGGAAGGGGGACAGTGACTCCAGGACGTGCCCGGGGCCTAGGCGCGCCCGTGGCGGGAGTTTGGCTGGAAGTGGGATAGTATCTCCTATGGGAAAGCGGGACCCGGCGAGCTCTCGGGCCGTCTTTCCAGTTTCCGAGGTGCCCGCCCCCACGCGCCGGAGGCAGCGCAGCCCGGAGGGCGAATGCAGGGCAGTTGGCAAACTTAAGAGAGCGCGCCCAAGATCCGAATTGCCGGAATTGTGGCAAGAGCGGGGGCGACCCAGACCCAAGTTCACTTTTCCCAACCGCCCCCTCTCCCGCTCATCCTGTAGGGTTAACCTGGGCACTCCTCGCCCCCGGGTGTTGTGTCATTTAGCTCTAGGGCAGGAAGGACAGCGGCCCTGGTGGGTGGCGGGTGGCGGGTGGGTCCCTGGGGTCCCGGAAAGCGACTCTTCCCACAGCTCCCCCCACCAACCTCTCCCAGCCTTTCTTTTTTGCACTTTCCCGGGGCTGGCTAGACCGGTGCAGACTTGCCCCAGACCTTTGGGGAGCGCCCCGGGTCTTTAATGACAGCTTAAAAGTGGCAGTTGGAAAAGTCTAAACAGATGAGGCTGACGTGGGGCGTGTTCCGCTCCTTAGCGAGAGTAGGGATGGGAGCTGGGAGCCGCGCTGCTGGCCCCAGGCCCCCGCGCCTCGCCGCCAGCAAGTAGGTGGGGGAGCCGCCGCTGCCGCCAGCCCCATCCCGCTCCCAAGCCTCGCCCGCTGCGCCCTGGCCGCGGGCGCAGAGAGGGTGCTGGGCCTCGCTGAGCCTCCTCCACCCAGCTCATTAACCTGCCTGCTCCGGGCGGTCCCGGACACCGGCTCCTCGCAGCAGCACCCGCAGCCGGCTCACTGCAGCAGCCGCCCGGACCCCTGGCTCCGGGGGGCAATGAGGGGGCGGTGGAGGGGGCACCGCTCCTCCGGCATTACTTAAAGAAGCGACACCGCCCCGCCCTCTCGCCAGCCCTCCCTCGCGCCCGCCCGGGCCCGCGCGGCGGCTCCGCCGGAGGGTAAGTTGGGAGTGTTTCGCCCCCACCGACAGCTCTCCCTCCCCTTGCTATTTTTTTTCTCCCAAAGTTTTCCTAGAAGTGGGGATCGGGCTGGGGGAGTAAGAAGGTCCGGCTGGCCTCCCTCTTCTACCCTCTCCTGGCCACAGTTATCCCCCCACCACCTCCCTTCCCTGGCATCCCCTCGCCCCTCCCGAGAGGCGCTCCGTAATGACAATTGGAGCGCGGCTCCTTTAAGAGCCCGGCTTTGCCTCCCGGTAGCTGAAGGTCATTAAACACAAAAGCTCTCAGCGCTGCGGTCCAATATAGCGCATGCGCCCTGCCCGAGGACTGGCAGGGAGACGGCAATATGGCGAGAATGCCTGGCAGCGGGGACTGTAACACCAGCGCGGGCGGCAGCGCCGCCGCAGCGGCCGAGAACAATGGGGAGCGGGGTGAGGGCGAGCGCGGGGCCGGGGGCCGCGGACGCCGCCACGGCCGCCCGCACTACTGCAGCGCGGGCGAGGAGGAGGAGGAAGAAGACGAGGAGGAGGACGAGATCCAGGAGGTGCAGATAACGGGGGACGAGGAGGAGGAGGACGGAGGTGGGGGGCTGGAGGAGGACGAGGAGGAGGAGGAAGAGGAGGAGGAGGAGATGGGGATGGACTGGGAAGAGCCTCTGGAGCCGGAGGACTCCGCCGGGGAGGAGCTGGAGCCTGAGCCGGTCCATATGATCCATATGGACCAGAGCGCCGCGCTGGAGCCCGAGGCGCCGCCGCGACTGCTGGCGCCCCGGGCCCGCGCGGGGCCGCCGGGGGACAGCGCGGAGCTGGACCCCGACGTGCTGCAGCGCCCCGAGCGGGCCCGGCTGAGCGAGAACACCCGGCTGGCCACCCGCTACGCCGTGCGCATCTTCCGGGAGTACCTGAGCGAGAAGGCTCAGAGCCCCGACTTCGAGACCATGGACAAGGGGGCGCTGTGCCGCGTGCTGCGCTCCTTCTACGCCGAGGCCCGCTCCAAGAGCGGCCAGCTCTACAGCAAGTCGTCGCTCATCAGCATCCGCAGCTCCCTCAACCGCTACCTCAACGAGCCCCCGTACTGTCGCACGCTCGACCTCACCAAGGACCCCGAGCTGCGCAGCGCCAACCTGACGCTGGCCGCGGTCATCCGCAAGCTGGAGGAGCAGGGCGCGGGCCCCGTGGTGCAGAAGCAAGCCATCACGCGCGCCGACCTGCGCAAGCTCTACACCTCCAGCGTCTTCAGCACCAACACGCCCTTCGGGCTGCTCAACAAGGTCTGGTTCGAGACGTGCATGTACTTCTGCACGCGCGGCCGCGAGAACCAGCGCGAGCTGGAGGAGGACTCCTTCGGGCTGGCCATGGACGAGGACGGCCGCAAGTTCGTCTACTTCAAGTCGCTCGGGCCTTACCACAAGTCGCGCTCCTCGTCCTGGAGTAAGAAGCGCGCGGAGAGCAGCGACGAGGAGAACTTGCCGCGCATGTACGAGACCGGCACCGAGTTCTGCCCCTACGCCAGCTTTGTCAAGTACCTGTCGAAGCGCAATCCCCTTTGCAAGGCGTTCTTCCAGCGGCCCCGGGACCACTGCAGCGAGGGCGACGTGACCTGGTACGAGAACAAAGCCATAGGCAAGAACTTGCTGGGCACCAGGATGCAGATGCTCTCCAAGGCGGCCAAGCTGTCCAAGACCTACACTAACCACTGCATCGGCGCGGTGTCCATCGCCACGCTCAACAGCATCGCGGGCATCGGGACCAAGCTGGGCTCTCCGGCCCCACAGGGCTGCTATACCGAGGCTCTGAACGGGTCAGCTCGTCACCACCACTCCCACCATCCCCCGACCCATCCTCCCCACCACCACCACCGCCCCCAGCCGCCCTCGCTGGGTAGCACTTACATCCTCCCCAAAGACAGCCAGGTCGGGCCCGACGTGAAATCTGAGGCTGCGCCCAAGCGCGCGCTGTACGAGTCAGTGTTCGGGTCCGGGGAAATCTGCGGCCCTTCTTCCCCCAAAAGACTTTGTATCCGTCCCTCCTCGGAACCCGTGGACGCGGTGGTGGTGGTTTCCGTGAAACACGACCCCCTGCCTCTTCTTCCAGAAGTCAATGGGCACCGAAGCACCAATTCTCCCACCATAGTTTCACCTGCTATTGTTTCCCCCACCCAGGTAACCAAACCAACGTCTATGCATGAAATATCTGTCTGCTAACAGTTCGGGGCTAACTTTTGTGCTCCCTTAGATCGGGGTTGTGGCGAGGATTTTTTTTTTAAGTGGCTGTTATACTGCACCCGATTTGATACACTTCCTAGAAATTTAACTCTTCATGTTTTGGGGGAAACTTTACATCTAACCTTAAAAGATGCCAGGGACCCTTAGCTTCCAAGGCGCTGCAGCGAAGTGAAGCTAGAAACCCCAAAGTTCTCAGAACGAAAGGTTTAAGCTCGCTCTTGCACGCGCCTCTCCTTGATGCCTGAGTTTTAGAAGTCAAAGACCTCCCGAGAGCTCAATAGAGGTAGTTACCTGAAACATTAGAATGGAGTTGCTTTTAAAATGCTCCGTTACATGCTTGCCATAACTTCTGAAGGTAGGAAAAAAAGAACACTTCTAAATTATTAGGAAAGAGAACTCGCCAGTCCCACTTCCTGTAGATCGCTTTTGTTGTTGTTGTTAAAGAAAAGGGGCGGAGACTGTAGCGGCTGGCGGAGGAGCGGCGCTTATTCTTTGAACTTGCAGCCGCTAGTAACGTGACCTTTGGGGGTACCGTTCCCATTAGCGTTTGCTAAGGTCCCGCAGATGGGAAAGTGATGTCTGAGCTACGGACATGATACACAGGAGCGCAGCTGTGCGGTGCCAAGTGGGCTATGGGCGCTAGCTCCGTTGAAGCTTGCTATCTGAGGCCCAAACAAGGAAGAGAGATAAGGGTTGGGAGGTGAGTCATCACCGCAGAGTAAGTGAACAGCTGGACAGGAGTAAAACTTGGGCTTTCCGTTTTGTCATTACATCTGAAAGAAACCCACCCGCAATCGCTGTCAATCCGTACTGACTCTCCATAGAGGCTGAGGACTGAAGGGTTGGAAACTCTCCCTTGCTGCTCTACCCTGGGCACCTGTTCACCAGCACTGTTAGGGTTATGGCCCTGTCATGTGTGTTTCTCCAGAAGGTAGACATAGGGAGCTTTTGTGGCCCATTCTGCAGGTGGGACACAGGAAGTTTTTACCACGTTGATCTCCCCTACCATCATCAGAAATAGGAATTCTGCCCCACGTCTGGGGCTGGGGGGGGGGGGGCGGGCATCACCACACCTATGCTTTTTCTCCGAAGTGGAAATTCCAGTTTTGGATAAGCTGACCCTTACCAGCTTACCAGCTGGTAATGATGGGCCTGCCTCAAGGGCAGGCAGGAAGGGCCATGAGGTCTCAGCAGCACTGGCCTCTAAACCACACAGGGCCTGTGGGCCTTGTCCTGCTGTGCTCCTCTGTGTGGTTGGTTGTTTAAAAGTGTTTTAAGGGTGGAGAGGTAAGTTAGGGGTTTGCTTTTTCTTTGAAAACAAAACAGAAATGGTCACATTCTTCTAATGAATACCCTCAAGGCGCCCTGGGTTAGAGTCCCACCTGATTAATTACAAGTTTTAAAGATTAAGAATTTGTATGAACTATGTATGTATGCAGAGTAATACTGAAATGGTTTGTCTACTGATATCTGTCGTTTCTGGGCATTGGTGTCATATAGGTGTGTGATTAAAGGGCCCATAACAGTTTCCTCCTCCTCCTCCTCTTCCTCCTCCTCCTCTTCCTCCTCCTCCTCTTCCTCCTCCTCTTCTTCTTCCTCCTTCTCCTCCTCCTCTTCCTCTTCTTTCCTGGCTTTTGTTTTCTATGAGTACATTCCCCTGGTCACTATATTTTGCTTACTCTAGTGGGATAAATCAGCCTGTAAAACTTTATACTAATACTTTTATTATTCTCAAGTCATTGTCAGGCAACTCCCAAGTTAAATGTAGATCTGGGTATTTTTTGCTTATATTATTATTAACTGGCTATCCAACAGTGCCTTAGCCATAAAGCTGTTCTAGGTAAAAATATGCAGAAAAGGGGTTGTTTGCACTTATTTGGAGGTGGGGGGTGCTCCTAAAGATCAAGCCCAGAGCTCTGTTCAGGCAGGTGCTGTACTCTAACTCTATCGCCAGCCCTGTTTGCATGTATTCAAGTCAACTTTTCAGTTATAGGAGAGTAGAAAACATCTTTCTTTTTAAAGAAACCAGCAGTAAGATGTCGAAGAGAACTTTAAGTTGCTGAACTCACTTTAAGGGGTTTCAGCAGGAAACAGATGCTTGTCTTAAGGAGAAGATGCTGCTAAACTTTTACCTTTGGCATGTATTAAAATCCCTATGTTTGTGCATTAATGACTGTATTTTTCTTAATTATAAATAAGGTACCCTAACCATACTAGTGGCCACGCTAGTACAGACTTCCTAGGCAGAGGTCACACTCTGGTGCTTAAGTCTCCTCTAACAGGGTGAGTTCCCCAGGAGATGAAGAGTGTGCTAATTGAGATAAATTCCCATCTTATCTTCAGGAAACACTTTCCAAGACCACCATTCACACTAAACGAGGGATATATCCTGTTTTGTTTTGTTTTTTCCACACACACCAGTCATAAAGTTTGATTTCTATATCAGGCACAGTAAGAGACAGACAGTAGCATCTTTTGATAAAAATAGAACAAGTACAATGTTCTAGAAGAAAACTTATGACTTATTTCTGGAATTTTTCATTTAGTATTTTTAGACCGTAGTTGACCTTGAAAAGGAGAACTACGGTTTAAGGATGAATAATCTCTTTCCTTTTATTTTATTTTTTTTTATCCTCTGAGGGTGTTAACAAGTGTCTTCATTTATGGGAATGGTAGAAAAATGAATGCACTCAAGAATGAATAGGAATATGCATGAATGAATGAATAGGAAAAAACAGAAAACCTAGTACTATATCCTACATTATTATAACTATTCTCTTTGTGTGAAAATACAGCATTTTACCTACTTAAGTAGATGGTAGAAGTTTGTAGCACGTTTGTCTGCTGTGCTGGGATTGAACCCAGAATCTCAAGTATGCTCGGTAGACTCTAATGTGCAGCTGTATCTCAACCCTGAAATTTTATTCTTCATCGCTCAAAGGTATTGAGAATCTAACATTCCACTTACCATGGTTTTTGTTGATGTTTTTATAGATGATTTATGCCTCTAATGCTGTAAAAAACATTCTTATAGTATGCATACACAGAGCCCATGCAGCACCTCTGTCTCTCTCTCTCTAACTTCTGGAGTACTTGCAGACTTGTGACCAAAGTGTCTGGTTACACTTGCTTCAGGTGGGGTAAACCCCTGCCCCACTGTGTTCTTTTGTTGGTCCTTACAGTAGACAAGCTAGACACAGGAGCAGTCACCTAGCTGACACACACAGCTCTTCAGTTCACCTTCCAGAAGAAGCCAGAGGCTAATTCCACTGTCGCTTTTTGTGGGGGTGCAGTGTTGTGAGGAAAGGTTGTGCTGCGTAGCCCAGAGTGGCTTAGAATTGCTGGTCATGCAGCCTTGACCTCCTCAGTGCTGGGGTCACAGGTGTGACCTACAGCGCCATGCTCTCATTCACGCATGGTCGTGCTGAGGAAGCTGCTGTGTGCTGCGCTTGTGTTTGATGGAAAGAAGTGTGTAGTTGATGTAGTACTGAGATTGTCTCTGAGGTTGTGTTATGGGTTGGAAGACTGGGCAGGAGAAATGTCTTTTTTGTAAAGGTGAGAAATTGTGCAGGTGTGAGAGACAGTGCCAAAACAAGACTCCTTTGCACTGGTTACTAGGCTGAACTGCCTTGTTAAAAACGGCTGTTTTCCTGTTCTTTTGGTATTGGTGTGTGGTTGCATTCCTCTCTACGGTAAGATGTTTGCTCTTTTAGGGAAACTTCAAATTGGCAGAACTCTGCATCTAGTGCATTAGTGCATAGCTTATCGTTTTCATTCAGGAGTGTTGACTACTTCAGCCTTTTGCCAGAAATTTATAAATTGATCGATTTTCTTCTTTGGCAAGTAGTGTCATTGGCAAGGTTTCAGCTTCATTTCATATTAAAACCAGATCAAAATAAAAAATTAAAAGGTGGGGTTTTTTTTGCTTTTTGTTTATGTTTTGTGTGTGTTGGGGGGTGCAGATACTATAAGGCCTTATGTAGCTCAGGCTAGTCTTCAAGTCTCCTGTTTCTATTGCCTAAGTGCTACAGGTGCTAGCCATCATGCCTGAACATTGATACACTCAATGTTCTGCAGCTTTTATTGGAGGAAAGCGATCTAGTTTTATATTTTCCTTTATGAAGTCTTACATGTTAATATTACTATCAGTACTGGGGGTTATGATAATGATGGTGATGTTTTCATTACTGTTGGTGAAATAGGATCTCACTGTGTTACCTAGGCTGGTCTCCATTTTGCTGTCTCAGCCATTTGAGCAGCAAGAATTAGCAGGGGCACACCACCACACCCAGAAGTTTATTATTTCAAATCTACACAAATCAGTATCAAAGGCAGTTGGCTATACATTAAAGCAGATAAGTAAACTAGGGAAAGAAGTATGTATTGACAAACAAAAGCTTGGGTGTTGTCTGTGTAAGATAGGAACATGCAACCTTTGGGTGCCTGAAGTCAAGTTGTTACCCACAAAGTTCATGGGTAAGCCTTCTGACCCCTAAATCTCATAACATTATAAGTGTGTTTATGCTGGATTGCACTTACAGCCATTCTGGACCACGTGATGGCTACCCCCGGTGCAAAGTGTAAATCTCTGTATCACTCTTCTGAAACTGGATGATGCCGCTACAGACACTTGTTATAATCAGAGTAGATTTTGAATGGAGAGAAGCCCCCACAACCCTTTTTGGTTTTCTGAGGCAGGCCTCCTGTAGCCCAGGCTGGCCTTGAACTCGTTCTGAGGCCACAACTTAAACTGCTGATCCTCCTGAGTTGGTATTGCAGACACACACCACTGCTCCCAGCTTATGGGATGCTGCGTCACGCATTTGAGGCAAGCTGAGCGACAACTCTAGCCTCCAGACTTCTTTTCAGAACCGCTAGCTGGACAGGAGCTCAGTGGGGCCCTTGGGCAGCGTGGCCAGTGAGGAAGCCCGCGTCAGTTCTGCAGGCCTCCATTTCCGGTTCTCCTTTGGTGTTTTACCTGCCGCTTCAAAAGCACCGGTGTTGGAGTTCTTGGGAAATTGGCCGCTTTACAGGTCTCAAGAGCAAGTGTGTAAGCCAGCAATCTGGGCCTGAGCCAGACTTATTGTTCCTAGAAGCCGTGTGACCATTCTCTGCTCGTGGTTCACCGGTTAAAAGACTCCTTTGGAGAGCAGACGTAAGGAGGAGTGTAATTGAATTCATTGTTCCAGAAGGAATATTGATTGCTCCTAATAAACTAAAGTCAAAAACAAAACTAAACAAGACAAAACAATGCAGTTTTAGAACTTGAAACTTTGAAGTGGTCCATCATGTGTGTGTATGTTAATGTGCGTGTGTGTCAGTGTGTGTGTGTATGTTAATGTGAATGAGTGTGTGTGTGTGTGTGTGTGTAGCAGAGGTTGACTTTGTCTTCCTTGTTTGTTCTCCACCTTAGTTTTTGAGATCAGGTCTCTCCCCAAAGCCGTAGAGATGTAGTCCATTGATGTGTCTAGCTGGCAGGCCAGTAACATCTCGGGATCCTCTTGTGTGTACCTGGTCCTCTCCAGTGCTGGTGTTGTAGGCACACCTGTCCCTGTTCCACCTTTTCCATGGGTCCTGTACTCAGACCCTCGTGCCCAGGGCGAGCACTTCACTGAGCCGTCCCCGCAGCCTGCAGTGGCCTAGTTCATGTAACACTTTTCTGTTCTGCCATGCTGAATTCAGTCCAGCTAGTTTTAATTGAGTGTCTTGTAGTGTGCTACAAAGAGGAGGGAGGTCCAGACCCTCTGTACAGGCTTGCAGGAAGTGGAAACAGTGGAAGTGAGTAAACTCCTCACGCTTGGTCCTCCCCGCTTAGGTAGCTCCCTCTTAGCCTGCTCTTCCCCACCTTCCAGGGAGGACAGGGCTTGGGATGGTTTCTGAGGGGTCTGTAAATGAGCAGTGAGTGACTGAGAGTGGACATGGGTGTGAGGCTGGCTCTGCTCATGCCCAGGCCTTCCGATGGGCTAAGAACGCTTGCTACAGTGCGCTACACAAGGGCAGACCCCATGAGGGGTTTCAAAGTTTTTAGTAATCCTCCTCGTCCCTCTGACCCACACTTTCTTGCCAGGCTGCCTTTCCAGTCTGAGAGACATCCATCTGTATTTAACAGTGAATCTGGTGACTTGTTTTTTTCTTACATCGTAGCTTAAATTGTGCTCAAGTCTTCGATAACTGATTTTTGTTGTTGTTATTGTTAATTGTAAAAGTAGGAGCTCTTGTACAGCGCTTTGAAGCCAGCGATAGGAACTCGGACAGACCTCACGAACTGCCAGCCTGTAGGTGCTCCTCTGCGTTTGCTTGGGGCGTCCACATTGTTATTGAGCTCCTGCCCTCGACCAGGTAGCGACTTTGCTAGTTTTTAATCCTCTGAAGCATAGGAGGATGGTATCAGTCTCCAATGGTGAACCCTCTAGAGACACCCCAAGAACTGAGAGAATTTGAGTGACCTTGGAAGGGGAAAAGAGTACAGACTAGAAGAGCTGCTTCATTCCTGCTCTCCTAGCACACCTCCACCCCCCAACCCCCCCACAACCTCCACCTCCACCTCCCAGTCCACCTACCCCACCAAACGACACAGAGCCTGTGCTGTCGGAAAACCCCCTTTCAAGGACAAACCTTGTCTCTGAGCATCCATCGACACCTGGAATCACTGCTTTCCCCTGGCTGGGGGTGAACCCTGGAAGACTTGTTTTGATTGGGTCTGAGAGGAGGGGGCAAGAATGTGCCACAGGAAGGGGCTGACAGATTTAAGACAGTAGAGGGGGCAACCCCTCCCCCCGGAGAAAATGGGCTGAGGAGAGGATGCGGAGCCCTGGCCCGGGAACGCCACTTCCTTTATGAGGTGTTCAGTTACCAAATTAAGATGTCAGAGCAGTTTGGGAAGCTTGTGATTGTCAGCTTTTAGTTTTACTTCATGCCTGCAGTCAGAGTTAATGCAGTTAGTTCACTGTCTCACCTTTTCGTTCTTTCTGAACAACAAGGAAAGGGCTGACTATTGTATTGAGCTAGGAGGCCACATTAAAGTGTGTTTTATATATTTAAACATATTAAACATAGTAATTTGAAATCTTGTATTACCTGTAGATTTATCTACCTCATTCTTTTATTAAAATGATTATAATCTTTACACACATACGCACAAATAAATTTAATTTTCTGTATATGTGTGTTTGTAACAGGGTTTCACTATGTATAATCCCAGGCTGGCCTGGAACTCCCTGAGATGTAGCCCAAAGTAGCCTGGAACTTGTGCTATCCTCCTGCCTCAGCCTCCTGAGTGCTGGTTACAGGTGTGTATTACCATACCTACCTTGCATCTGATACTTTAGAAGAACAATCTTTCACTGTGTTATAGTCTGGGAAGTAATTACTTAGGGCAAGCTTCTTAAACATGGCTAGTTCCCATACCCTTGCTTACTCATGTTTTGGAAATGTAGTTTTAAGGGCTGCAGTGTGGGCATCTGAACGATTTCCACGGTCCCAGCTGTCCAGGGACACAGAGTAGACCAGCCAACCGGATAGAAGCAGGAGGGAAAGTAGAAGCTGAATTCTTGTTCCACTGGGCTGTGGGCTCATTCTACGCAGCGTCCTGATATAAGCAGTGTTCACGGTCCCTCGCTGTGCAGTGAATATGATCAGGGCTTAACTGGAGGCTTTCAAGGGCTCGATCAACCAACGAATGTACAGCATTCAGGTACTGGTTGGAAATACAGTGTATTTGTTGTGCTTTGGGGGTGACGGTGGTGAAATACCTGAGAAAATAAGGGGAGAAGGATGAACCATGGTTTCAGTCCACGGTCACCATAGTGTACAGAGCACCCTGGTGAGGGACAAGGCATGGAGCATGGTGGCACAGGCCATGGCAGCAGGAAACAGAAAACACACAGGGAGGGGCTGGAGAAAATTTAGCCCCAAGGCCATTTTCTCAGAGACTTCTAGCTCAGCCCCACCTCCTGAAGTCCCAGCACCTCTCAAAACTATGCTAGCACCTGGAGATGAGGCCTTGAATTGATGGACTTGGGAGGCAGGAAGGCAGGCGGGCAGACTCATCAGCGCCTCCCAGAGTTGTAACTCTTCTTTGTAAGCTGCTATGGAGACAAGGCTAGTAGATTTTGATTAACTAACTTATCTGAAGGCTGTCAGGTAACTAAGCAGGGATTTGAACTCATGGGTTTAAATTAACTACATACAAATATTGTTTCCTCTGGTTAGCATGTTCATGTGGCCCTGGGGGGCCTCAGCCTTCGCTGGAGCTGGGGACTGGAACAAACCCTTGAAAGACCAAATCATAGACTAGTTAGGACCAGCCAGTCCCTAGAGCTAGACCCCTAAACCAGTTCTCAGCTCTGCCTCCAACTCCCTGGGGGTTACCTCTCTCCTTACGCAGATGGGGTGTCCATCAGTGTTAAATTAGTTACTGTTTGAAAGCTCTCACCTAGGCGAGGGGTGTGGCTCAGTTGGTAGAATGCTTAGCATGTGTGAAGCCCTGGGTTCAATTCCTGACACAGAATCAACCAGGTGTGATGGCTAATGCTCTATAAACCCAGCACTTGGGAGCTGAAAGCAGAGGATCAGGCTTCAAAGTCACCCTCAGCTACATAGTGAATTCAAAGCCGGTCTGGGCTACGTAAGATGCTGTCACAAAAATAAAAGAAAACACCAAAAGAAGAGAGAAAAAAGGGGGGGATAGGGACAGGGGAAAGATTGATTCTCAAGGCACAGCCGTTCTGGAAATAGCTACTGTCATTTTGTGGGCACAAAATATTACATATGGGAAAAGATGCAAGTTTTGAGTCAAGCCCCATGTCAGTCGTAAGTGGTCCAGGGGCTGGGCGGGGCCCTCTGTGTGATCTTTTCTTTGTGGACTAGGCAGGGAACGCTGGGGACCATTGGCCTAATAGAGGGTGAAAGTTTGTTGCAGCCTGTGGTCTCTGGTCCTCTGGACCTGTGCTCCCACAGGTACCTCACAGAGCCCATCTTTGAGCATCCTGAACCCCAAACCCTTTCCTTGTCTTTGTTTCTAAGATTTGTCTGTGTAGTCCAAGTAGAAATTTACCCTGCGACCCTCAGGGTTTTTCTGTCGGCCTTTTCTACTTCTCTTTATAGAAACTTGGGGATTTCTAAGGGTGAAGGATGTTGGGAAACCCACAGAAGGATCTAACTGCTGCTCAAACTCCTGTGATTCAACAGGCTTAGACAAAACCAACAGCTCTTTATAAGAGATAAAATTTTATCTGGAATGGCTTTGGGGGTCAGAGGCTCATCATACTGGGAGTCTTTAAAAATTGTACATGTATTGTGTGTGTGTGTGTACGTCAGAGGATAACTTGAAGAAATCCTGTGGGTTTGGAGGACTGAACTCTCATTGTTAGGCTTGGTAGCCTTTACCCCCGAGTCATCTCAGCAGTTCTGAACTGCTGTTCTTAAACCGTGAAATCTGTTATAGCAATTGCATTTATAAGTCTTCGAATTTCAAAGTGCTCCAGAGGTAGGGTTTCTATGGTCTAGATCTGAGGTTAGACTGTTTGCATGTCTCAATGCATAAATGGACTACAGTTTTCTAAATGGAAATTAGACTTGAAAGCACATTGTGTGTTGGATGCCATATAAATGAACGAAGCTGCAGTGGAAATTGAGGTACACCAGTGTTGTGGAAAGACTCGAGGGTTGCAGTGATTGGAGTTTTAACGGAACACGGCTAACCAGTCCATGACCTTTTGTGACTTGGTTTTAGTGTGACCACAGAAATGATTGATGCGACAGCTCAGGGACTTACTGCCTTCAATTTGCCATTCAAGAATCCATGATACACAGCCAATACAGTCCTTGAAGGATAAGTTTGTGGGCTTTTAGGAATTAGCTTTTGTTGGTAAGATAGCCAGCTCATCTAGAATACTGGCTTCTAGTATTTGGCGTTCTTTCTGATAAAACTTATCTTAATAGGTTTTAGGTATTTTAGGCATTTTCTTCCACCTTGAACAAAGATCTTATTGTGGTTTTTTTTTTTTCCTTTTTATTCTAGGAGGGACATAAAGAAAGAAAGGAGAAAGGGAGGGAGAAAGAAAGAGGGGACAGCACTTATTTTTCAGTGGATTGAGATAGACATTCAAAAATATGTTGCTGTGAAAACAGACAAAAAGGAAAGTCTAGCAGGAACCTTAGAAAGCTGCTGCTGATGATAGTGTCCTTCCCTCTTCCCCACTGCCCAGTGTCTGTTCACGTGCTGAAAATGAATGGCAGGACATTCACCGAACTGGTGATTTCTCCCTCTCAGGAGAGTTTCTCAGACTAGTGATGATGAAGTTTCAGAAATTTTTTTCTTAGGTAGTTGTTTTACTGTTTTTTTTTTTTTACGTGTGTGTGTGTGTGTGTGTGTGTGTGTGTGTGTACTGTGCCAATTATACATGCCATAACATCCACATAGATGTCAAGGGTCAGTTCTCTGCTACCATATGGGTTCTGGTGATTAAACTCAGGTGCCAGGCTTGGTAGCAAATACCCTTACCGCTGAGCTATCTCCCTGGCCTTTTTAGAAAAGGAAAACTTGGAGGTGAATGGAATCATGAACCCCATCCTGGCACTGCCTACTGTTTCTGGTGACATTTTTGAAATAAGAGCTGTTATCCAAGAGGAATACGGTGATGGAGAGTCTTATCCAGAAAAGCTCCAAAAAAGCTGATTTCTTATTTTAAGATAGGGCACCATGTAGTCCAAGCTCGCCTGCAATTTGCTATGTAGCCAAGGATGGACCTGAACTTCTGGCCCTCTTGGCACCACTTCCTAAGTGCTGGGACTGCAGGTAAGAGCCACAACACTCAGTTTTATTTAATGCTGGAGATGGAACTGAGTATATCATGCGTGTTAGACAGGCTCCCTCCCAACTAAACTACATCCCAAACATCTGGATTAATTTACAGATGTGTTTGTTGAACACTTGCCATCTTAGTTAGGGTTTCTATCGCTGTGAAAAAAAAAAACCCACCGTGACCAAGAAGCAAGTTCAGGAGGAAAGAGTTTATTTGGCTTATACTTTCATATCACTGTTCATCATCAAAGGAAGTCAGGACAGGAACTCAAGCAGGACAGGATCCTGGAGGCAGGAGCTGAGGCAGAGGAGCCATGGAGGGGTGCTGCTCACTGGCTTCCTCCTCATGGTTTGCTCAGCCTGCTTTCTTATAGTACCAGGACCACCAGCCCAGGGATGGCACCACCCACAATGGGCTGGGTCCTCCCACACTGATCACTAATTGAGAAAATGCCCTACAGCTGGATGCCAGGGAGGCATTTTCTCAGTTAAGGTTCCTTCTTTTCAGATGACTCTAGCTTCTGTGAGGTTGACACAGAGCAGCCAGGACACTCACTGTGTGCAGGGGTTGGAGGAATTTGGAAGAAGGTAGATGTGCTTGAGAGAAGGACACTGGAGTGACACACTGGGTGCCTCAGACAAGCCCAGGAGGCTGGCTGCAGAGGAAGGCTGTCCCCGGCTTCACAGGCAATCACAGGTAAACCCCAGAGAGCAGGAAGCTTGTGTTAGTTTCCGGGAAACAGGATTGAAGGTAGACGAACCAAGCTGGAAATTTAACCTTAAGTTTGTATAGAATGTGGAAACTCAGGGAAAAAAAATAAAACACATTTGTAAAAATAAAACAACAACAACAACAACAAACAAGCCTGTTCTTAGAGATAAGACTTCAGCTGGGTGCAGGTTGGGCATTTCAGAGTTTTCTCATATAAATTATAGGATCTCAGGAGATAGGACTCATCTGTACATGAATTCATTTAGGTTCCATGTATATCTTATACATCCAGCTTAGGGCTGGTTCTGTAGTACTGACTCATGCCAGTCTTTGGACTATGATATGGCACAAGAGATGAAATGTGGAACAGTCCACTCTGGTGGCACTCCTGGATAGTCAGGTAAAGGGCACTCCAGCTGTGTGTACACTGGACTCAAAATGTCCTGACTCAGACAGAGTGAATGGTCATATTTCACGACCTAAGCGTCATTCTAGGTGTTCACCATGCTGTTAATCCGCATATTGTATGGTTGAGTGTATGTGTGATTGTGCAGCAGAATTCAGAAGCATGGCATGGTTTACATATTGATTATAACTTTTATAACTGCTAAAGTTCTGGCTTCTTTGGCAGGGTATCTTTATGAGATGGGTCTGAGTGTTCCTGTGCAGCGTATGTGGGCTTTCATTCACAGGAAGCATTGCTGGGCACTGTCGAGTGCCAGGTACCAGGCTAGATAGACACTGAGACACACATGTATATCCTTGGGGGTAGATAAGCCTTGACTATGTGATAAGCCTGTGATACTCTGTAAGAGGAAAAGCACACCGAGGTGAGAGGATTACAAACCTCAAGGCCACGCCGGGCCAATTAATTAAACCCTGCCTCAAAATAAAGAGTCAAAAAATGAAAGCAAACCGCCGCCTATAGTTTGGTGCTAGAGTAGTTGCCTAGTAGTTTGAGAAACCAAGTTTAGTCTCTAGTGCTAAAAATAAAGGAGAAAGGGAGGAGGGAGGGAGGAAAGGGGAGAAGGAAAGGATGGAATCAGCACGTGCTGGGCATATCTTTGGAAAGCAATTAGATTTTGGAGACTGTAGAAAAAGAGGATTATGGATTAGGATGGAATGGTCCTGGTCACACTTCAGCTGTCAGTGGCCGGAAGCTATCTGAGGTTGAGTGGGGAGTTTTTGTTTTTATACAAAGATGAGCCTGCTCTCCTCGGCCTTAGTGGTGGGATGCTGACCGGATCGTCACTTCGGTCTCACACTCATGGGACAGGCCAGTTCTCTGTCGGGAAGTTGAGGACTCAGTCCACAAGACCTTCAGGCTTTTCCACTCACTGCACTCAGAGCATTTAATTAAAAGAAAGAAAAATAAACACTGTTCTGACGCAAAGTTGTAACTAGTAAAAGAACTAATAAAAATGACCATAAAGAGCCTGACAAATAGAAGACGTTTAATAACACCGCAGTGCTGAATGGGCAGGGATTTGCCTCTTGGCATGGATGGCAGGCTGTCCCCACCAAGGCCTTTCTCTTGCTGGTTCTTGGCAGGCAGTACTTGCCCAGCAGGAACGTGCTGGTGCAAAGACACAGCCCTGTTGGAGCCACCTGACTTGTTTCTGCTGCAAGAACATCTCTGGGAAGTGACAACCACAGATTTGTAGACCTTTCACTGGTGACAATGGTACACAAGGAATAAAGGCCACATTGGTGACCCAAGAGCCCAAAAGAAAACAAGGAAAAGACAGAGTAAAAAGAAAGCCACGAGAAGGCAAGAGGGGAAGCCGCCCGCAGCTTGCAGGAAGAGGCTGCACCTGTTGGGGATTCCCTGTTGATTCTGATAGAATCCATGAGACAGGATGAATTCAACTTATGTAAATAATTAATGTAGGTGGCTATAGGGCCAGGCACTTCTCATCAGTTAAAGCAGACACCGGAAGCATAGCAGCTTCCCTTTATATTCTTAGACCCCTAGAGAGTGTCACAAACGAATAATGGGCTTCTTTCCCCTATACATCGTGCGTGGTTGGTGCCCTCTCTATAGAAGGAAGCATGCACCAGACACTTTGGCCATCCCTTTTCTATGTGAGGAGCAGTAGCATGCATTCTTTTTCCTTCTACACCATTTCTCAGAAGAAGTCTTCCAGGTGAGCTCAGCAACCTCAGTGGGTTTCTTTCCCATTATTAAACAAAAACAGTTCCCCTTCTAAGTCTTGAAAATAGAGACATGTCACACAAAAATTAACCAGACCCACAGTCTATACAACTCAAAAGCTTCCACCTTGTAGAGGACATATTCACAACTTCTCTTTGGCTTATCGGAATTCCCAGAATCGGGGCTCTTGTGTTTCAGGGTGTTTATTAAGTGAATGGCATGACCACAGGACTTCCTGTGTGGGTTACCCGCCACTCAGCAGAGCTAAT
>CM053764.1:25634491-25662566 GCA_028658305.1 Pachyuromys duprasi
GACCCACATGTTGACCACACTGCACATCTGCTACATATGTGTAGAGGGTCTAGGTCTAGCCCATGCATGCTCTGTGGTTGGTGGTTCAGTCTCTGTGAGGCCCCATAGGCCCAAGTTAGTTCTTCTGTACATCTTCTTGTATCCTTGACCCCTCTGGTTCCCTCTATCCTTCCTCCCCCTCTTCCACAGAACTCCCTAGCTCGGCCTATTGTTTGGGCTCTGGGTCTCTGCATCTGTTTCCATCTGGAGCCTCTCAGAAGACAGTTATGCTAAGCTCCTGTATGCAAGCATAGCAGAGTATCACTAATAGTGACAAGGGTTGGCTCTTTCCCCAGGGGTGGGTCGCAAGTTGGGCCAGTCATTGGTTGGCCATTCCCTCAATCCCTGCTCCATCTACACACCTGCACACCTTGTGGGCAAGACAAATTTGTAATCTAAGGTTTTATGGGTGGTATCCCCCTCCCTCCACTGAAAGTCCCACCTGGCTACAGGAGGTGGCCACTTCAGGCTCCTTAACCCCCTGCTACTAGAAGTCTCACCCCCGTAGACTCCTGGGAGCCTCCCCTGTCCCAGAGATGCACCCCCTCTCTTTCCTACCTAATGAAAAGTATGAGTTAGACATAAATCATCTGAATTCACATCTGTGTCTTGATTTAGTTTATAGTAGCTTGTTTGGATTTGATACCAGCATTGTCTACACCATGAAGTATGATTCCAGTTAGATTATTATTCTAGGCATTGCTAGTTTATAGGAGTATAAACTATAAACTGCTCAGGGAGCAGTCTATCCTCAAATTTGACTACATGATGGCTGACTATACTTGTGTGTGTGTGTGAATGTATTATATATGTATGTATGTATGCATGCATGCATTTCCATAAAGACTCACTATGCATTATGTATAATCTTCACAAAAATGTTATAGGCTAAGAATGCTAAATAATGTATTCTAGCAAGTAGTTATTGAATGCCAAAACTAGGACTATGTTTCTCACTTGTTTGTTCATTTAGCAGTTATTCATTGGGTCCCTACTGTGTGCCCATCATGGAAGATTCAATAAAAGATGTAGGCTTATTTTTCATGGGCTCAACATTCCAGTGGGAAACCAACAGGACTGCTCACTAGAATAGACTGAAGCCACTGAACCTGCCTTAAGATGAGCGGTGTCCTCCGTCACTTGGGTCCCACCCCACAGAAGTAGGTTTGCACACCGATCACTCATGTTGGCATTGTCACAGGAAGGATCCGTGTGGTACCGGGCAGGTGGAAGCTGTGACTGGCCTCATCTATTCTTCCACAAAAACGTGGTCGCTGTTGCTTGAGATTTATAAAATGTAGAGTGTTGGGGGTGCAGGTGTGTGTATGACGTGGTACACATGTGGGGGTCAGAGGACAAGCTTGGGTGCCATTCCTGGACCTTCACCTTGATTGAGACAGGGTCACATGGTGTTCGGCACCCTGGAAATGAGACTGGCTAGTCTCTGAGCTCAGGAAGTGCTTCTCTGTTTAGGAGCGGTGGCACCGGCTTTATGTGGGCAGGCGCCTGTTGAACCAGCTCCTAAGCCTGCACTTCCTAAGAATGGTGGCTTTAATTAGGGGGAGATAAACTCTGAAACACTTGTTAGCCAAGCTCCTTGAGAACTTCCCTGTTTGGGTGAAGGGACAGAGGCCCATCCGTGGTGAGACGCTGATGGCAATGCCTCTCTCCTTGTGGCCCCTGAGGATGCTGAGACATTGCCTCATTCCCGCCTCTCTCACCATAGACGAGCCTGCCATGCCACCCAGAAAACTAAATGAAATTAAAACTAAGCTAAACACGTGTGTGTGCGAGGGGGATGTCTTTCTGCTCTCAGGTGCTTTCCCCTGAAACCCGTTCCTTTGTCTCTGACTCCCGTCAGAGAAAGCATCCGAGGTGTAGCTGGGGGACCAACAGCCACCAGCATAGGGCCACACTCAGCTGTGAAGAGCTGATTCATAGCTGAATCATGGGTTAGCTTTTGAGGAGGAGAGGCATTAACCTCTGCTAAGCTCCGCCCTGCCCTGCCAGTCCGTCAGGTGACCACCAGGGAAGATTGGGGAGCTGACCAGCCCAGAAGGATCAAGAAATGGTGTCTGCCCAGTGATAGACATAGAATCTCTTCCGGACCTGAGAACCTGGGTTTCTGTCTGGTCAAAATATCTGCAGATAAAAATCTTTGTACATTAGGTCAAATACTTGGAGGGAAATACTTTTTCAAAGTTCTGATTTGTTTGTCCCTGGTATGAATTTCAGTATTAGATCAGACTTTTTTTTTTTAGTCATGTATTTTATGTATATCTGCACACCAGATGAGGCGATCAGATCCTGTTATAGCTGGTTGTGAGCTAACATGTGGTTGCTGGGAATTGAACTCAGGACCTGTGGAAGACCAGTCAAGTGTTCTTAACCACTAAGCCATCTCTCCAGCCCCTAGTTCAGGCTTCTTAACACCAAACATTTGTGTGTACCTTGGAACACAATATCTATTGCTATTTCTAGTTGAGAGAAAAGGAGAAGTATCTTTTATAATACACTTTATAAGCATTTGAATCAGTGGTTGAAATTTTCTAATTATTTTTAATTTGATGTATGCAGAACAGTCCTTAAAAGGATAAAAGTCAGTGAGCTGGCCTCGTGGTATAAGCCTGCCATCTCAGCTGCTCAGAACTCTGAGGCGGGAGGATCATAAGTTTAAGGCCCACTCCAGCTACAGACTCAGCAGACCACCTGGGCAACAGTGAAACCCTGTCTCAAAATAAAAAGTAAAATGAGGGCTTGTGGATATAGCTTAGTAATAAGCCTGGCATGCATGAGGTTCTGGCTTCAATCGAAAGCATGACAAAAAGTTTGAATAGTCATAAATTCTAGTTATCTATTCTTTATCTAACGTCCATTCCATCTTCCATGGGTTATTGTTCTCTTCCCCGTGCCTAGCACATACTGAGAGCTTAGGTCCATTTGTGGAAAAAAAAAAAACCACAATTTTTTAGCATCATTTAATATTAATTTATTATCTTTGTCTCTCCCTTCCCCACCCCCCCCCCCAGCTGAAAGCAAAAAGTTACAGGCAGAAATGATTAGCCCAGGCTAGACCAGCACTGCAGCTTCACTACTAGGTCACAGGGGGTCCTACCCAGCAGGATTTGTGTTGTAGAGGTAGGGGGAGAAGGCATGGGGTGGGGGTTGGAGTAGGTGGTGCAGTTCTTCTGCTAAAGGATCCTGGCTTCCTGTTTGCTAAAGTTCCCAATCAGCTTGAGTTTAACTGGAATTTGAAATCAGCTAGGGTCAAAGCTGAGGATCTGCTTCTCCACCAAAAACAAAGCTCAATCAAGTAGGAACACTGAACCTGGCTCATGCCTGTTATCCTAGCAGCTGAGGCAGGAGGACAGCTGAGAGTTCAAAGGCAGCCTGGACTACCCAATGAGACCCTGTCCCTGACCACAAATATATAAAGAAGCACATAAGTACATACAGAAATTGATGGAAAATGTAGCTGAAATAGAGCCCATAGCTGCATTCTGTGCAGCACACTGGGCCTGGGGTTTCTTGGAATTAAAATTGACTTTTGGTCACATTACTAATTGATTTCAAGGAAGATGCTCATGTGCAAACAGAGTCACTGTCTATGTTTCAGGCTGACCTGGGCATGTGTAAAAACTTGACATTTAGAGGGAAAAGGCAGTTGTCAAGCGAGCCCCGCCCCCCAAGACACCCAACTTTTTCTGGAAAAAGATTACTATGGTTTGCAACAACTTTAATTTTTTGTTTGTTTGTTTCTATTTATCTGTTTTGTTTATTGGCTTTTCGAGGCAGAGTTTCTCCGTGTAGCCCTGGCTGTCCTGGAACTCGCTCTGTAAACCAGACTGGCCTCAAATTCAGAGCTATGCCTGCCTCTGCCTCCCGAGTGCTGGGATTAAAAGCAAGCACCACCACCACCACCACCCAGCTTATTAAACCATTTCAAGACCAGCTTGGGGGTCACAGAAAACTAAATAGAAAATTAGAGCTTCCATGGATCTCCTGTCTCTATATAAGGAGCATCTCCCAAGCTGGCTTGAGGATTCAATTCTTGCTTGGGCTGCATACAGTTTCCAGGCCAGCCTGGGCTACCTAGGGACAGCCTGTTTCCAAAAACAAGATAAAAAAGAAAAGAGAAGAAGAAACAACAAGAAAACCATCCGATGTCTATTCCTGGAGCTGCACACTGGTTTCAGCTGAACATAGCCCTCACAGTGTCCGCCGCCTCCGTGACAGCTCGCTCTGGCACATTCTATCAGTCTGGATAAACCAATGGTGTCACGTTAACAGAGCGTCACTTTGAATAGCGGCAGTGCTTTGAGAGCCCCCTAGTTTCCTCCCTTGCATCCGTCCCCCTCCCATTTCAGTAACTCATTCATCATTTGCTGTAGCCCTCTTCCATGTAAACACAACAATTTGTTTTCCATCTCACCGTTCCGGAAGATCCTGTGGTGCAACCTTATTAATAGGTTTGTTTTGGTTTGAGTACACAAAAGAAAAATTTAGTCACTGACCTGGAATTAATGACTTTAAAGCAGCAAGTCCCTTAATTTGTGTAATTGTCCTTATCTAATGCCAGCTTTGTTCTCTTCTCTGTCATTATTCCCGCTCCCTTTTTAAAGCTCTCTGTAGTTAACATTTCAGCAGAAACATCTTTCTCCTTCTTGGCCATGAAGGAAAAAAACCCTTCCCTTGGCCTGCCCCTCCCTAACAGCTGTAGGCTGGTCAATGTCTCCCCCTCCCCCAATCTCCTCCTCTAGAAAGAAGCCTTTGGCTATTTAAGATATGTACTATAGCATAAGAGGCAGGAGGTAGCAACATTAAAGGATTAACAGAAAGGCAATGTGGGGTTTAAGGAGTTAAAGTACCAGTGTTCATGATTTAGTTCCTTATGCCTCCTGCTTTACACACCACACACACATACACACATCACATTGCTTTAAAGCCAGGGAAAATGGTCTTTGCATAATTGGGTGTTTGGGCAGCTCTTAGGGGAGGAAACTCAAAATGTGCAAGAATTGGACCAAGAGAGCAGTTGGCCAGGGAAAGGCTTCATTCGTTAAGATGCTCTATCTGTGAAGAAGAGATGTAGTCTCTGCTGGGTTCCCAGTGACCTTGACGAAGAGATGGAGCCCAGAGAAATAGGCACCTCCAACCTGGCTTTTGCCCCTTCTCATTTTACCACTTTCGTTTCTAGGAGGTATCTCTTTTCTGGTAAACAGTATCACTGGTTTGGAATGATATTTAGATTTTCTAGCACCCGTGAGAACCATGCACATTATCTGGAATCTGTGGGACAGCTGTCCACCCGCTCCTCTCTGCAGCTCTGCTGGGGAGTGTGACCTACCCGGGACCACACATCTGTATCACCATCTCAGAGATGGAAAAGACGTAGAAGATTTTAATTTCATGGATTTGTTGGGAGCCCCAGAAGTTGCTTGTGTGAGGTGATGGGGTCTCCTCCTCAAGTTGTTCCAGGATTCTCAGGCATGAATAACTATAGCACATGTGTTGAGAAATGGCTGTTTACTTGCTGGTCTCTTTTCTCACATGTAACTGTTACGTTTCCGCGCATCCTTAGACTTTCTTTTCTCTCTGTGTGAGGAGTGTAATTGACACCTGGCTTCCTGCCTCAGCAGCAGAGGGTCTGTATTCCAGGGCAGAAGAGAGCCCAGGGCTGTGGTCACTCCGATTAATAATTGGCACATTGCTCTGTGCTCTTTGTTGGACACCCAGTGTGAGGGCTGGAAATGACAGATGGCAGCTAATGGGACAAGGCCCCTGCCCTCTTGGAGCTTAGACTCCAAAGAATTAGATGGAGACAAGGGAGAACTGGGCAACAATAAAGAAATTTTACGTGGCAGTAAGGGCTCTACAGAAAATGGGAACAGGGGTACATGGCAGGTGCTCAGTGAGGCTGCTTAAATGGGCCGTTAGGCAAGGAGTCCAGCGTCGGGTAGTAGCTTGGGGATGGTCTGACCAGACAGAGGATAGCTCATGGAGGCTAGCCTCGCCACTCTCTCCCGAAGGCTAGGAGGGGGGGAGGGGTAGGGAAGAAAGCTGCACATGAGAAGAAACGTGTCCAAAGCTGGGGTTGGTAACTCAGCTCTGGGACACGTATCAAAGGAGGTCTTTGAAGACTCAGCTGGAGTCGTCATGTTCTCTAGAAGAGGGGGGTTTGCTGTCATTGTTGTTGAACTTTGCTGTTTATGGAGACCCTTTTTGACTGCAGCTCGCCTGGGCAGGAGAGGGGTATAACGAGAACAAGTTAGGTTGTTTTTTTTTTTGTTTTTGTTTTCAGAAGAAAAAAATGAACTTTGCAGCTTTTAACAGCATAGGTGATTTGTACCTTGAACTTTTCAAAAGGTGAAGAGTTTGTTAAAATGTCAAAACACACCCCAGCAAATGAGCCCGCCTCTGGGTTTTGACTGCCAGTCCCTGTTTTCTTTCCTAGAGACAAGCACTGTTAGTTTCTTATGGGTTTTTCACAGACCATTCTCATCACACCTGGTTTCTCAAAGGTAGGAGTTTATCACATGCTTAGGTGGAGGGTCCCTGCTTACAGGTTCCAACCAAATAGAACTGGATAGCAGGACGATAGATTGGTGTCTGCGGGAGTCTGGAGGTTTGTGTAAACCAAAGTCACAGACAAAGCATGCTATGGAAGGAGACAGAAATAAGTGTGCCGTGAAATTGAGCTAATTCTGTCTGCAAAGAGAGAATGTTTGGAAATAAAGTGAGACTATCTTACATGCAGAAGAGGAATGAATCTTTTGGACTCCTTTTCTCCTTTTCATGCAGACTGGAAAGTGAGGAGAGCCTACACACATACCTAACCCTGGGAGATGGGGGGGGGTTGCTAATGTTTTCATTATATTGATACAAAAATAATTTGAGACTCAAAACAGTCAAGTCCTGCAGTGTCAAACAGAGAATAAATCTTTGTGATATCTCCCCCTGAATTAGGGGAGACACTGGCTCTATTAGATGTAGAATTAATTCGGCGGCAGCGTGTGCCTCATATGCAAGGCCCTAGGATTGGTCCCTGGCAGCAAAAAAGAAAGACACCTGTTTACCTGAGTGCTTCTCAGCTTTACCTCAGTTTCTCTGGTTTCTCTGCTCTCTAAATGTCCCTCACAGTCTAACACTGTGAGAAACCCATCACCATGGGGAAAACGTAACTTTTCGCCAACTTTCAAAGAGTTCTTTAAGTTTATACTGCTTAAAATAACTATAGTAACAATATAGAAATTCCAAAAGTTCATAAAGCCACTTAGGAGTCTTTGACTTGGCTAAATTACTTAGCATTTTTAAAGTTCTTTTGGAAATGGTCTAATGTTAACTCATGATACTAGAGAGACAGTTGTTGGTTAAGAGCGCCGACTGTTCCTCCAGAGAACCCAAGTTCAATTCCCAACATCCACACGAGGACCTCTGTAACTCCAGTCCCAGGGGATCCAACACCCTGTTTGGCCTCCATTGTCACTTCATGCTCACGGTGCACAGACAGACATGGAGGCTGAAGAAAGAAAGAAATATTTTTTAAATTAGAAAACGACATAGTGTTTGTTCATACATCGCGGTCTTTGACTAGTCTAGATCGCACACAGCCCTTGATTGCATGTCTAACACTCAGGGAGTGCTCAGAAAATACCAACGTGGGTGATGCAATTTGTGAACTCTAAGCAGATTTGCTCTTAAGAAGACTCTGGACTTAGACCCTGTCTTGAAAACAGCAATGGAAAAGTCTAGAAAGCGATCCATCAGGCGCTGATTAGACTTGAGAAAGTGGGCAAAAGTGTCTCATCCTTTGTAGTTGGAAGGGGGAAAAAAATCTACCTGACTGTATCAGTTTCCCTGGGCTTTTATACAAAGTGCCACAAGTGGAGTCTGTAACCAGAATTTCTTGTCTCACAGGTCTGGAGGCTGGAAGCTAGAAACGAAGGTGTTGGTAGGGTGGCTCCTTCTGAGGAGTGATGTGAATGGCTCTCTCCTTTCTTCTGTCTTCTTCTCCTTCCTCCTCCTCCTGCTTCCTACTTCCTCTTTCTCCTTCCTTCCCTTCCTCCTCTTTTTTCCTCCTCCCCTTCCTTCTCCTTCTTCTTCCTCCCCCTTTGACCTCCTCCTTCTCCCCCTTCCTCCTCCTCCTTCTTCTAAAGAGATGTGGTCTTAGTGTTATCCAGACTGGCCCCAGGATGGCAATTTCTCCCAAGTGCCTAAGGCTGCAGGCACACACCGAAGCATCTGGCTACCCTGGTGATCCTCCTGGGTGCACCCTTAATTATATACATTCTTTGCACATTCGTATACAAATCTTCATCTTTGACAAACTTTATTGGTCATCTTTCTCAACTCCATGAGCAAAGACCTGACAAGAATCAACTTAAAAGAGAAAGGATTTCTTTTGGCTCATAGTTTGAGGGCACACGCTCAGTCATGGCAGAGAAGATGAGGTGTTGAGTGGCTGTGTGCTGCTGGAGACCATAAAGCAGAGGCCTCTGGGTAGAAAAGCAAGACAGCAATTCACAAGTCCTGTCCCAGTAAACATATGACTACATGTTTGGCCCCACGTCCAAGGGGCTCTCACAGCTTTCTAAAATAGTACCACCAACCAGGCGTTACTATTGTTTGAACACTTGAACATGTGGGGCACATGTCATATTCAAAACACTACCTATCAGAACTGCCACCAGTGGACTCAGAGAGTGTCCCTGGGAAAGTCACCCTTCTCCTTGATACTGTCTGCCAGAATTCTGCTAGAATTCTGACATTTCGGCCAGCTCCAGGAAGAGATAGTGCTGTCTTAACTCCATTCCTCACTGGCTATTAAAATAGCACTTTTCCCTTAATAAGAAGGTTCCAGAAGCTGGGTGCATGGCTCAGTAAGTAGCTAGAGTGCTCACCTGCCATTCATGAAGCCTGACTCCCAGAACTGCATGAATTGGTGTGATGGCACATGCCTGTAATCCCAGCACCCAGTCAGAGGTGAACAGGAGAACCAAGAGTTCAAGACTTGGTTATCTACGAAGTTTAGGATAAAAGCGTCACTGTGTCAGAGAACAAACAAACAAGCCCAAACTGAGAAGGTTTCACTGTGAGCCAGTGTCCCACCAGGCTTCCTTGTTCTAATGGGAGGGCCAGTGAGCCAGGCAGCAGCTGTCTAGAGAAGCACTTGAGTCTGGCTCCCCAGACTTCCAGGCTTTGGAAGTGAAAATGGAAGTTGCCAGCCCAACGCTTTATAGTCCACGCCATGTTAATTAAAACAGAGTTGCTCCTACTCTTCCAGGATCTCCAGGCAAACTAAAGTGAACTTTCTAGAAGATACACCCTAAAGGAAGGTCATTTAAGTTTGAGGTTTGAAACATATTAAACTATTTAGAGCAAATGTGTGACATTGTCTGGCACCATCATTTTAGTAGTTATTTTTAGAGTGATGTTTTAAAAATTCTCATTTGTTTCAGTTTTCCCACTCTTTTTTTCTTCACATCACTTTAGAAATACATGTGAATTAAGGTCAATTAGCATGTGTGTCGACATCCACCTCAAACTAAATCTCTAAATTATCTTTGTATCACTCTTGAAGAGGTAATAATTTCACCTTAAGTGGCAATTAAAAAGTAAGAATTAAACTTAATAACCTCCGTGGGGGTATCCGAGGTCTTCTGCTAGAGAGCAGACCCTCTGAAGTCATCGATGATGTGGGCAGGTACCATCTCCCTCCCATGCAGGGTTACAGGACTACACAACTCCTCTGCCCCAGGAAGGAAACGTTGGTCGTATATTGCGCTGGAACTCAGCAGTGCTTTGCCAGGCACTTCTCAGCTGAATCTCAGTTTTCTTCCTCCTCCTCCTTTTTTTTTTTTTTAAGATTTCAAACATCTCTTCCAGCCTTGGCCTCACCAGCTATTCATTATCAGAATGTTAATATGCAAATTCTGTGTCAGAGCTACTACCTCAAATATGGTTCTGTTAGGAGCCGAACATTAATTTAGCTAAGTGTATTGTCAGATTTGACATTGAGGACATACTCATGCTAATTAGGACAGGTAACGTGAACAGCCTCCTGCTCGAGCTGTCTCATTAACACCAAGCAGAATTGATTTTGATGCTTTCTTACAGATTTTTAAATTAAGAGTAACAAATGGCAGCAATTGGCTCTGAAGACGCGGGCTTTTACCGAGGGCAACCACAATCCCTTTCCACGGTTACTTTTGAGTATGTTAATGTCTTTCCTCCCCCCATCCCTCTCTTTATTATCATCCAACCAAATGATATTAGAGCAGCTGAATATAGCTTCACAAAGAGACACAGCCATCACTGCTTAATTTGTTTAACATTTTAATAGCTGTACATCAAGTACACAGAACAGGAGAGCAAGTATGTTATTAAAATTATAAAATTATTGCGATGATGGAATTTGAGTCTCAGTTTATATGCACGGCAGAGTGAGTATTACATTTGTGACTGTCTTCTCCAGATGGTGAAAAACAGGCTAGAAAGTTGCAGTCACTATTATTAACTCAATTATATTACCTTTAGCCTAAGACAACTAGAGGGCCGTTGCATCTTCAAATATAAAGGTTGAGAGTATTTAAAAATTGGTCTCAAAAAAAACCACAACCTTTTCCATAGAAGCAACAGAGCGATATGTAAATGATCAGTCACTGTTTCACCATCCCAGAGCTTTAGCTTGGCGTACTTGTGTATCTAATGCACAGAAAGGAGACGGGGGTTCGACTTCATGCCAGAAATGCCAGCTGGTGGGAGCTGGAACCTGGAGAATTACGAGTTTGAGGCTAGCCTGTGCTGGATGGCATGTGTCTGATTTCAAGAAGTACACCGAGGGATTATGTTTTGTATTTCTGAGGTAATTTCTGTTTAAGTGAGAATTCCTTGCACAGTGATTAGTTGAGGCTATAAGGAGTTTTCTGAATACAGGCTAAAAGCAATGCTTAGGAGATTTAGGCATTCTGGATTTTAAAGGGAGAGAAGGGGGAACAGAGAGAGACAGACAGAGACAGAGAGACGGAGACAGAGGGCAGAAAAGGGTATCAGATTCCCCTGGACCTGGAGATAGTGGTTGTAAACCTGGGTCCTGTGAAAGAACAGTGTGTGGTCTTAATTGCCAAGCCACCTCTGCTGGGTAGCTTTATGTCATCTTGACACACGCTATAGTCATCCAAGAAGAGGGAACCTCAAGTGAGAAAATGACTCCATAAGAACTGGCTGTAGGCAGGCCTGTAGGGCATTTTTTTAATCAGTGATGGTGGGGGGGCACCCATTGTGGGTGGTGCCATCCTTGGGCTGGTGGTCCTGGGTTCTATAAGAAAGCAGGCTGAGCAAGCCATGAGGAACAAGTCAGTAAGCAGCACCCCTCCGTGGCCTCTGCATCAGCTCCTGTCTCCAGGTTCCTGCCCTGTGTGAGTTCCTGCCTTGGCTTCCCTCTGTGGAATGTGTTTCTGCATATGGAAGCCAAATAGACCCTTTCCTCCCTAAGTTGCATTTGGTCATGGTGTTTCACATAGTAGTAGTAACCCTAAGACGCCATCTCTCCTGCCCTAAGTATAACTGTTAATTGATATCCAAGTTATACTTAAACAGATTTGAGAATGAAGTAAAATCCAGAAAGAGAATTTACTTCACTACATATGTATTTATCTAGGTTTTTGAGACAGGGTTTTACTGTGTGGTGCTGGGTGACCTGAAACTTGTCACCATGTAACTCAGGATGGGCTGGAACTTTCATCACTCCTTCCTCCCCTGCTTCCCGATCTCTGGGATAACAGGCATGTCCTCCCACATCTGGCTCTCCTTCAGGCTCTCGCTCTCAATGATTCATCTCAGAAGCCCACTGCTCCTCACTCTCCACAAGCTGCCAAGGGCTTTACCTTTCTAGGTGTTTGGGTCACAAGTGCATTCTGTGAAGAATAGAAGATGCTGGGATTGTCCAGTTTAAAGAAGAAGGAAGTAAGGATGGAGGATGAGCATATGCAAGAGTAAAAATTTTTTTAATTTTTTTTAATTTTTTATGATTAGTTACATTTTATTAACTCTGTATCCCAGGTGAATCCCACTCCCTCACTCCCTCCCAATCCCACCCTCCCTCCTCTCCTCCCTGCCCCTTTCCAAGTCCACTGATAGGGAGGTCCTCCTCCTCTTTCATCTGGTCCTGGTTTACCAGGTGTCTTGCAAGAGTGAAATTATATACCCCTCAAAAGTTGTCATTAACTTTAAAAATAATGGTTATTTGCAACATTTTGAAAACCAGTATGAAAAAGTGACAAATTTTGTTTTGTTTTGCTTTTGAGTTATGTTCTAAGCACTAAGCAAATATTTTCCATGACTTGTTTCTTGTTTGTGAGGTTTTTTTTTTCTTAAATAATAGCCACAAAAGACATGATGACTACTGTTGCCAAGGTGCTTGAACTGAGGTAAAAAGCGCGTGCCCTTCCAGGGTGGGGAAGTGACGGTGTGCTGTATGGCTCTGCCTCTGCCGTATGCTGCTCAGGTGTTGACAGCAGCTTTCTGAATAGAAAAATTTGAAGCGTGCCTGTCAGCTCACAGTACTGTACCTTAAGATAGTTCACTTCATCGCACGATGTTGGTCCTTTCATCACAGAGTGAAAAGGTCCACCTCGGCTCCTCGGAGCCTGTCTCACGGTCTGAGTGCTTCAATATCAGAAGCCTGCATTGCTTCTTGAGGCGCTCCATCTCTTCCTTCCCAGGGTTAGCCCTGTGCTTTCCCTCCCTGCCTCTGCTCTCTCTATTGAAGTGGTTCTGGCTCTGAGTGGCTACTGACAGAGGAAGAACAATATCTGTGAAGGAAGGTGAATGATAGGGTACCATGATGGAACATTTTTGAATCCCCTTCTGAAACTCCACATTGGGTTGTTGCATTCCACAAATGCTTATTTTGTGCCTACTAAATCTGGCTTTGTTGTAGACGGGGCCCAGCAAGTAAAATGTACAGCTTCCTCCTTGATAAACCTCCAGCCTGGTTGATTTCTAAGCACAATTTTGAATAGTACATTTCACTGGTGAAGAAACCCTGGGTAAAAAAACTTGGGTGAAGTTCGGCTGTCTTCTCGCTGCAGTGCATAGCGTCATCCCCACAAAGCCGTTTGGCAACCTCCTTGTCATTTTTTAAACCAACACAATACCCAGCTTCCTAATATTCTGCTCCGACACCCCATCACCCTGGGTAATTCCTGGGTCAGGGCAGGCTGCCCAGTTCCTTGTGACACCGTTGTTTTTTGTCCTGGGTGATATTAATATCCTAACTTCATTTCCACAGAACTCTTAACTCTCATTACTGTTGACATTCTTACTTACTGACCTGTACACTGTGTGACAGGGAAACACCAAGAGGCTGTGAAGCTAGTTTTGGGGGGCTTTTTTGTTTGTTTGTTTGTTTTGTTTGTTTTGCTTTGCTTTGTTTTTTTGATGGGAGTTGAACAAACCAGAAGGCATTTGAGGGCCACTACCCATTACCCTAAAGGACCAAACACTGTGGTATTTTACTGGAAAAAAATCAGAACACTCAATTGCAGAGACTCTGGACTGGCTCTGTCATTGTCACTTTGTTCATTCTCTATTGTGCACAAAAAAGAAATAAGCACTACGTGAAGTTCTGGGCAGAGCTGACAGGAAGTGATGGATACTCACTCCATGGTTACCCCACCATCGTACCTGTTGCTTATAACTGCTTCTTTCTTCTATTCTGTTTGTAAACATTTATCCATGAGTCTGCATTGGTAAACTTCCTACTGGAATTAAAACTATATCTACTTGATTTTCTAAACTTTAAGCCTAGACCTTGTGGCCTTGAGAACTGTCACCCAGACATGTTAGCACATGACAGGAGCAAGTTGTGAGACCTGAAGGACTCAAACCTCTCTAGACTGCTCATCAAAAAAGCCCATGAACAGAGGGACAGAGTAGGGGCCTGCTCTGGAACAAACAGGGGACCTGCCCATCAGCAAAGGGGCAATAGACAGACACTTGCAGAATTATTGGTGCATTTAGTAGTCAGCTACTGGTGTACATGCCTAGCACAAAGCTCTGACTTTGATCCCATCCCACATAAACTGGGCATAGTGATAAGCACCTGTAATCCCAGCATTTTGGAGGTGCAGGCAGGAGAATCTGAAGTTTAAAGTCATAGGGCTAGGGAGATGGTTCAGCCAGTAACATGTTCATTGCGTAAGCATGAGGACCAGTGTTCAGATCATGTCACCTACCCAAAAGCATCCCCAGGGCTGGTGGACAGATTCAAAAGGAGCCTGGGGGTTTGCTGGCTCCCTGGGAAACCCTTTTCAATAAGAAAAGTGAAAACAATAGAGGAAGACATCAGATGGTGACATCTAGCCTTTGCATATGCTCTCATGGGTCCATTCACACACGCTTACCATATACATATGCACTAAGACATTCAAGTCATCCTTAGCTACAGAACCAAGCCCAAGGCCAGCCTGGCATATGTGAGACCTTGTCTCAAGAGAACACTGGCAAAATGTAAAAGTGGTCTAGCCCAACACACATCGTTCTTCTGTATCTTCTTGTCCTTCCTTTTCAACTTTTCCTCAGTTTCCCTTCCCATCTTCCTCCCACTCTCAGCCTTTCCTCACTTCCTGCCTTCCTTCCTTTGCTTCTCATTTCCCCTTGCTTTTTCTTCTGGCCTTTCCCATCTCTCTAGCTATGGTTCTTTTTATTCCCACACAAGTCACATTTAACTACCACACCATCTTGACATTTTTTTTTATTGGCTTATGGTTAAATAACCATGTCATAAAACATAGTTGAAGCTTTTACAAGTGACTAAGAAAGACTTCACATTCTGATCTTGAGTGTCAGGGCTCCCTAGTGTATACAAATGGAAGTACAGTCCAGGCCCTGGTGGGCCAGATATCATATCGACCCCACAGAGACAGCATGTCTGAGACAGGAGGATGTGAGCTTCGATCTCAGAGCCCTTGAGCTTCTGACTTCAAACCTGCAGCCACTGCTGGCCTCCAGCTCCAAATTTACAGATGGCTGTCTTGCTGTTCCTTTTCTGTAAGGGACAATAACTGACCTTGCCTTCCCCCTTCTCTACCCTCTAACGCCAAAAAGGTCAAATAGCTATTCATAGTCTTTGGCATTCTCAGGTCTCAAAAGCAACCACTCTGATAAGTCAGCGTGTGAATAGAAGGCATAGTATTTTCATTTTCGTAGCAAAGTTTTCTTCCCAATCATGTTGCTCTTTAAAAACATTTTTGCAGTGTGGTGGCACCTGCCTATAATCCCAGTGCTTAGGAGGTAAAGGCAAGGAGAGTATAAGGTCAAGAGTATAAGGTCATAATCAGTTACATAGTGAGGCGAGCCTAGGCTCCATGAGACCCTGGAGGATTTTTTTTTGTTTTTTAAAGGTTGGTTCATTTTTTTTTTAGCCTTTTGGTGTTTATTTTAAGCAATGTCTCCTAGAACACAGATGTCTCCTGTTCAGTGGGAAGCTTGTAAAGAAAAGCTGACAATGTGCTGGGGGCCAAGGATGACTTCATTGTGTCCCTTGTCCTAACCTCAACTTGCATTCAACCCTGTCTCCTAAGCCAGAAGTCCCAGAGACCACTGTCCACTCCCAGTGCTCCCTAGAAATGGATCCTCTCTGTTGTCTCCAGGGCCAGCAGTTCTGTTACGGGTGCTGTTGGGCCTCACAGTCACACTTGGCAGATGTGGTGGCAGTTCCTACCTACCACATCGTGAGGAGGAGCCTTACAATTAGCCATGCTGGCTGCTCTTGGTGTAAGTTATTCCCTGAAGTACAAGTGTCTCGGGGCGGGAGGTCTCTGGAGTCCAGATGATGTGTGATGTTTGAGCCAGGGTGGTGTTACGCTGGCTAGTTTTATGTCAGCTTGACACAGGCTAGAGTCACATGGGAAGTGGGAAATGCAGCTTCCGTCACCTCCACATTTATTTGCATAATGCCAGGTTCCGTTTGGGGACGAGCCATTGAGAATTAGGATGACCCAAGCAAGCGGGAGAAAATAAGCCTATGTATGCCTCCTGTCTACTTATTTAATCATTTGCTAGATCACTTGGAAAGATACACAATGACTCTGCTTACAAGCGATGCTTGCTTTATTTTATAAAAGATACTTCATATTGCTAAAGCAGACTTTTTCTGTTAAAGAATTTCAGGCAAGCTCCTTTAAGACCCCCTTGGGCTGGGGGGATGGTTTACTCATTAAACTGCTTATCACATGAGCACAAGGACTGGAATTCTAACCCCCAGGCTCTATGTAAAAGCTAAGAATGGTGGCATACACCTCTAATATCAGTCCTAGGGGGTCACAGACAGAAGGACTCCTGGGACTCAGTGACCAGATCAGCTATCAGAGAGAGACCTTGTTTCAAGCTCTCAGCTGGAGAACAGTCCATGGGGACACCTGATAGCACTGTAGCTTCAGCATATATGTGCACACAAGTGTGCGTCTACACAGACCACACACATAAGCACACAAATTGCTCCATGTTTTACTTATCTGAGACAGGTTTTCACTATGTATCCCAGCCCTGTCTCCCAACCCATAACCCTCCTGCCTCAGCTTCCCAAGTGCTGAGATCTCACCCAAACTCTGAGACAAACAACACGCCAATACAAGGCTACTCAGAAAAGACTTTCCAAAGTAGGCATTTTACACATCAAACACAATGTTTTATTAGCTGCTCCACCTGCAAGTGAAAGCAAGTACGAAGTAATAGTGATTAAAACTTAATCTTCCCCATCAGCTCGAGAAATCAGTGTGGTTGCTGAGCACTCTTTCTGACTTGGCTTCCTTTTTCTGCTTGTGCTATTTTGGGAGTGCCTTTCATTTGATTGCCAATTCTTTATTCTTGCAAAGGAATTTAGAACTCTCATTCTGACCTCCTAAACTGCAAGCTTTCTTAAGATGTTTGAGTCTCAAAGACTTGTATTTTTTTTAAGATCATACAGTAGTGAAAATTCAGAACTGGAAAGAGCATCCTGGACCATCTGCTCTAACCAAATGCATGTGTTATAAAGGGGAACTAAAGAAAGGGGCAGAGTAATTGTCCAAGGCCGTATGCACCGGTGGCATGGCTTACACTGAAACTTACTGCTTCTTCACTGTGTCCTTGGGGAGAAAAAAAAAAAAAACAGTTCTGAGGTTAGGAATGTGTTTATCAACATCTGCACCATTAGAGGCACCAACTAGGCTCCCTGTTTCCAAGGTAGCTGGGAACCGGGGCAGTGGCTCACTTGGCTAAGTGCTTATCCTACAGGCCTGAGGCCCTGAGTTCTATCCCCAGAATACGCATGAGGAAGTCTGGGCGTGGTGGCACATGCTTGTCATCCCAAAGAAGCCTGAGGACTCACTGGCCAGCCAGTCTAACATAACTGGTGATCTTCAGGCCCAGGAGAGACCCTGTCTCAAAGGAGGTAGATGGTGTTCCTGAGGACGACACCCATGCACCTGAATAAACACACAGTGCATACTGCTGCCCCTGCAGACACACATACCTTCATACTCATGCACCTGCATGCATGCACAGGTGCGTGCGCGCATGCACACACACACAACAAAACACAGTAACCACGAAAATAATTGGGTCAAAGTGAGCAAATTCTTGTGATGTGGAAATTCTAAATATAAGTATGCTGTATTTTAAAAGTGATATGCCCTAGATTTATGGAACCAAGCAAAGTGTATTCTCTGTACCACAGTCTCATTTGCCTTCAAAGGGACTCAGGTAAGGACACCGAGAAGTAGCCCTCATTGCAGGCAGGTCCAGCTGAGGGCCATGAGCCTCGTGCATCCCAGCATAGCTATGAATGTGGACAGACATATTTGGTGATGACATCACTATGTCAAAAAGTTTACAAGTTGGATACACCTGATTTAAAGCATAACAATTTTAAAAGGTTTTTATATTCATGGGTATCTCTTGTCACCAAGAATTTCTGGGCATGTAGCCATTGATCAAGCAAACTCACCACTCCCGAGGAGCTGACAGCCACGGTACCTTAGCCTGGTGCCAAACTCAGCAGCCAGTGAGCACTTTCTAAATGAGTGAGCCAACGAGCTTCTAATGAAAACATAAATTTGTGTGCCTACGTTTTTATTCTTTTAATACAGATAGGGCAAGCAACTGAGCATTTAAAAATCTAGCAGGGGTGCAGGGGTTCTCAGAGACTCAGTGTTTGAGGAAATGTATTTAGCTTTTGATACTCTACTGGGCAAGGGAGAGAGTGTGTGTGTGTGTGTGTGTGTGTGTGTAGGGCAGAGGGCAACTTAGGTTATCACCCTGAGAAATGCCATCCATCCTCTTTGAGACATTGTGCATTCCAGAGAAGACATATATATGTGGCACTCCTCACGTGTTATCTGCCTTGTTTTTTGAGACAGGAACTCTCACTGGCTTGAAATTCGCCAGATATGCTAAGACAAGATGGCTGACCAGTGGGCCCTGGGAGGGCGGTGGTCTCTTTGCCTATTTCTCCTCAGTGCTGGCAATGCAGACACTCACTAGGAGCCCAGATTTTGTGTGGGTTCCAGAGAATAGCTCATAGTCCACAAGCTTTCAAGGCAAATACTTTATCAACTGAGCCCCATCCCCTTCCCTGGACAAGAGGTTTTTATAGGTCCATATGGAAAGTCAGTAAGTAGTCATATCGGTGTCTGGGGGCAAATAGAGTGCCACTCTCCTGTGATGGGGAAACGGAGTCCGTGGAGGAAAGGAGGGGCCCACTGTCAGGACCAGCTGGCTCCTGTCTCCTTTGTGACCAGTAATGGTCCTTAAACTTGCTATAGCCCTCCCTAGACAGACTGATGGAAAGAATGTGGATGGTGCAAATGGGAAATCCACCCCTTCTGGGAAAGCCAGAGCACACGGGTCATAGGAGAGTGGCGACCTTATCTGGCTACACAAAGGGCATCATGTAAAATATCACAGTAAATTCATTACTAGGTAATTACAGGCTAAGCCATTTGACCCCAGAGTCAACTTCCTTCTCTGTGAAATGGCGATAATGCTTAACATCTCACAGAGGTTTCTGGTTTCAGCCTAGAAGGCCCTCTGTTAGACTCTGTCATAGCCAAAGCCTTGTTGCCACTTGATCGTCCCTCTGAGACTTGCAGAGCCCTGACCCTCCAGGATCATGGGAGATTTCGTCTGACCCTCGGCCTGAATCATTCTGCCCTTCCTGAGACTTGGAGCCTGGAAGGCAGGCATCTGGGAAGAGGGAACAGACAGCCAGATTGGCCCCAAGTGTGGGCGCCATGGGCTTTTGCCTCTGGCCTTCAGGATCAAACTAAATAGGGCCCTGTGTTTGCTGGATATGAGCTAACCATGACCTGAGGCCTGTTTGATTTTCTGTTCTGCACATTTCCTCTCTGGCAAGAAAAGAAAGGGGAGGAAGCAGTTTCCCAAAGTTAGTTCCATTTCTGAGTTCCATCTTCCACTTCCTTCTACATTGTTAAAAATCTATGTTATAGACGCAGGCTGCAGCAGCCACCGACAGCCTTCCCAACTGATGTCATGGAGCAATAGCATCTTGATTTTTTACTCTTTTAAAAATAGGATTCAAGGCAGCTCAGTATCCAAGAGGGGTCCCCAATAATAGAACCAGGGACCATCTCTGACATGAACTCATGGGCTGGCTCTTGGATCACCTCCACCTGAGCGGGGAGCAGTCTTGCTAGGCCACAGAGGAAGACAAAGAAGCCAGTCCTGATAGACTACGGTCCAATGGAAGGGGAGGAAGACCTCCCCTATCATTGGACTGGGGGAGGGGCATAGGAGAAGAAGAGGGAGGAAGGGTGGGATTGGGAGGGGATGGAGAGGGGGGCTACAGCTGGGATATAAAATAAATAAACTGTAATTAATAAAATAAAGTAAAAAAAAGAAATTGTAAGAACATACAGAAAAAAATAGGATTTAAAAAATACTTCAAAAGTAATAACTGTTCATTTTCTTGTAGTATTAATTTTTAAGAGGCCAACAGATACCTCAGGCATATAGTGAGTGGTTTCCAAGCTCTAGGCCTGAGTTTCATCCCTGGAACCTTTGTTTAAGAATCCAGGGCTATTAGCTTTGCAGCTTCAAGGCTGTCGAGGTAGAACTGGGAGGGGCTCAGGAGTGGGAATGGGGCTCATGGTCTAGCCTACTTGATGGGTTTTAGGCCTGTGGAAACTTTTGGAAAAAAACTAAGCTGAGGACTGAGGAAGGACAACCTGTCTCTGGTCTCCACGCACATGTATCTGCGTTCATGAAACATGTACACACATACACTTTTTTAAAAGCTTGTAATAGTACCACCTACTCCCATACTCGTAAATAGTTTGATGCAATAATTTTCAGGGGTTGGTTGTTCATATTCTTTAAACCAACAGACAGACAGACAACATTTTTCTCTAAAACTATTCTCCCCAGGCTCACTCTGCCACTTTAATACTGCGTATGTATTTGTAAAAAAAAAAAAAAAAAAATTAACATACAGGGTAGAGCTATACATTTAAAAACACTGTATTTTAAATATATTACAAATATCTAATCAACCTAATTTTAAAATTACTTAACAAAATTCCATTAATTTGTTGTGTTTTTTTTTTCTCAAGTTCATTTTCCTTTTATAAAAAAAAAAAAAAGAAAGAAATATTGGGCATTCTTTTCATGACGCCAGCATCTAATAACGGAGCTCTTCAGATGCATATTTCATTATTCCAAAGAAGAAAAGGAAGGGCTCGTGGAGGGCCTTTACTTCGTGTCTGCGAGAGGGCCTGTGCGCTGCAATGCATGAGCAGCGGTGACCCTCATCCTGGCGGGTATCACAAGAGCAAGTCAGTTTCAGGTTAGGAAGGACCCGCGCACACGAGTGTAGGGCCAGAGATCATTTCAAACGAACTTTGAAGCACACCTTATTCTTCGTTTATTTCTTTCAGTGGAACTAAGATTTTTATTCTGAGGAGAAACAGTTCAGCGGCAGGCGGGCCTCATTCTCTCCCGGCTTTCTGCAGTTTGTCCAGCATGTGCTCTGTCTGTCACCTTAGTATGTGTGCTCTGGCCTGTTTCCTCTTCCTCTACAGCCCGAAGTGCTACACTACAGGCCTCTTCCTGGACTGTGCCTTGAGACATTAGTGTGTTTCCTATACCTTTTGCTAGGTCTGTAGAAGGCTCCAGGCATCTGGATTACAGTTTGCCATACTCATTGGGTCAACACTGTGTAAATGGCTGTTCTGAGGTGTTGTGTAACTTTCCACCTTCCTCTGAGTCCCTGGGTGTGCAGTTCTAGAGGTAGAAGGTGCCGTGACTGCTATTTGTCCCTTCTCTGTGCAGAGTGCCACTGTGCTCCTCCAGGAGCACTTGCTCAGCCTCTGTCATGTCTCGGGGTTTTGAGACATGGTCTCATGGAACACAGTCTGGCCTCCGACTCACCATGTAGCTGCTGATGACCTTGAACTCCAGATCCTCCTGCCCTTAGCTTCTGAGTGCTAGTTATCCGTGGGTACCGTCACACCCAGCTTATGCAGTGATAGGGAGGGACACAAGGCCTTGTACGTGTTAGCCAGGCGCTGAGCTACACCCCCAGCTCCTCCTTCCTCTCTCTCTCACACACACAATTCAGTAGTCCAGCGTGCCCTAGGGATCACTATGTACCCCACACTAGCCTTGAGCTTGAGGCAGCCTTCCCAGCGCAGGAATTACTGGCGTGGGCTACTTACTATGCACAGCTTCTCTCTGCCTCTCTGAAAGGCCGGAAGGTTTATCTCTGTTGATCTTAGAGAGGCAGCTAGAAGCAGATGGTCTGGTAATTTCTCTGGGATCGTGAAAAACACAGGGCTGAGCCTAACCCGGGTCCTCCCATCCCAGGCTTCATTGGTTCTTTCTTTCCACACTAAATACACCCCACATAAGGAACTTGGCCAGACATGTGAACTTTTGAAGATGGTCCCTACTTAAAAATAATGCGATTTATTACAATATGGGGATGGAAATATGTTTCAACTATACTATTCACTTTCTAGTCTGCACTCGTCTGGGATTTGATTTTCAGGTGATGAACATGGGGTGGTTCTGGTAATGAGCTACAAAAGCAATACTGAGATTGTTACAAAGCAATACTGAGATTGTTACAGTGTTTGACAACAGACTGAGTAGGCTCGGCACAGGGCTGGAGACATTGTCAGTGGCCAAGAGTGCAGACTGCTTTTGGAGGAAAGCCAAGCTCAGTTCCTCACACCCACATCACCTGTAACTTCAGCCCCAGGGAACCAGAATCCCTCTTCTGGCCTCCACAGGCACTACCCTCACATGCATACTTACACACACACATAAAAACACACACACACATGCATACACTTAAATTAAAAAATAAAATTTTAAATAGTAAAATGGCTCCATGAACTTACAGGAGCCTATGAGTTAAGTAAGTGGGAGTTTTGACATGAAATTTGGATGCTCAGGTTTTTGAGAAATCCTTCCTCACCATCTTCCAGATGGTTGAGATTGATGGAAACTGTCCTCTAAGTAGATTATAAATGTAGTAGTCATCAAATTTGAAGTAGTCTGGTGCTTGTTGACCCTTTTTTAAAAATCCTATGTAATGATCAGTAAGGAGTTTTTTGTTTTCTCTGGGCTCATGCTTATTCTGTTCTTTATTTAAAGTCAATAGAAAGCAGAGCTTAGCACATGAGAAATGTGTAGTCACAGGGCTGGGGAGAATGAGAAACAGGAGGCTCCCTTCAGTGCCTGGACAGTGTTTGAGAAGCTTGCTACAGGGCTAAGAAACAATGCTGGCAAAGTGATGATTTTAATAAGAATCACGGAGAGTCCAATAGAATTGTGTCATTCTTGAAAGAACACACCCAAGCCAGCCACAGAGATCCAACCCTGGGAGCAGATTCTTGCCGAGAGACATTGGTTATAGTTCGCGTGCTACAAATGTCTGTCAGGATGTCTGAAATAAGGGAGTCAGAATGCTGCTTTCCGTGAGATTGCCACGCATAGTCACTTAGGTAGGGGAGGGAGTGTGTGTGTGTGTTCAGCTGGTGGGGGTTAGGTGTGTGTAGGTATCGGTGGCGGGGGGGAGGGAGGCAGGCAGGGAAGGAGAGACAGAGAAATAGGGGTTGGTTCCTGCATCTTAGTTGAAACCGGGGAGGGGGAAAGGTTCTATTCTATATCAGATTCCTTTCCTCCTCTTCTTGTACACTATACATTAAAATATAAAATAATGTAGGTTTTTTTTTCCCTGCATGTGCCTTTCTGGAGGTGTCGCTGGGAAGCCTGGTTCTTTCCCCAGCGAAAGAGCTGATAGAGTCCAACTTGAAAGTGAGCCTGACATGACAGGGCCATGCATTCTTAACAGATAGAGTCATTAAAACTTTCAGCTTAAACTTGAGCGTGTTTGTTGGAGGCAGCGCCCGCGGGGCTCTGTTTGAACAGCACACAGCCAGGTTAGGCTGAGGAGACAAATTTTTCATTAGCTTCTCTGGGAAGATGCCTGAAGTGAAATCCCTTGAAGGGTTCTATTCCCCACCCCACCCCCCTAAAACAGTGCTGGGTAGGTGAGATGGATGATTAAGCTACCGAGAGAGGCAGCAAAGTGAAACAGCTGGGAGATGTTAATGTAGAGATAAACCGATTGACATGCCTGGAAAATCTGTGTGGGCCAGATACGGGGCAAAGGCGGAATTAGAAATGAAACCCCTTGGGGCGGCTGCGTGCCAGAGTATTTCAGTTAGATTTAGCAAATTCTGTGAAAGGAAAGAATAAACACCTTTAAGTCCCCCTCCACACACACTCCCCATTATTAGCATTGGACCCCAAGGCCTCTCTCTTGGTAGACTAGCGCCCTATCACTGAGCTCTATCTCCAGCCCTTTGTTGACTGTTTCTTCTGTTTGTTCTCACTTTTTTTTAGGCCACGTTTCACTGAGATTTATGTTTCTGATCAAGAGTAGAGTAGGGTTGGGTTTTTTTGTTTGTTTGTTTTGTTTTGAGATTATTTTTGGCCTAATTTGGTGCATTTAACCGGAGTTTAGAATGAAAAGCAAAATCTTGAGTGTGCATGTATATCTTGGGTGTGCCTGTGCAACACCCAAATGAACACAGAACTTTCTGGCTCTCCGAAGCCTTTACCCTCTTCTCCCAGAGGATGGCCTCCGGAGCCCGCCAGTGTTCTGACCTCTATCTTTACAGATGCATCCGGCCTGTCTGCCTGTAGCTTCTCGCAGACAGACACACAGCGTGTGCTCTCGGGTATCTGATGGCCATCTGCCCTATCCAGAAGGCCCCATTCTTTTGTCATCTTTCCTCATCACGTCACGTGGCTTTTCTTCTCTTTTTTTCCTTTTTGTCATAATGCCAATAAAGAGGGCAGAATTGCTGTTGGAAAGAATGAGGAAAATGAATGTATGGTAGGGCCCTGTTTTGCTGGCTTCAATTAAAAAATTCCCCTGCTTGGAAGATCTTGAGTTCCAAGGGCATGCTGGGCTACATATTAGGACCTGGTCTCAAAATCAAAAGACAAACAAAAGCCAACCAAGCAGCACCAAACAAAAACAGAATACACAAGCAGGACAAGCCTTGCTTCTCAGCCTACAGAAGACAACTGCAGATTTGCCATGAGTCGCTCTTCCAGAGCAGTAAGGAAAAGTCGAGCATGTTTTATTCTATTGCCCAAGATGATAGCCAGTATCCAGGGTGGCTATTTAAATTAACATTCAAGTGAATTCAAGTGCATTAAAATTAACAATTCAGAAGCTAGGCATGGTGACACACACCTGTAATACTAGCATTCCCCAGGCTGAGGCTGAAAGATCAGGAGTTCAAGGACAGCCTGAGCTACAGGCTACTCTCTACAGAAGCCAATAAATTAAATATCCACTTTCTCCATGAGACTGGATGCACTTCAGATGCTCAGGTGGCCAGCTGTGGCCATCAGGTACCACAATGTTCAGAGAGCAAACTGTTAGCTCCCTGCCCTTTCCTTTCTCATTACAGGCATAAGAATGAGCCGTTTTGAGGGGTGGGTCAAATAAGTGGCTAAAACCTCTGCCGTACTGACATTCTAACTTCTAGCGTGTAGCTTTCCCTCTTTGGAACCTTAGTGAGGCTCTTTGGAGCACTCTTGCTAGCACCCCAGTGTTTCTCAGGATCTTATCCACTGTCCCAGCTTAGGCCGCCTCCTGGACCTTCCCATCATCTCTCCCAAGCCCACGCCAGGGTAAAGTGAGTCTCCTGAAGCTGCCTCGTGATCCAGCCTTCTTGTTCCTTGCCCACAGTCATTTGCTGATGTCTCCCAGGAACCCACAGCCTGAGGCTAGCCTTTCTCCTTCACTATGTTGTCCAGCACCTGGTAACCATCCCCAGCACTTAGGAGATGTTAATTAATAATATCAAAGAAGGAAGGGGAGATAGGCCACAGGAGGACAGAACAATAACTGCATAGCTTAGGGAGAGAGCAGCTCCAGAAAGGAGTTATTAGAAACATTGTGTGTGTCTGTGCACGCGCGCGCAAGAGAGAGAGAGACCAACTTTCAAAACATGCTTCGGTGCTGGTTCCTCAGGAAAGCAACTATGCATCTAAGTCCTCTGTACTCATTCTGGTCCGAGACTGTGGTTTTCCTGTCTGTAGAAATAATATGACAGACACGTACGGACTCCGGGACTGGCAGGTAAATGATTACACAGAGATCCAGATGGAAAGCAGGCATTGAGGAAGGATGCTGGAACACTCTACTGCGTATGCGGCCCCTTAGCATGACAGGCAGGTCTCCCAAGGACAGCCTGCCTCAGAGGGAGGCTGCTGTGTGATGGAAAAGGTTCTCTGCCAAGACTGGTGACAGAAATTACAGCTTGCACAAAAATTCATTTTCCTGAGTAATGTGCAATCCAGAGACAAAGAAGCAGAGGGTGGCAGATCCCAGGCCTCAGCATGAGAGAGGTTCTCTGCACCTCTCCACTGTGCCACCCTGGACAGGGACTTCATCTTTAGGCTTCTGGGGAGATGGCTGTTCCATGGCGGGCAACCGTCGTTCTGTCTGTGTACTCAGTGTCTACATGGAGAGAAAGAGCATCCCTGGCCACCTCTGCCTGGATCTTACTGGGGGCTGGGGACATGGCTCATTAGTAAAGTACTTGCCTTGCAAACCTGAGGACCTGGCTTTCAACCCCCAGAGCTCTTGGGCAGGTGGGGGAGGGGGGCGTTTGTGGTGGCGGTTCACAATTGTGAACCCAGTGCCAGGGAAGCTGAGACAGGAGGAGCCCTGGGGCTCACTGCCGAGCCAACACAACCCACCTGACAAGTTCCACATGCGTGAGAGATCTTGTCTCAAGAAACAAAGTGGAAGATGTACTGGGGATGGCAGCTTAGGGTGACCTGTGGCTTCTGCATGCATCCACACACACATGTGCGTGCAGACAGACACAAAAGGAAACAATAGTTAGAAGATCTGCTCTAAGCGGTCTCGAGCTGGACAGAGGATGAACCGGGACGGGGCAAGAGTGTAGGAGAAACCCCAGGAAGGGTCGAAAGACCAGTCCTAATTCTTAACCGTTTAGGGCTGAGCGCCGCCCCCACACTGTGTCCACCTGCTTCATTTTAAATTTAGCAGCAGCCATCCATTTGCGATTCACAGTGTAAATGACAGGTATGTGGAGAAGCCTGGGATCCTTAGCCAATCGCTTATGCTTTGAATTTTCGCTTCTTCTGTGCAGACCAGGCAGTCTTAGAGCTGTGCTGAATGAGGTCACAGTCTAACTATAGTATTAACCCTGCAAATCTGTTCATTTCCACCCAAGCACCCTCAGGCAGGATATAGAATGTGTCCAATTGAAAAGCTATTACAGACGCTACAGTGCTGTGATGGGCTGAATTGTAACAGGTATGTGTGTGTGTGTGTGGAGGGGGGTATCAGGAAATCACTTTCTAATAGGAAGCCACATAGGTATTTCTTAAAAGTGGTTTCTTACTGCGTTGTGAGCTGTGTAGGTGTGCTGTGTACGTGTGGGTGATACCTTCATGTGTGAGTCTGTGAATGTGTGCACATACAATTCCCAGCAAACATGCGGAAATCAGAGGGCAACCTGGGGCTTAATCCTCTACCTTCAACCTTGTTTGGGGCAGGGTCCCAGTGCTGGCCAGTTTTATGTCAGCTGGACACAGGGAAAGGAGAGGAGGGAACCTCGGTTGAGAAAATGCTTCTATAACATTGGGCTGGAGGCACCCCTTTAAGGCATTTTCTTAATTAGTGATTGAACTGGTTGTATCCACCGTGGGTGGGGCCCTGGGCTGTGGTCCTGGGTTCTGTAAGAAAGCACATCTCCATGGCCTCAGCATCAGTTCCTGCTTCCAGGCTCCTGCCATGACTTCCTTCAGTGGTGGGCCACAATGTGGAAACATAAGGCCAATAAACCCTTACCTTCTCAACTTTAGTCAGGATGTTTCATCGTAGCAATAGCAACCCTAACACAGAAATTGGTACCAGGATAGTGGGGTGCTGCTGTGACAGACCTGACCATGTTATTTGGGGGAGGACTGTGGAAAGACTTTGACACTTTGGGCTAGAGAAGTCGTGTGTTCAGAGCTCTGTAGGCTGTTCTGAAGGAGCTTGGAAGGTAAAGTTGAGAGCGTTGTAGGCTATGGAGGCCTGGCTGTGAAGTTTCAGAGGGAAGCAAAGACGCTACCAGGACATTTGTGTGAAGAATCTTTGCTTATCTATTCAGCTGGAGCTGAAGAATTGGCTGAGATTAACAAGAGATGGGACAATGGATGCCGGCCAGCTGGGACTGAAGGACCGGCCTCGATTAAGAAGAGCCTAACGTCATTGACATGAAGTCTTCGGGGAAGTGTTTCCTGAGGGTCAGCACACAGAAGCTGTGTTCCAGAGGTGGCTAAGGCTGTGCCTTGTGCTGGCAGCTGAACCTGGTAGTGTAAGAGTCTCCAGGTGGTACTGCGTTTGAAGGCATGAGGGTCATGGCGAGCAGCTGAGGCTCGGGCACCGTGCAGCAGGGCTGGCGTCCCTGAGGAGAGCCCAGGAGAG
>CM053764.1:25663066-25719744 GCA_028658305.1 Pachyuromys duprasi
ACTGCGTTTGAAGGCATGAGGGTCATGGCGAGCAGCTGAGGCTCGGGCACCGTGCAGCAGGGCTGGCGTCCCTGAGGAGAGCCCAGGAGAGGCTACTGGTGGAAGTGCAGCCCAGTCACAGCACGGAACCCAGCATTTTGGAGATGGCAGCACCGTGCAGTGATCACCCAAAACAGCAGCAGCAGTGGAGTGGAGCCAAATAGAGCCTAGAGGCTGTGTGTGCTATAGTGAGTGAAGCCAGAGAAATGACCCAAGCCCCTGGGAGGAGCTCAAAAGATCATGGGTGGATCCCAGATACTGGACATTACACTTTTGGAGTTCGGTTTTGCTTCGATTGTGACTGTGCTCTGGTTCTTTACTCTTGAAATAAAAAGGTATTTAACCCCCCCCCCCCTGTTTTTTAACAGGAACCCAGAGTTTTTTTTTAAACCTTGGATTTTTAAAACATTTATGTTTTTAATTAAAAACCTTGGATTTTAAAAGAAAATTATTTTTGTGAGTGTTTGAATTTGTATGACTTGTGATGTCACTGTTAATGTGTGTGCCCTTGGGGATGCACAGGAAAGGGAAGGTTGTGGCTTAACAGTGATGTGTTTGTGTGTCAAGATAACAAGGGGTCAGTGGGGCTGGCTACTTTATGTCAACTTGACATAAGCTAGAGTCATCTGAGAGGAGGAAACGGAAATTGAGAAAATGCCCCCGTAAGACTGGATTGCAAGGCAAGCCTGTAGAGCATTTTCTCAACTAGTGATGAATTGGGGGCCGGGTGCTCTGCCCTTTGCAGGCTGGTGGCTCTGGGTTCTATAAGAAAGCAAGCTGATAGACTAGGATCAGAAGGAAGGGGAGGAAGACCTCCCCTATCACTGGACTGGGGGAGGGGCATGGGTGGAGAAGGGAGAGGGAGGGTGGGATTGGGAGGGGAGGAGGGCGGGAGCTATGGGGGGGGGAATACAAAGTGAATAAATTGTAATTAATAAAGAAAGAAGTGAGAAAGAAAGAAAGCATGCTGAAAAAGTCATGGGGAACAAGCCATTAAGCAGTACCCTTCCATGGCCTCCTTGCCAGCTCCCGCCTCCAGGTTCCTGCCCTGTTTGAGTTCCTGCCTTCACACCCTTCAATGATGGCCTGTGGTGTGGAAGCGTAAGCCAAATAACCCCCCTGTCTTCCCCAACCTGCTTTGGTCGTGGCATTTCATCGCAAAGACAGTAATGCTGCCTACGACCATTCCTTGATGATTGGTGGTGTACTTCATACACCAGGCTAGCTCACTCAGAATCTCTCAGGCAGGCTCCAGCTTCTCCTTCTCACTGGGCAGTAGGAACTCTGGGATTACAGACTCATGCTGCTGGGCCAGGCTCTGTATGAATTCTAACTCCATTCCTCATACTTACAGGGCTAGCATTTTATTTACTGCATCTCCACAGCCCTCCATCACCTCTTAAGGCTAAAGTATATTTTCTGTCATCCAGAACTGAAATTGCTACTTCTGACATTCCTTAACCTTAATATCTTCTACCATCTGTGATTTTGCTTCGTTCCTCCCCCCCCAATAACCCTTTCAGCTCCTTTTCATTGCGTGTTCCAAGCGCCCTTTTGTGTTCTTAATTTCTATTTTGCATTATTGAAAACTACAGGAATGAATACTCTAGTGAATACCCATGAATTTGCCACCCGATTTAGGAGCTGAAAACGAACTCTTTTTAAGTGACAGTTTCTGGGCTGTGTTTCATGTGCCATGCAGAAGAGCACCACACAGATGGTAAACCGTTCCTGCAAGGACCCATAACCTCCCCTGTTCATCGTGGCTGTGTGGGAAAGCATGCCCAGTCACCACCTCCTTGGATTTGTGTTAACCCTTAAGCCAAGAGGTCTCCTCCAACTGTTCCAGGGTCAAGAAACCTATGACATTTTGCAAATTTCTGACTTTTCATGTCGCACTTTAAGAACTGTACTAAACAGCTTCCCTTCTGTACTCTCCACCAAGAGACATTTTTCAGAATCCTCTTAGGCAAACCAGTATGTCCGTCCCTATTTTTGGTGCGCATCGAGAGCGTGTTTGAAAACAGTCTCTGGCTAAATTACAGCTTTGAGGGTGTGTGTGTGTGTGTGGTCAGTCTTACAGAATGCTCTTTTGGTTTGTTTCTCAATTGATCATCAATTGAGTCATCAAGTTGATGACTCTAAGTAGCTGGCCCTTGTGAGTGCCATAAACCTGGTGTGACTTGCCTGTGGTTGGGAGTCACCCTTGCCATTTAAGCATTTTTGTTGTCTCCTGGGATGCCCGGAATCTTTTCTGTTCTTGGGAGTGCAGTTCCTCGAACATGCCTTTGCTGCAGCAACCTACTGCTCTCATCCTGTCCTGTTTGTTCACATCTTCTGCTGTGGAGACTACCCACCATAGTAGCTACGTCTGCCTCATCCTCACCTTGGAAGCTTGATCTCTTTGGAAGCCAGGCACACAGCAAGAAGCCTTTCCGTGATCCACAAGCACATCTTTATCACTTGAGGGTTCTTTTGTTTGGAAGTACCCCAGAGCCACAGATTCCTGGGAAGAGAACTGGGGAGCAAGTAACTGGCTTTTGATTTTTTTTTTTAATCTATTGACTGACAGACTTGTGGTGCCTCTTTGAAAAGCTGATGGCTAGGACTGTGAAACACTCTCTTTTGTGATTCAGAAAAATAGAACCTTAGGAAACTGTCTTACAGAACACACACGGCTAAGATCTGCTTTAGTTCCTTGTGCATTGCAATGAGGAAGTCTTCAAAGAGAGGTATAAACCTCACATATTTTATTTGGGTGCATATTGTTCTAAGCATTGATTATCTTTTCATTTGGAATGAATGGAATTTCTCCACAAGCCACTTGTTATTTGCATAAAGTGAAAATTCATTTGTATAATAAGCCCCGAGAGTCATTAGGATTGGATTTGAGCACATGACATTTTCTCTCTGTTGCAGGGTTTGTTTTGCTTATAATAGTTACAACCAAAGTGAGAGAACCTACTGATTTTTCAGATTTTATTACCAAGTGATTACCATTGGTGCTCACTCATTCCTTATGACCTATATATCTCCTGCTTACATTAACAACGGAAACCATATCTAAATGCGCTTCTCTCTCTGTAGGACAGTCGGCCCAATATGTCAAGACCTCTGATCACCAGATCCCCTGCATCGCCACTGAACAACCAAGGCATTCCAACTCCAGCGCAGCTCACCAAATCCAATGCACCCGTCCACATTGATGTGGGTGGCCACATGTACACCAGCAGCCTGGCCACCCTCACCAAATACCCTGAGTCAAGGTAATTGCAAAAGCGGAATGTCATTCTCAGAAGTACAGCGTTTGATACTCTTGTCTGGTTTTCCTTTGATCAGATGAACAGTGTGGCCTCGTCAATGCCAAGTGTAGGACATGATCTGTAGAGCCTGCTCAGGGCCATGGTTATACGGTTTACACAAGTTGGGACATGGAGTATATGTCCAAATGTCACTTTCTGAGTACAGGTATATGCCTGTAATTCCATCATTCGGGAACGAAGGGAGAAGAATCATGAATTCAAGGCAAGCTGGGGATACATAATGATTTCAAGGTTAGCCAGGACTATGAGTGAGATCCTATATCAAAATTAAAAATGGCGGGGGACAGGGTGAAATGGCTCAGAGCAGACCTAATGGCCCATGTCAAGGTGGAAGAAGAGAATCCGGAGGGTTGTACTCTAAGTTCCACATGTATACTGTGATGTGAATAGGCTGACACACACACGCATACAGAGAGAGAGAGAGAGAGAGAGAATGATGTTTGTAGACTAAATAGACGAGATTGAATAAAAATCATAGTTACTGTAAAAATGTTATGAAGATTGGTGTTTAGTTTTTCAGCTCTCTTGGATACCTATTACTTTATAAAATAATTTGAAAGTTGAGGTAAACAGGGTAGAAAAAATTTCTCTCTTGATTCCCAGATGTAATTTCTACAATAAAAATGAAATGATTAAAATATAGGTTTATAAGGTATCCACAGAGCTGCGCATTTTACAATGATGTGATCCTGTCAGCTGTCAGGGCAGTGACCAAAAAAAAAAAAAAAATACTAAGAAGGTGACACAGAGTCACATGGCCACAGTGGCGATAGTCTTCAAGAATATGTCTCTATAAATATTGTTCTTTTTTAAGAGTAGCTATTTGTATTCTTCCAAACCTTCTATTAATACTAACATAACTGCAGAAAACTGCTGCTGGCCCTTCAGGGGAAGCGTAAATCCAGAGTCAGGTACAAAATACGTAGGAAGGTCTGAGTCCTGTCCCTTAATGTAGGGCAAGTCAGTGGTCTGGTCTGGTGGCCTTTTGTTTTGGTTTGCTTTTACATTTCTCATGGAATAGGGAAGTCAATGCGGTATGCGGGGTTTCCTCCTGAGATACATGGAACAGAAGTGTTTCTGATTTTCACATTTTATAATATTTGTCTATATATAATGAGCTATTTGGGGTAAGGGGACCGAAGTCTGAACATGAAATTCATGTATGTTTCATATATATGCATATACATTTACATATATAACACATATCATATTTTTAATAATTCTGTGGCTGAAACAAAGCTTCATGATGTGCAATTTTCCATGTAGTGGTATTACGTTGTTACTCAAAAGTCTTGGGGATTTGGGAGATAGCTAAATTGGTAAGGTGTTCTCCACAAAAACATGAGTCCAATCCCTCACATGAAAAACTCACATGAAAAAGCTGGTGTGTGCCATAATTCCAGCTGTCTGTCAACTTAGTGTTGACTGTCATGTTGACAGAGCCTGGTCACCTGGGAAGAGGAACTTCAGCTGAAGAGTTGCCTAATCAGACTGGCATGCCTGTGCGGGTACTGTCTTGCTAGTGCACATAGGAAAGTCCAGCCCAATGTGGGCATCACCACACCCAGGCAGTGGTCCTGGGTTATGTAAGAAAGATAGCTAAGCATGAGCCTCCAAGCAAGCCAGCTGGCCAACAGTCTTCCTCTGTGGTACTTAAGGCTCCTGCCTTAACATCCCTCAGTGCTGGCTTGTGACCTAGAAATACAAGCCGCCTAAACACTTTCCTTCTCTGAGCTGCTTCCAGTCAGGGTATTTTATCACAGCCACAGAATGGAACAGGAACACTAGCGCTAGGGAGGCAGAGATGGGTGGCTCCTTGGGTCGCACTGGCCAACCAGCTAATCAGGCCAGCTCTAGGCCGAAAGAGTCGCTCTCTCCAAAGGCGTGATGGACAGCCGCTGAGGGATGACGCCCAAGGTTAACTCTTGGCCTTCATACTCATGTGTATCCCTTGGAGCTCCCACAAACATGCATGGACATAGATGTACACACATACACTCAGATAGATGCACACACCACAATTCTGGAATTTGGAACTTTTTGGACCACTGGCTTGTGCGTTAAGCTGCTGGTTTTGTTCCAGTGGCTCGGTGTGACTGCATGGGCTGTTTTCCATCCTTTGTAGAGCTCTGGATCCACTGAGACTTTGGGCAGTGGTGGAAGATAAGGGGTTAATCACTCCCGTCATTCTGTTGATGCCTCACATCATTGTCCGTTCACCTCCTGTTGGAGCTGCACAGTATAGGAACGGACCTCAGTTAAAGTCTCACTTGGATATGTCCCTAGACTATCTTTCTATGAGAATTTCTCAAGTCCATGTTTTTTGACTCTCATTATCCATATCCTGAAATGTGGTTTCTTTACTGACTCTACCTGCCTCATCTCTTATAGTAACCAGCTACCACCTGCAGCTAGTGAGGACTCAAAGAGTGGACAGTCCAAATTAAAGCCCCCCCCCCTTGGATGTACATCACACACTGAACTTTGAGGCACAGAGCCAAAACCAAAACTGTGCAAAACAGCTCAATGATTTTTATATTGTTTTCTTTTCATGTTGTAATGATGATATGTTGAGTTAAATAGAAATATAGTTCAGACAAGTTTTGTTTGTTCATACTTTTCCCATATGGCTACTAGAATATGTAAAATTGATTGTGTCTTCTTTCCTATATGGCAGCCCTAAACTAGAAATATATGCCTTTATGAAAAGAATTATGCTTGCCCCTTTTACCATCTTAATACTTGCATATATCAAAAATTGAATTTTTCCCCATCAACATAATTTTAAAAGGTAGAAGTGTTCAGCATGTGTTCCTCATTTTTCTTTTCATTTCCAGTCACCCTAGTATCATAGCAGCAACAATAAAGATATGGGGCTTTTTCTTTTGATGTTTCAGAGGTCAGACTCTATCCTTGTAAATGGTAAGAACAGGTCTATCTCTAAGCCTCACCCCCAACCCAAGAAAAAGTAGTTTGATAATTATATCTGTGTTTAGATGTAGACTCTGCCATTTACCTGGCAGTTATTTAATGGGTTGGTAGGATCCAATGGTTGACCACCTGCCTTCCATCTTACAAAACAGGTACATCATCCTACAAGGCTACTTGTTGCATGTGATTTTAGGAAGCACTTCATAGCCCTGTGTTCAACGCATAGTAATCTTCTGCCAAACTCAGCACTTGCCTCCTCTCAAACTGTCTTCCAAATTCTAAATGTAGCCCACACCTTCCTTTTCACAGCCAGGAGACAGCCTGACATCAGGGTCTCCTTCCTTGTATCTGGTATTGTGTCCACTCTTCTATTGCCCACTATACGTTAGTCCTTTCCACGTGGAGAGAGCTTTAAGCTTATGTCAACTTTCAAAGAAACTTCTGTTTCTGTGGCTTATACCTAAAAGCCAACGACACTGGTCAGTTAACGCTGGCTCAGTTTGCCTAATTCGCCACTGTGTGTTCCTTGGCTCCTCCTTCATTCTTGTGACACATTCATAAGCAATTAAATATTCATCTCAAAGAAAATTCAGAAAGGGACTCATATTCAGATTTTAGCAGTCAGAGACATAGAAGAATAAATGTTTGTGATTTTCCCATAGGGGTCCCATAGGTGTCCGTGAAGATCTATTACCTAGTCAGCCCTCTGTCAATAAACCCCAGACAGAACAATGGGGTTACTCATGACCATAGGGTTATTAGCAATTCTCTAGATTCTGGGGTGCTTAGAACTGTTTTTCCTCACTTAGAGTCCTGGGTTCTTCTCTCGCTGCCTCTCCTGGTGGAGTGGCCCAGAGGGAAGGGGGACTTCTAGAGTTTCAGGGAAGACCTATAGATAACAAATTCTGATTTGGAAGTCACAAATGACCTCAGAAGGTGTGAGGTGGGTGCACAGGCTGGGGGAGCAGCATGTGTGCAAGGAGCTAAGTCTGAGCACAAGCACTGACAGAGAAAGGAAGGGAGAAGGCCGTAAACCTCCAAGTGGGGTTACAGTTTGGAGTTGAATCCACAAGAACACCTGCTTGATCTAGGATAGCTTTACCACAATCACATTGAAAGGAAAAACAAAAACAAAGACAAAAACCTCAAACAAATAAAAAACCAGAGCAAGAACAGCAGTTCACACTATATCCCTAGTACTTGGGAGGCTGACATAGAACCATACAGAGTTCAGGGCTAAACTGGCTTACCAAGGGAAGCACTGTAAAAAACAAAAACAAAAACCTGAGGAGACAGCCATGCATATGTAAAGGCAGGCAGTCAGAGGTTAACAAACTGGAATTCATGGATCTGCTAGCCATTTCTACAAATAAAGTTTTACTAGGGACAGCAACAAAGAAAAAGTCGAGAAAAACATGACCCTATCAGATATTTTCAGCTGGACCTGCAAAGAGGCAGGAGGATTGTGAGTTCAAGACCAGCCTGGGCAATATCATGACTGTGTCTCAAAATAAAAGTGTTTTAAAAGCAGGCCTGGGCGGAGAAAGCTCTGGGAATGTAGCTCAATGGTAGGACACTTACCCGGCATGCCTGATTGAACCCAGCACCACTTTAAAAGAGAGAGGAGGGGAAAGGAAATAATAAGTGGATGCTATGAGGCTATTTTGTGATGGTCATCTCACTTGATCTATGTGCGTGAGCATCTTAAGGGAGATGACTGTAGATGTCTGTCTCTTCCTCTCGGCAGATTTGAAGGGCAGATCTGATTATGACTGGCTCAGAAACACTGAAGACACTTTATCAACACCATTGGTAATGAAAACTTTAAATATTGCAATAATTTGCTTATTAAGCCCCATGCCAAATTACATGGCATTCTGAAGATCTGCTCTTGGCATATGTGTATGGGGAACATACATTCTGCAATCATTTTAAGAAAGACTTGTCTGAGTTCAAAGTTGGGGCTTTCACATCCGTTACTGTCACTTCGAGCAAAAGCAATTTTAGTTGTGCTCTGTTTATTCTTATTCAAACTTGAACTCTTTCAAGTGGGGAAGTGGGCTGGAACAAATAATTAAGAGGATCTATGGGGTGGTAATAAAGTGGGGGGTCTCAGTGGAAAGAGCTCACTGGCTGCCAGGGAACTCTCAGGTTTCAGTTCCCTGAGCCATCTCGAGGTGATGGCTTGACAGAGCTTTTGCATATTTTTTAAACCCAGTACATGATAACTCCCATGTAAGTTGATTATGCTAAATGGGTAGCTCCAAAATAGAGTTACTAGGCATACAGGGATAGGTAACTGCAAAACTCAAGAGACTGCCCTTACAGCCTTGGAGACCTTGCCCGTGGCCACCCAGGGGGCATGTGCTTTCAGAGCTTCAGGGTGGAGGAGCCGAGCATGTCCACCTCACCAGCAGAGATCCACCTTCTGGCCAGGCAATCTAACACCCTCACGTGTGTTAGGCATTACAGGATCATTTCCATGGGGCACTGAGGGAGAAGGCAGGTAAGTGTAACATGCAAAAATTAGGAAGGCCAGGGCCGTGAGTTCCACCAAAAATATGGAGCTGGGAAGGTGGCTTAGTGGTTAAGAGTACCCCCTGCTCTTCCCCGAGGATCTGGGTTTGGTTCCCAGCAACCATGTTGAGTGGTTCATAAACTCCAGGGAACCTAACACTTCTTCTCTATTCCACAGACACCAGAACTCACTCATGAGCATGCCATAGATGCATACATATATACACATGGTTTTTAAATACAATACTTTCTTTAAACCCTAAAATAAAAGGAACTTTGAAGCCTGTGTTCTGAAGACAATCAAATCTAGTGTTTTCATTTCTGTGCACTTGTACTCCAGCCTAGGGAACTTTCTGGATGCCTGTGTTAAGCCTGGGGGTTCTGTGATGTCACCTTTCCCACCTTAGCCCTTCTTGTTCTGATGTTCTCACTCATAGACTTGGGTCCTGCTATGTTACCGTATAAACTCGTGTTCAAAGACCTCAAAAAAAAATGCTGTTACAACAGATGCAACCAAATGGCTTGCCAAATGGCTCACCAAAATCTTCTTCAGAATTGCTGCATGGAGCCAGGGCCAGTGGCATATATCTGTAACCCTCGGAGGCAGAGACAGGAGGATCACAGATGAGGCCTGCCTGGGCCATGTGGAGAGAATCCACCTAAGAAACAAACAGAAACAGAACAAAGCTCCATGAAGCCACTGCATGCTAGTGACTGGGCTGTTCTGTTATGCCCTGCTCTTTGATCCACGGGTTGGATAGTCAGTAGCTGTGTTGAAGTTCCCAGGTAGGTTACCCTGCAGTGTCAGCAGACAGGGAAGGGTGCTCACACCGCTGTCACTGTGGAAGGACACACCCAGTGACTGAGGAGCGAGGACTTGGAGACGCTTTAGACTCTGGGGAGAGGCAAGGCCCTAGAAAGAGAAAGTGTGGAGTTTCCCCGAAGTAACAGGAAGGTGCTTGCTTCTTTGTCATTTCTCCTCATTTTACCATCTTGCTTTTCCACAGCTGCTCTGCTGGGAGGCAGGTGAACAAATGGAAAGTTGAAAAGCCTTTTTTTAAACGATGAACCCGGCTCTTTTGTCTAGTGCTGGGAGACTAATCCTTTAATAACATGTGCTGTCTAACTTCGGGATTCCTCTGCCACCAGAGAACAGGGAGGCCTTGCTTCCAATGCAGCCGGACTTGGAGAGTCTGGTCTTTAAGTATGATGTAGAGAAAGGAGGACCATGGTGTCTGCGCATCTTCCCATCACACTCTGGTGTCCACTGGACAGGTTATCTTGTTTTCCCTTCCGCGAGACAGCACAGTGACCTACAAATGTGCTCACTCTCTTACAAGGGCTTCCATAGCCTATCAGACAGAGGTAGCAGAGAGAAACAGCAAAGAAATAAACAGTCAGTAAGCAGTATTTCTTTCACTCAGTGGCTCAGTGCTACTAAGAAATATAATAGCCGGCCATGGTGGAGCACGCCCGTAATCCCAGCACTTGGGAGGTGGCGGAGGGAGGATCGGGAATTTACGGCTATGCTCCAAAATGAATTTGGGCCAGCCTGGGCTGTGTGAGCCAGTCTCTTTAAAAAAGAAAAGATTAATGCACAGGCTAAATAGACTCTCTGGAGAATTAACTCACTCCTTATATTAAATCTAAAGATAATTTTATTTTGACATAGTTATTTCTCCCCCCAAGAAACATCCTTATTTATCTGGAAAAAAAAATTAAGACAAAGGTTCAGTTTGGATTTTAATATACACTTGGAAGGAGAACTTTGATACTTACTGTAGCATGCTGAAGTCATATCAGGTTTGTCCCGTGTCCTGTGGTGTATCCTGTAAGGGATACATGGGGAATCTCTGCATTGCTCCTTTGTCCTGGAGGAAAGGAACCCACAGGATGTCTGCTCCAGGCCCTGGGTGTGCAGGCCCTGGCAGCTCCCCTCACTGTGGTGCCCACACTGCTACTTGTCGCCATAATTTTCTTCCATTTTTGCATGTAAAGTCATGTTTGATTTTGACTGAAGTAGTGGATTGCAGGTTGTTGAGACAGATGTGTGTAGAAGCCTCACGGAAGCCAATGGTGCCTTAGCTCGCTCCTCGTTCTTCCCAGTTGGATCTGGGAAGAAGATACCAATGTGTATGAACCCGCTGGTGCCCTGGTGTTAGTCACTTGGGAACAACAGTAAGAAACGATTCAAGGCTCAACTTTGGGTCATACTGTGTACTTTAATTATGACCTAATGTGTTAAAAACTCAACTTCCTGTTGACATCTTCCTGGTAGAAAACCATCTCTACAAAGCTCCTTCTCTCTTGCTTCCCAGCCTGTGTCCTTGGGGCCAGTACTGTGTAGTACTGACAACATCTTTCCTGCAAGGCACAAACCAGGGAGGATTTAGTTTCAAGCTTACTTTCTCCAGGGAAAATAAGGAACCAAAATATCAGATGTGACCCCTGACTTCTCTGACTGATATCTGCTCCCTAACGTTCCATCTAAGGCAATGCAGATTGCTGGGTGTGCTCAGCAATTCATTCATTTACTGTGTAGCTCTTAGGGAGTAGAAAACATTCTCAACATTTTTGAGTGTACACATGTACATGTTAGTGTGTGTGCACATGCGCATGTACATACACATACATATGTTTATTTACATCTCAGCGCACATGCCAGAGGTTGACACTGGATATCTTTTTTATTGCTTTCTATATTACATTGTTACTTCACTGAATTGACTTTCCCTTGTCCAGACCAGTCAAGCACCTCGTGGTTAGAGGTGGGACTTCATGCCCACTTCCCCCTCTCCATGCTGGGCTTTCACCTGGCCTGAACTCATGCGGTCTTATACATGCTGTCCCGGTCTCCATGCCTCTGCCCAGTCGTCTCTGGAAAGTGTCCTTGGAGCCACCTGTGGCTCTTATAATCTTTCTGTTCCCTCTTCCAGGTAGATCCCTGAGCCTTGCAGCTATGATGTAGACATCCCAGATAGGGCTGAACATTCTAAAGTTACTTCCTCTTTGTGCATTGACCAGTTGTGGGTTGCTATGTTAATTACCGTTTACTTCAAGAAGAAACTTCTCTGAGACAGTCTAGTGGTACCCTGAGCTCTGGGTATGCCAGTAGGAGTCGTTTTATTGGGCTGTTCATTTAATAGAATAATGGTGATGGATTTTCCCATAGGGCCCATGACCCATCTAGCCTCGGGGTCTTTGAGGCAGGGTCTTTCACTGAGCCTAGGGCTTGCTAAACTGGCTAGCTGGCCAACCAGAATGCCCTTAGACCCTCATGTCTCTTCCAATACCAGCCCTGGGGTTGCAGACGTGCAGTTGTGCAGCTTTGATGTGCTACTGGTCTCTGGAGATGAAACAGGGCCTTTCTTTGCAAGTCAAACCATCTACCAGCTCGGCCGTCTCCTCAGCAGCCAAACTCTTCAGGCTTAACAAATGACCCTGGAATCCTCAAGTATCCAGGAGTTTGGGCACCTGATATTCAGTGACAAAGCTATGTTCAAGTGTCCACGGGCTGGGCTGGGCATGCTATGGTATGGCCACATACAGTCTGGTAAAACCAGGCTTTTCCTGCTGATTATGCCATGAGCCATACTGCTTGGGACAAAAAGCGTTCTCAGTTTTTGTTTGCCATGATAAATAGTGTCACAGAGAATGCCAAGGTTATTTTTACTGTTTTCAATAGTTTCATGTTTATTCTCACCATACAAGGGGAAAAAAACATAACAAATGCCTGATTTATTCATCTGTTTGAAAATTAATTCGGGTAATTTCTTAACAAGGTTAATATGTGAAAAATATGATCTGTCTCGCTGTATTCTTCTACTGAAGATTCTTCAGTTGTTAAGTGGTTCCTTCATGCAGCTCAGCCCCCAGATTTTGTGTATTGCTTTTCAGGGGCCAACTGTGGTTTGAACAAACCCTGCCAGTCACAAATGTGGATTTGGAGAGGGTTTATGGTATTTTAAAAAATGGCCAATATGAAAGCTTTTAGGACCAGTGAGATAGCTCAGTGGATAAAAGCAGTGAAGAGTGATGATCTGAACTGAACGTCCAGAACCATTAGCAGAAAGAGAGACCTGACTCACAAAAGTTGTCCTCTTTAGCTGCTGGCAGGACCGCTTACTATGTTCCAGTGGATAGTCCAATAGCCATGCACATATGGGCAGCATATATAACCTGGTGGGTTATATATGCATGTGTTTATACACATTCATATTCTATATATAAATATATTTTACATATATATTGTATATTTATTGTTATATATGGTAAAGATGGAGAGGATACACACTGAGGGAATGAGGGAAAATTGGAAGAGAGGGATATATTTTATTGTATACGTAATGAAATTCTCAAGAATAAAAACCATTTTAGGTTGTCCTCTGACCTCCACATGCATACTGTGGCATGAATGTTCATACTCTGCCCTCTCACACACACATCATTACATATACACATAGTGTTCATTAAGAATAAATAAATAAATAAATAAATAAATAAATAAATAAATACTTTCATGAATTTCCAAAAACCCAACTTCCCTTTGGTCACATGGGAAATTTTGAACGTAAGAATTGTCACACCCCACAGCCTTATCTTTGTGTCTTCTGGTGGTTCTTATGCCATCCTCCCAGGCTGTCCCAGGCAACATCACACAGGAGAGCTCTCTGTTGGTGAGCAAGTATGGCCCTGTCCCATGATACCTCTGTCATGTGTGTTCAGGGCAAGTTTGTCTCACACTCATGCAGAAAACAAACAGAAGCATTTATTCCTATCCAAGCATATGAGTATAAGCCTCATTTAAAATCTGAGTTTGCGAGCCAATCACGGAGTTGGCACCTGTCTCCTCAGCTTCTTGTGAGTCTAAGACAGCCCAGGAGTTCAGAACCAGCCTGTGCAACATGTGAACCTAGCATCACAAAAAGAAAGATATTAACTAATTAATTAATTAGCTTTAGAAATGAAATCTCCCATAGGTAGTATCATAACACCACATTAAAAGACTGTGTCAGTGTTTTCTGCAAGATGAAAATAGAGTGTTCTACTCACAGACTAATATATGCTTTCCATCACTGGATTTTTTTTCCATATACATAATATCATGTATGTGTATATGACAGGGAAGTAGAAGCAAAACTGTGTAGGGGAGCAGAGGTGACTGAGAGGAGGGTGAGTATGGGGGAGGGTGGAGGAGGGAGAATACGTTCAATACACCACTCTATCCTGTGGACAGCATTCTTATGTAGTATTATACCAGGCATATATATATGCATATATATATATATGTTTAGTCCTTTATAAAAATTTTACTGTGTATGTATAAGACACATTCAAGCTGTAGAGAGAAAGAAGCACCCTACACACTATATCAGCCATATCGTTGTCTGCTGTCATATATAGCACCTGTTTAAAACAGTTAATTCAGAATTTAGAACACATTGCCTTGATTGGATGTGTTTCAGTGCTCTGCTCTTGAGAGATTAATTGCAAGATGCCTACAAAGTGGCAATATTTTGTGCCAACAGCTAGCAGGATTGGGAACATTCTGCCCTCCATGTTTCTGCTTAGAGAATGGAAAGTCAGGGGTGCTCTTACAGGGTATATGTTTTCCCGTGAATCTTCATCCTAAAGCAGATCCCCAAAAGCTCCTCAGCCTGAAGGCAGAAAAAGTCACTGCCCACAGCTGTATGAGCGAGTTGTTGAATATAATCAGAAACAATATTAGGGACAGGGCAGAAGGCTCTGTGGATAAAATGCTTTCATGTGCAAGCATGAAGACCTAGAACTCACATGAAAAGGCAGGTGTGGTAGTTTGTACCTTAATCTTAGTGCGTATACCTGAGCTGCTAAGCCGAGACAGGAGAATCCACCAGCCTGTCCAGCCAGCTAGCCTGGCGTACACAGCAGCAGGAAACAAAAACACCCATCTCAAACAGCGTGGACTTGAGAACTAACACCCAAGGTTTTCTTCTGACCCCTGTGCACACCTGCAGTTAAATCCCTGAGTGTGTGTGCATGCGCACTGCAACAAAACAAAAACTCCAACACCATGTCCCTGGAAGTGCTGCTGGCCCTGAACCATAGCTTCAGGTTGCCAATAAATGCCAGTGTCGGGTGGCTTAGCAATGGCGCTGTGCTTTATCTCTTGTGACCCTTTTTGTTGAGAGGCTCAGTTGAGAGTCTCACAGTGAACCGTGACTTTTTAACAATGGCAGAGTGTTCAGGCTAGGCACACTTTATCACAGAAAGGTGAACTTGAGCTCATTTCATCTTGTTTGTTTGATTTGAACTTAGTGAGCTCTAGGATCCATGCCTGGCTTCATTAAGCTCAGTGTGCACCCCCATCCCCAAACTGACATTTGAGAAACAACCTAGAAGGCCTGAAGGACTTTCAAGTTCACCCAAAAACCTAACCACTCCTGGTCTCAAAACAGCTCAATCCATAGAAAAGAAAAAAAAATCCTCTCCCATTTCTCCCTCTTCAGGGCCTCAGGTAAAGTAGGCTGTATATCCCAGGATAGCCCCTGATCTTCCAGCCTCCACCAGAGTGTTGGGACTGCAGGTGTGTATGTGGGACCAGGAATTGAGCCTAGTCCCTTGGGAATGCTGGGTAAGCACAAACCAACTGAGTTACATGCATAGGTGACCTCCCGCCTCTTTTCTCTTTAAGAAATATCATGAGACTAGCCCATTAATCTATCATCTTAAACTCCTTAGGTGAGAGGCCTCACCAAAACCTCAGCATTTTGATAATTTATCCTGTAAGGAATGAGCTGGCATAAGGGAGAATTCAGAAAGAGAATTACTAAGATGCATTAAGTTATTGAGCTAAAGGTCATAACAACCAAGCAAGTCACGGAACTGTGTTTGAATAAACACCTGCCCTTCTCCACCCCACTTGGGGCTTGGCTCTGGGTTTTGGTGTTGGAGGGCTTGGGGAGAAAGATCTAGAGGGTCATCTGTTGTCCAGTGTGCTGTAGGACTGTCACGCTGCCTCTGGGGGAGTTCTTGAACTATGTGAGGCAAGCGTGGGCCCAGCAGAGAGCGAATGACAGCCCAAGACAGACACCTCCAGAGCTCCGCTGCTGCCAAGGGCAGAGAGCTGTCAGCAGCCTCCCTGGGTGTTTCCCGGCACACAACAGTAAGACTTGTCTTTAAGTCATGAGCAGATAGGGACTTTTTGTGTGTGAGGAGCAGTTAACACAAGGTCTCATTATTAGTCAACGCCAGCTTGAACTTGTTCTGTATCTCAGGCTGGCCTCCCAAGTATGGAGGCTTGACCCACCACGCCTCACTCTACGGGTCATATTTTTTTGCATGTGACACTGTGAGTTGGTGACTACTAAGTACATGCACAACATAATCTGGAAACACAGAACTTCAGAGCTGTAGCCAAACAGGCTCACCCCATGGTGGGCAGAAGAAGCAATTGGACATTCTGAGAAGGCTGTTGGGTAACAGGGATGTTCAGTGCATCCTTTAACATGCCTGTATGCTACTGACTCTGTGACAGGAATCTCACTTTTCATTGGAGAGCCCATTTCTTGGATGGGTTTTTAGCTTCTTCACTCTAAAGTCATACAATCATAGAATGAATTTATTTCCGTTCATTCAACCACCTTTTGAGACTTTTGCTGTCTAGACTTTTGAATGATGGTAGTAATGAAGCTTTTTTTGTGTGGGTACATTGTATGTACTGAATAGTTTTATATCAACTTGACATAAGCTAGAGTTCTCAATTTGAGAAGATGCCTCCATAAGATCCAGCTGTAAGGCCTTTTCTTAATTCTCCACTGATGAAGGAAGAGCCCAGCCCATTGTGGGTGGTGCCATCCCCTGAGTTCTATAAGAAAGCAGACTGAGCAAGCCATGGGAAGCAAGCCAATAAGCAGCACCCCTCCATGGCCTTTGCATCAGCTCCTGTCTCCAGGTTCCTGCCCTGTTTGAGTTCCTCTCCTGACTTCCTCTGATGATGGGAGTATCAGCCAAATAAACCCTTTCTACGCCAGGTTGTTTTGGTCATGGTGTTTCATCACAGCAATAGTAACCTTAACTAAGCAGTGTTCGTGTGTATGTGCATGTGTGTGTGTGTGTGGGCGTGCGCATTTGTCTATTTGCATGAATTTATATATGTAAGTGACATGTATGCATGTATCTGTGTGCCTTAATGTATATAGGTGGCACATATGCAAGTGTGTATGTGCATTTGTGTATGTTTATCACAACCATGCATGCCCATGTGCATTATTTTATGTAAGTGTGTGGTATTTCTATATATACATATATATATACATATATATGGTGTGTGCATTTGTGTATGTGTGTGGCATACACATATCTGCATATGAATGAGCATACTTTTGTATGCGGTATTTATTCATATGCTATGTGTAAATTGGTGTATAAGTTGTGTGTGTATTTGTGTATGTGTGTGGCATGTATGCTGTACATGCATTTGTGTACATGTGTGGTATTTATGCATATGGTAGGTTCATGCATTTGTGTCTCCGAACATGGGAACATAAGAAAGTGGTATAAAGGGTCAGGATGGATTCAGTTATTCCATCCATCTTCCTGAAGATGTCAACAAAGATGTTAACCTGGTTTCTTCGTAGTTTCTTGTTCTTTTCATTAAACTCTGTTCAGCTTCTGGATTTTTTTTTTTTTACTTAAACATACTAAGCAAAAGATTTAAATACTTTCATTATAAGCCACTGTTTTGCTGGCATGATCACAAGTGGGGAAAACTGTTAAGTTGGAAATAGAAATGCTGGCTTGGCCATCGTCCTCTTGTGTAATCAATATGATGCGCGTTTATGTAGAGCGGTGACTGTGGCAGATTGTCAGTGGTTCCCAACAGTCTGGAAGAGAGAAGCAACAAAGGCAGCACAGGCACAGGCCACTCCACAGCCTACCCTCACTGACGGTCACAAAGTACGAGGAGAGGGGGGCCGGGGACCACCTGCGAAACAGCAATTCCTGGGGACAGCCCCAGGGATTTGCTAGACACGGGGGAGAACTCTAGACTGTTGCATCACATTCTACAGTCTGACGGTCCCGTTTGTCGTGAGGAAGCAGCCCAGGAGTAAGGTGCCATTCAGATTCACCCAGAACACATTCGAAAGTTTCCTGTCGTGAGAAATGTGAAGGCCTAGCAATGCAGTTTGGTGGTAGAGTGCTTGGCTAGCATGCAGTACACATGCTGGGTTTGAGGATTTGACACCATAAGAAAGCACAGGGAGACGGGGGAAAGGAGGAATAGGAGATGGAGGGTCCAAGACAGGAAAATGGAAGGAATGGAAAAAGAGAAGGAGGAAGGGCAGGAGAAGAAGAGAAAAACACAATTACAAGACTGCAGGAGGTACAGGCAGAGGAGATAGGGCTCTGAGGCAGGTGCACAGAGCTGGGACAGCACCGCAGGCCTGAATTTCTGCTCTTGTCTTCTGTTTGTTCTGTAGTGCTGGGACCTGAAGAACCCCAGTCCTTGCAGATGCTGACATTTTAGTGCGCTGGGATGATTTGGGCAGTGGAAGGGCTTGGGACAGTTCAAAGATGGACTGGCCCCCACTCTTAGGGAAAGCAGACCCCACTAGCTCAGCGCCCTCATCAGGCTACTTGTCAGCACTACAGCTCAGTTTCTTCACTGCTCCAATCAAGATGTTCCTTGTATTAGGCTTTTCTTTTATACGTAGTATTACCATGGTGAGAATTCAGGCAGATAATCTGTAAAAATTTCAGCAGTGTTGAACACACTCTCAATAAATGTTAGCTCTTAGAGTATTTTCCCCTCTGAATAGGGATTATTACTGTAAAATGGAAAACATATTCTAGAGTTCTTAAATCAAGAGAAAAGCCTAAGGAGTGTGTCAAAAATACCTCTAAATATAGAACAGACTGTTGGGAGGAGGAAGGGGGTGGCTGTGGAGGCAGGCTCATGCACACATGTTCATGCTTGCCTGCTCACATAGAAAGCAAGACAAAAACCTCAACAGACTGTGTTCACTGAAAATACCCAGTTGGGCTCCAGGAAAAGGCGTGATGGTTTTGTCCTGGGCTCATCTGAGAAAAAGAGCCATCAGTTCTAGAAACCATGTAAAACTTGCTTGAACCAGGAGTAAGCACATGTGACCTTAATTTGTTTCTTCCAATCCAGCCTGATCCTAGAGATGGGAAACATTCTGATTGGAGGCACAGCACTTAATCTTCTGAGAATGAGCATCTGCCAACAGTGACTGAGCCTGTGGCAGGAGCGCCCAGTGCTGTACAGAGGGACAAAATGACCTGTGGAAAGTAAAGGAGAATGCCCAAGCCAGGCCCTATAGTCCGGCTGCCTTCTAGGAGTTCTGGCATTATTTTTATAATGCCTTAGTACAGTACCTTGCCTGCAGAGTAGGGAGTCTCACAGAGTTATGTAGACTTGATACCATGTGCCCCAAATAGAACACTGAATGTTTTACTGCACGTCCATGTGTTCCTTATGAGAATTCAATGTCTGAGAGGATCCCATTTCTCTAGTTAAAGCTACAACAAATTAGAACTCAACATGCTGGGAAGGTGGGTTAGTGGGTAAAGCACCTGCTGCACAGACATGAGGACCTAAATTTGGACCCTCGGTGCCCACACACAAAACCCAGCGTGCTGCTGAACACCTGTAGTGCGAGCGCTGGGGAGTAGAGAGAGCCAGGCGCCTACAGCCCGCTCACCAGCCAGCCTAGTCAGTGAACTCAAGGTTCAGTGAGAGACCCCACCTCAAAAAGTAAGGTGGAGAGCAACTGAGGAAGCCTCCTGGCGTTGACCTCGTACAATTATTCTCACTTTGCAACTGAGGACACTTAGGCATGTGTGTGTGTGCATATGAACACAACAAGAGTAAAAGCTTAAAAATTCTTGTAGACTAAGTCCTATCTCAGTGGTCTTGGCCTACCCTGAGCCATCAGTTTGAGGACGAGTTCTCCGAAGTGCTGAGCATGCTGGTACTGCACGTACCCTGCTTTAAATGCGCCTTTCTCTCTCCCCTACTGTCTCCAGTTCCGTATATCACACAAGAAATTGATGCTGCCCCAGGGAACAGGTACCGGAAGCACAGCTTCCCATAGGTAGATGCAATTTGCTTCGGTTTTACTTAAAATTATTTTCTTTCTTCCCTTAAATTACTTCTATCAATTTCTATAACAAGATCTAAATCAGTTTTTATCTGTTGTCATGAAACATGAAATTTCCCCAGACTGGGAACATTAAAGAACTATTCCAGAACCCTGAATGATCAAGAAACAACATTTTATTTGCTTGAAATTAAATGTTGTTTCTGATCATTCTGTGTTTCTTTTTCCTTCTTACCTTCCTTCCTTTCATCCTTCCTTCCAGCCTTAAAGAAGGACTTATTTGGGCTCACAGCTTCAAGAAATAGAGTCCACCATGGCAGAGAAAGTACCCTGGAGTCCCTCGATCAATTGAACAGCATGGTTCATGCATGGCCATCATTAGTGCAGAATTTCTCCTCATTCACCCCCTCTTTCCTTCCCCTTTGTTTCTGCAGAAGGAATCCTGTGATCACACATCATCCCCACTGCCCACGTGTGCGCATCTCCCCGACGGTCTGAGGCTAGCTAAGCCCTGTGCTGACAGTTCCCACTACATGTCACACACACGCAACTGTGCATGGACACACAAGTGTACACACCTTACCCAGCCCTCCCTACCCTGTTTGCCATCTATCTCAGATTTCAAATATTAGGAAAGAAACTTGGTTGGGAAGGCAAGAGAGAAGGCATAAAAAGTATGTAAAGATGCTGGCCAGAATCACATCATCTCATAGGATGAAAGGCTTATTTTGGCGGGCAGTAGCCGGCGCCATTGTTTTTAGGGTGAGGAGAGGCATGGAATCCTAGCGAGGAACAAGTGATGGAACAAAACCCGTCACCTCCTTGTCCCCAGGGGCACAGAAAGAAGAAGGGCCCAGGGACAAATGTCCCACTTCAGAACCACATATCCAGTGACCCCTTGTTTCCTCCAACAGGGTCCTACTTCCTAAAAGTCTATTTGGCCTTGAGCTCATTAATATGTTGATGAATTTAGAACCCCATCCTTCCACCATCAGCTGGGGACTAAGCCTTCATCACATGCACCTTTTGGGGTGTGCGGGGAGGTGGGTGGTGGGTGGATTTTTTTCATATCCAAAATGGGATTTCTTTTTTAATGCCCTATTAGGTGGTAGACTCATGCCAGATTTTCTGTTAACCTACATTTCTATCCTCTATACTTTCCCAGTTTTCAACTAATAGGTTAGAACTTTAAAATATCCCTAAATGCTAAAGAGATCATTTGGGAGCTGCCTCTGAATCTGCTAGCCAGCAAAATAAATCTGGAACAGAAACTAAACGGAATCTTTCTCCCAAGTCCAAACCTTGTTTTTCTTAGAACTGAGAGGAAAGGCTCCTGCCGTGGTGTCAATGTCCACCTAGTGTCCTTCCCTTCCTTCTCTCCCCATTGCCCCTTGGTCAGTCTTAGCGTTTCATCCCCCAATTGTCTTTCTCATCCTCCCTGTTCAAGTCCATCCCACAGAAAGTGCAGATAATTACTCCCGCTAGCTACCATGGCAGTTAGGGTTAGGGGAGATGGAAGGGTTATTCTTTTCAAGTCCATCCCACAGAAAGTGCAGATAATTACTCCCGCTAGCTACCATGGCAGTTGGGGTTAGGGGAGATGGAAGGGTTATTCTGTTTGTCCCTTGGTAAACAGCATGGTGTCCTGATAACAGGACATGACCAGGTGTCTACAGGCATTGTGGGAAAAGTGTAGAGAAGTGGAGACAGAGGTGGCCTCAGGAGGGGTGAAAACCTCCCCAAGTTGAGTTTACACGCTGTGAAGCCATAAGTCCCGTAGATATTCCAGAGTTAGTGTCCAGGGATCACAGTGACAAAATAGGTGAGCCGTGGTGTCTACTGTGTGTTCTGCTTCCCAGGGGCAGTGTTCACTGCCAGTGCTCAGTCCCGTCCCCATGTGCCCTCCTTCACAAGTCTGCTAACTGTTCTGACAGTAACCTCCAATGTCCTGGAATGTTTTGGTTTCATTTGGTTTGACTTGGAATGTGGTGGCTATGTAGCACATCATTTCTTTCACTGATCTTCACCAGAAGCCCCAGATCTCAGCTTTTTATGTGCTAGATATCAAATAAATTGGTTTCCCTACACAGTAGATAATTACCAGATAACATATTATCTTGGGCTATTGTGCTTTATCAAACTATAACAACTGTACATTTCCTAAAAGAATCTGTTGGATTTTTTTTTAAATAAAGCACAAATGAAGAGGTAGTCTATGTAGTGATCAAGAAAAGCTCTTAAATCAGACCCAGATTGTCACCTGAGTTCCCTCATTTAACTATGGTCTCTTTGGCCAGAAGGGCTTCTTACCTGTGAGATGAGACGCTAAGGCCACCTGTGGAGGTCATTGTGAGATGGACCAAGCTAAGGTCATTGAGGGATAGCACCCACTCTTAGTAACCAGCCTTGAATGTGCCCCTCTCCACTGGTCACCACAGGGCAGCAAGATGAGATTTAGAGAAGTCCTGTGTCTCCCCAGCCGTGTCTCTGGGAGGATGTACTTACGACTGCCACTATGTTTATAAAACAAGAGGTTGAATGGTCTCGAGTCTTTCATTTTCTAAAGTGTGCTCGGCTATCTGAGGGAGGGCTTAAGATAACCATGACTAACTGAACATGCTGCACGTAGGTGTGACCTGCTCTCTGAAAAGTCTCTGCGCCTCCTTCTTCACACTAAGTCTCAGCTCAGTGACACCAGCTGTGGTGTGCACACCTGGTCATTTTAGCACTTGGGAGACAGGAGAAGGAAAGGAAGGCCACAAGTTCAGGGTGGCCCAATGTGGTTATGGTGGCACGCCATATAATTGGGAGGAGAAGCAGAGGCAGGTGGATCTCTGAGTCTGAGACCAGCCTGGACCACATGGTGAGATCCAACAAATAAACACGCGAACTTGGAAAGCTTTTTAAAACTACAGGCGTTTAGGCCTTATTCTTAACTGCGTCATAATAGCTGAGGCTGGCAGGACTGAGATCAGTATTTGTAAAGGCTCCCTAGGGATCTCCATTGTCAGCGAGGGCTGAGAACCACCTCACCAGGCACGTGACACGGTGAAAAGCAAGCACAGGACATAGGGTTTGGAGGAGCTGTGGCTGTGAGGCGATGTGGCTTCAGAAATGGTGTCTCACTTCCACATTTGCTCTTTTCCTTAAGATTCCCAAGAGAACAATCAGCCCTCAGTTCTCATCACCCTCAGAACATCTACGTTCCATCACCTGATGTACCACACTCTCCACTGTATGTCTTCTGCTGCTTCAGTCAGCCTGACCCAACACAGAGGTCACATGGGAAGCCTTTTCAGCTTCAAACCTCCCTATTCCTATCTCTTGTGCCTCTCCCACCCTTACCTCCTACCCTGTGCTTGGCTAACTTCTTCCCCCTTCAGGACTTCTGTGAGCCCTTTCTTACTTCCCCGAGAGCCCACAGTTGAGTCTAATGGGTTAGGTGTGCCTCCTTTGTATCCCTACTGTCCACTCCATACGTAATGATTCACTCAGCCAGGCTGTAGTTAACCTGTGCTTCCAGCCACACAGACTATTAAATTCCACAAAAGCAAAGACTGTGTCTTGCTCACACCCTCCCACACCCCCATACCCATTACTGGTATAGTCAGGCTCAGCGGATATTGAATGAGTAACTAGATGATTACACAAGAATGAAGGAAAGGGAAATTCTTAAGAAACTGAATCAGTAAATTACAGAAACCAGGTCCTGTATATGAGTGAATACACAAGAATAGATCCATACAGAGCCAGGTAAATCAGATTTTAGCCCTTTCATATTCATGGGCACACTGTTGTAACACAACTATGCCAAGTAAAGGGGGAACCCATCAGAGCTGGAAACCAGACTGACTTTTCACCCAGAGGAGCCTGACTTCCGAAGCGGGCTCTCCCCTGAGCAATAAGCAAGAGGAATCGACAATGCTCGCATTAAAAAAGCACCAAAGAAGAATAATATTCAACATTATTTATTCAGATTTTAGCAGCTCTTTATAATGCTAGTAACTAATGAAACAAATATTCAGATAAAATGATAAGATGTTTGAGATTTATTTCAAAACTCCTGGTGAGGAGCAGCAAGGCATGAAGGCAGACATGAAAAAGGATTAGTTAAGCACTGATAGATTTTGAAGCCGGGTGTCTTCACTTACAAGATTCGTTATATTATTTTGTCTGCTCTGGTGTGACATTGAAATTATCCAAGTTAAATTTGTTTTTTAAGAAAGACAAAAAAAAAAAAAACACTAGATAAAATAGCTATCAGCATTTAAAACATCATAGAGGTCGTCCCCAGAGCTACCATTTGGTTCGGTGAATGTATATTTTTAAAAGGGAGAGAAAGAAACCGCCAGCCGTATGTCATCTGGAGCCAGCTCGGTCTTGGTCAGTTGGAAACCAGGAATGTTCTCCGAGGTCTGTACACTGTAATCAGTCCCACGTACTTTGCAGGCAGCAGCGCTCACATCACCGCAGGAAGATTTGTAACCCCATTCATGTGTCCATAAGAAATATAGCCTGTCAGTTCCCCCTTTATTTACTCAGCCAAACCATACTTTTCCACAGCACAAACTACCCCATCTCAAAAGCCACCAGGAGACATCTTGGCACCTCCTTCCCCTCCTGCTCTGTTTCACAACATTCCTCCTCTAAGGCTGGCAGAAAGTGAAGCCTTGCCATCTCTTTTTACTTCCAACATTTGTTGCTGAAATAGGGAACTTCCTTCCTCTCTCAAGGGTTTTCACCTTGGTCAGGAATGTGTGTCCAGGGCCCCAACACTCTTTAAAGTTCCCGCACACTCTTTCCCCAGTTCTGACCCTTGCTCCATAGCCCCCTTTGTCCTAAACAGCCTGCAGTTTCCCATCACCTTCTTCCACCCAAAGGTTTATGCCCTTCTTTACCCCTGGACTCCTGGAAGCCCTTCCAACAGCCTGGCCTTTGCTGCTCTCAGTTCCCTGGGGGCTCTCCAGCTCTGCCCTTCTCCCGTCTATTTCCTTTTGCCCAGCACTCCGGTTGCCTGGTGCTCTTCCACGTCGTGATCATAGATCTGGATAAAGGTTCCGAGGCCAGTAGCAGGTGACTTCATGAACCTAGGGGCTCATAAAGGATGAGAGCCTCGGTGCTGGCCTTGGGTCTTGTCCCTTGCAGCCCTGGCTGGCTTTCCTCCTCTTTTGTGGGGGTCATTTCCTTCTGTTTCTCCCTGGAAACTCACTCTGGCTGCCCACAACCCAGCAGCCTTTAGATTCGGTGTTGGCTGGGCTGCAGCTGCTCACCTTTTCTTCCGTCTTTTAATTTCCCAAGATACCTTTTGTTGCATCCATGCCACACTTCCTGTTTTGGTTGGTTTTGGTGTTTACACCCTGAAAACTATTTCAGTGACACTTTTTTCCTAATTTGCAGAAGTCGAAAGCCAACAATGTCCCTTTTCTTTCTTAAGTCAAGCTTAATAAATTAATAGAGAATTGTGTCTGTATTTCTAAAATTATTAGTAAGTTAATGTATTGATTTACTAATGTTAATAAATATAGAAATGTTTGCTGTCTTGGAATATCTCTGCCTGTGCACTTTCTGAGCTTTCTATGACTTACTGGGTTTTTCTCATCAACCAGGAATGGGGGAAAGTTTATTTAAAAAAAAAATGAGATGAATTTGATAAAGGAAGAAGAAGAAATGGAGACACAAGTAAGGCTAAGCAGCCAGATTATAGCTAATAACTGCAGCCACATTTCTGCTCACTCTCCTCAGTCCCTTCTCCTTCCGCTCGGTACTAGTGGTTCATCCTGTGCCCCTGCACCTCCAGGCGCAGGCCTGGAAGCGAGTGTTCGAGAGTACTAGAACATAGTACTTAACTAAAAATACTTTCCGTCTCTGTTTAATAAAACGATGGAACCATCGATACTGACCTATTTCAGGCCCCTTAATAAATCGGTATAGGGGCTTGGACTTCATTATAAAGTTCTTGTTTAACAAATATTGACAGAAACAACTCTAAAACAAAAGCATTCGTTGCACAGTGTCAACTCTTTGATTCTCATAAGCATAAGGAGCCCCTTCCCTAGCAGCAGCCAAACCGCCCCCCCCCCCCATCACTACTTAACTAGTCAGGCTGGTTCCTCATACTTTCAAGCCAATTTCTTCATCATTAAGAAGAGGATAATGGATTTCTTACATGTGGAAAGTGCTGAGGACAGTGAAAGACGCCTGGAAAGCGCTTAACTAATGCAGCCTCCTTTCTTTCCCAGTCAACTGAACATTTATCATGTTATTAAGGGAGGGGGAAAATGTTTCAGTGAGAGGCAAACAGGTCTCATTCTTCCCTATCCTGTAGCAGGCTGTCCTGGAAAGACCACACGTAAGTGACTCGATGGATTTGTCTGTTTGATTGATGTGTCAATGAGAAATGAATGAGAAGTCACAGAGAGAAAGAATCCCAGGGTGACTGTCCTCTGCACCCTAAATAATTGTGTTCAGTTCATGGAAAGCTCAGGGAAAAAAAAAACCTGAACAGGCTTGAGAAATGATGCAACCTGTCTTTGATTTCTCCGATTTACCTTTAGGTAGGGTAGGTATGAGGTTCAGAATTATCTTTAAAGTATTTTTGTTGAAGCAAAAATTCACATGACTGATTTCAAAAGAGAGGAAAATATGATTTGTCATTGTTTAAGGGGTTTTCTGTGGCCCTGGTCATGTTTCAACGTAGGATTAGATAATGCATTATTTTAAAATAATCTTTAAAGCAATAAAGAACATTCCAAAATGGAGACAGGCATGTTATGAGATCAGGAGAGAAAACGAGTACTTAAGAAAATGGAACATTTGATTTAGAATGTTATGTAAGAAATGTTCTAGTAAAAACACTTTAAATAAAATTAATACCGAAACTACATCTTAAAAAAAAAAGAAAATGGAACATATGTCCAGCTATACTATTAGTGAAAAGCCAAATGAGCAAGACGTATAATCCTGTTTTCTGTGTGCTGCAGTGTCCTCTGCTCGCTCTTAGAATAGATGCTAGCACTCTCTATTACTGTATTTTAAGAAGCCTGGGACTTAATGAGTGGCGAAAATGCTAAAATACATTTCTTTTAAAACAGCACCTTTTTAGAGTAGAATAGGTTTAACAGGCACACAGGAGAAACAACACTTCGCAAGTAGCAGAGAATAAGTGACTGGGGGAGAGACAGTATCTCCAGTCGCGGCGACAGCCCCTTGCCGTGCTCGCCACGTCAGGTGAGAGATGGGAAACGAAGGTGCATGTTTGAACAAACCTGAGACTATTCTGAGTTTTCTCATCCTAAGAGATTTATCAAGTAGGTGAAGATCAGCACTTCTCAGAGGCCCGTCACTGCTGAGCAGATGATTTCCACGGTCAGCTGTCTTTGAAGTGCTGCCGTTGACAGTGACTCGAAGCTGGAACCGCCACACAGTTGATCTAACTGTCTTCACTGTTCCTTCTTTTTCATCACAGAATCGGAAGACTTTTTGATGGTACAGAGCCCATTGTTCTGGACAGTCTCAAACAGCACTATTTCATTGACAGAGACGGGCAGATGTTCAGATATATCTTGAATTTTCTACGAACATCAAAACTCCTCATTCCTGATGATTTCAAGGTGAGGGAATCCATGTTAACAATAAATATATGATTTATTTTGATGTGCTCCAAAAACCATTTCTGGCTCTACACCCTTGCCACATATACGAACCCTAATGGTACCAGTAGCCCTCTTGACATGGCTGTCATCGTGAAGCAGAATATATGGGCGTTTAAGTTTTACAGAATCCGGGAGCGTTTGCTTTTAATTTAAATAATTGAATTATACTTTCTTTTAGTAAATTGAAAAGTTGGTTAAATTCAAATTTAATTGTATTAACAAGCTAGAGAGAGTAAGAGGAACTTCTTAACTCAATGAAAATTTGTCTCCCAGAAATCTAAGGTTGATATCAGCAATACGTTTTTAGAATTGTTCCCTGTAAACTGAGCAGCAAGTGTTGGTATTAAGCACAGTAAGAGGATCGCGGAAGGCAATGGAATTTGAACACAGCAACGTATAGAAAGTTAGTATTAGAAGGGAATACATGAAAGTAAATTTTTTATGGCTGGTAATGTTTCTCTAAATAGATTTTTTAAACTACTAATTCTGAATACTATTAGAGCTAACAGAGAACTAATTAAAATACCTAAATTCAGAATCAATGTGCTATAGTCAGTGTGCTGCCTATGAACAGCAAGAATCAGTCTAACAGACACGCTAATGACCAGGTAGCAATAAGCATCATGAGAAATGTGCACAGTACATTTTTTAAAAGGACTTTCTATTCTGAGGCAGAAAGGGTATATTTAAGACTTTTTATACACAGAGATTTTAAAAAAGATCTTTATGAAGCAAACAGATCACATTTAAATAAGAGATGTCTTAGTAGAAGAAATATTTGCAACAAAAGATTAATACCCATCATAAAAGAGTTCCTCCAAATCTATGAAAGTATATAAACAATGGAGGGGAAATTTCTATCTACAAACAAGATTTTCCGAAAGTGAGAAAGAAAGATTTTGCCAGTAAATGTTTAAAATGATATTCAATCTCCCTCTAGTATCAAAGGTACAAAAATAAAATGATATATTCCTTTTTATACATTAGACTACAATTTTAAAGATGGAGTGCGGAGGAATGTACACTGTGGTTGGGAGGGAAAATGATGAAACGTTTTTGGAGGATAATTCAGCCGTAGCTATTAAAATTTCAATCATGCAAGCTATCTAGCAATTTCATGTTTATGAATTTATTTTCTATAAATGTTCACATAGGTATGTAAACGTGTGTGTACATAGGAATGTCTGATAGTCATGTTCATATGAGGCAAACTTAACGTACCTAAAAGGAGTTCAAAGATAGTTGATGGTTGGAAATAATATAGAATATCCATATTATGGAATAATTTAAAAGAGTGTGGTTCATCTGTATCCCTTGATATATAGGGCAAAAAGCTGAATTTTTATTATTCAATGACAATAACAAGTTATAAAATGATATATAATATGTTTCTATTTAAGTAAAAGAATTATGTATGTTGTGAATATTTGAAATGACATCTCCTCAAGACACAGAAGTCGTTCACTTGCACTTCAGAGCTGTGATGTGTTAGCCAAGTCTTCAGAGCCTGGAATCTAAAGTGAAGCGACCCTCAGAGTTCATTGCTGGCCCATGAACAGCAGGCTTATGAGTCTTCCTTGGGTTCACTGTAGAGGTGCAGCGGACTTGAACAGCAGCCATTACTTTCCTTTTTTTCTTATGAAAGGTGCATAATTTGATGTAAAACACACATCCCCTGGTATAGCTCCTCTATACTCTTTTCTGTTTGTCTAGTAATCCTTGGTACATGGGCACTGCTTCCAATTCAGAAAAGAGGTGAAGGAAAGGCCCCTTAGCCCCTTACTAATTTGGGATCAGCATGTTTATATGGTTCATATGGGCTGGAGAAGAGGCCAAGTGAGTGATCACATGAAGACTTGAGTTCACATAGAAGTTTCCACGTAGATGTCAGGCACAGAGGGGCACAGAGAGAGCTGAATCCTGGGGGCAGAATGGCCAGCTGAGCTAGCTACAATAGTGAGGGCTAGGTTCAGTGAGAGACCCTGTCTCAAAAAGCTGCCAATAACTATAGTAATGTGGAGACTGATAGGACAGTCAGCATTGCCCTCTGCCTTCCATATATATACCCACACACCCACACATGTACACTCCCAAACAAGCAGTAAATACATGAAACAAAGAAAGAAATCCCAGCCATATACCTTCTTGAATATAATCCTAAGTATGTTGTACTTGCCTGGCTAACTTGCTGCATGGTAATATTTTTACTAACAGAGACATACGGTTTTTCTAAAGGATATTGTACAGTATGATAATTGCTTACTTAGCTACAGGAGTCATGCTGAGTGTCAGTAGGCTATACACTTCCCTTAAAATCATATAGGCCTAAACTGAAAAGCAAAAGCTTCCATCTATATAATGTCATCATTTGTAACTTCCATGTCTCACAGGAGTGCAACATAAGATAGTCAACTGGGAATAACTATTAGGAAAAAAATACAGCTATTTGTTTTTAATGGCAGCATATTCCAAGAAAGGAAGTCAGTATTTTAAATGCATACTTTGGCTTAACCCTCCATCACAAACTTCCATGGGAAGCATTGGTATACCTCCAAGAACATTCAAATTAGATGCTGATGTGGCCAGTCCCGGAAGCCAGCCTAGGGACTCACCCAGTTACCTAGGACTGGGCCAGTTGCTCCACCACACCTTTGGGTGTTCACTGAGGATTGCTGAACCCTAAGTATCTGCTGCTCATCAACTTAAACACGTTCTTTAGTTGGTCATTGCCCAAGCTTGGGCAGAGGGGGCAAAAAAGAAAAAACTTGTCAAAAGAAATCCATGTGTCCTTGAAATGCTTCCTTGGGGACTGCTGCATGATGGGCTGTCTACACAGAGTGTTCTGGAACTGATGGAAAGCAGTTGGAAGAAGTTGGCTGTTCAGCTCTGTGGCCCTGGTGGAATTAAGTCACAAAGAGCAATTGAGTTCCTGGGAATTGCAATTGCAGGTGCCTGCGCAAGTGGTCAGTGTGCCCCCGACCCTGGCAAATGGGATGTTATCCTTTTCATGTGGAAAGAAATGCTTTTACAGGTTTGCTAGGGAGAACAGCTTCGACTGCTTCCTTCTGGCCCCAGCCACTTAGTGCTGGGCAAACAAGGGTGTGAAATCTTACAGTATTAGTATCCTGCACCCATTAAAATCCAATTCCACAAATATGTTGTGTGTGCTAAATACCCACTTAGCAATTTTGATAATTTCATATTCCAGAAGCTTGTGCCCTGGCTTCCACTGAAAGCCAGTTATCTGTGTACATGATTGCAGAACTTCTCTAAGTGTTTTTAATGCAGATTTAACTGCCCTTACTTTCCTAATTCCATCCTCAATTATAATGATTTGCTCATTGCTACTGCAATCCCTGCATACAAACACGGATGTGTGACTGTAATTCCCAATCCTCCAGAAGTCAGAAGCTTTCCTCTTATTCACAGGAATCCATACGATTCTCTCTCCCTCCAGCTTGTTATTTTTAACATCTTCTTCAGCAACAGCTGAGGCTGAGGTTGCTCTCTGAATATCCAGCCACCCTTCCTAGATTTAGACAAATCCACTGTGAGGCTGGCCTAGCTTATCTATCTACACCATATTCAAAACTCTAATGCTCTTTAATATTATAGAAGCATGCATATACTATAGAAACATTGAAAATATAAAGAAGCAAAAAACCATTTTTGCACTGTATCCCACCCACCTCTCAGATGGCCAATGTTAAACCTGTCCTAGTTTTCATCTCTGTTGCTGTGATAGTTATCAAAAGCAACTTGGCAGTTGGGGTTGAGGTGGTGGTGGTGGTGTGTGTATGTGTGTGTGCTTGTGGGTGTGTGTATATATGTAGGTGGGTATTGCTTAGCTCACAGGTCACAGTCCATCCATCATGAAGGGAAGCCAAGAACTCAAGGATATTGGCATACTTTTTTAAAACTTTTTTTTTATTTGTGTTCCTTAATGCTTCTTTCTCTGTACTCCAGCCCAATCCCTTCCAGCACCCCAATATCAGGTAGGACACAAATGATAGAAGGGAAAAGGGACATAGTTCTCTTTGAACACTCCCTGTTGGTTAGGATCATGGGGTACTTTGGGGCAATACCAGTCTTTGTTTCAGGATATCTCCAATTTCTCCTTAAACTGCATCAAAAGCAGCCAAGAACAACGAGGAGCAGCCTTCTCTCTTGGAGCCTCCTTTCTCTCTCTGGGCTCTGATTTTTATTCCCTCTCTAGGGTCCTCAGAATTAAACCATCTGCAGCTGGCAAAGAGCCTATCTTAGAACCCGCAGGAGGCAAATAGTTTGCTGCTGTGAACAATCTGAATCAGCCCCATATCCGACACCTGGGACTAAAAAAAACAAACAAAAGAAGTGTTTACATAACATAACTGAGTTTTTAAAGACACCAAAACTTCCACTCCGAAGGCAGGAGCCTGGATGCAGGAAATGAAGCAGGGATGGAGGAGCTCACAGGCTTTCCTCCTCCAGCTGGCTCGGCTTATGCAGCTCCAGGACCATCCCAGGAATGGCATTGCCCATAGTAGGGTGGGCCCCCTTGCATCAATTCACAATTAAGAAAATTCTCCCAGCCCAAACTCTGTCCGAGGGAGGCAGTTCCTCATGTGAAGACCCCTCTTTCCAGGTATGTCAAATGGACAACAGAAGGGAATGATGACAGAACCTTACATAGCCCTCTGGACCTTTTCCTGTACTCCCTGTACTCATTTTAACAATTTTCTACCATCTTTTTTTTTAACTAAATTTTATTTTGTGTAATACCATGACCACGTAGAAGTTTACTTGGTTGATTCAAAAAAAAATGCCCTGAACAAGTAATGTTTCTGAGATACTACAGATCATTGCTCTCTGAACTGTCTAGTATGGTTCCCACTCACTTAGCAATGAGGCTGGGCCAGCTGTCCCACAGAATGGCTTGTCATCTAGATTTGCCACTCATACAGTTTTGCTCAATCAGCCATTTGACCTGGAAGTTACATCTGAATGCCTTGTAGGTTAAATGTCTTACCAAGAACACATACCCTGTGCACGTGGCCAGCCTATGATTCTAGGCTTGAACATTGCCAGGTACCGAGGCTGCAGCAGAAAGGAGCCATGTGAGGCCTAGTTTTCAACCTCTGCACTGCCAACACTTGTGGTCAACTAATTCTCTGGGGTTGGACTGTCCTGTACAGTGGAGGACTTTGATAGTTTTCCTGGCCTCTCCCCACCATGAGCCAGCACTGTCCCCACCCCCTGGTTACAGCATTGCTAAATGCCATCACATATCAGAATCACCCCAGCTTAGAGTGGTCTAGCTCATGGAAAGGGAGTGTTTGTGGGGGTGGGGCAGAGTTTTGCTAGTTTATCTCATGGAATTATGAAAGCCATCTTGCACGGGTAGAAACAGCAGGTCACTTCTGAGGACTGGTTGTTAGAACTTTCTGGATTCTCCTAAATTGCTTGTCACCATCCCGGATCCACCCCAGCAGTGAGCAGGATCTCTCTTCCACCATGGTTCCATTGAGATACTCTCAAGTTAGTCAACTGTGGGGACACATAGTTTTCTAGTTACTTCAGCGGTTAGAACGTTCTCAGAGAAGCCAGCATAGCAAGCTGAGAACTTCACACCCACTCCTGTGCCAGCCCACTCAGTCACCTTGAATTCACACCCCGTTCCATGTCACTCTTGCCCACGACCTCTTCTCTCCTCACAAGGATGCACAGTTCAATGTATTTGTGGGGGGGGAGTGATATTCAGTCAGCAAAGAGGGACTTGTAACCCCAGGTTACAAGGTATTAAGGTTAGAAGAAGCTTATGCATTTATTTGTTCTTTTGTTTATTGTTTGATTATTATTTACAGGGCCTCGAGCCTGTGAGGCACACATCTTACTACACCCTCAGTGTTCTCTCCTTTGGGTTATGATAGAGAACTATATAGTGGTTTTGCTGTAGATACAGCACTTTAGGGTGGGGAGCAGCTTTACTATAATTTGTTCCCCTCAGTTTTCAGACAGAGGCTGAGGTCTCAACAGTCAAGGAGAAGCCTAGGGCAGTGTGGAGAAGGGACCCCATTCCAGAATGTCATCTTTCCCCCCCTTCAGAATCCCACTTTAAACGGTAGCATTCCAACAGGCCCTCTACCAAATGCCATAACTGAGTGAGCCTAGGTCTTAAAGAATGACAGTTTCCTAACGGCTGGAATAGCCAGCCCCGAGTCCCACAGAGGACTGCATCCATCCCTGTTGTCTGGTTACTTTATACAATGATTCACATAGGAAGAGACCACGCAGTTCAGAACAACATAGGAAAGACTCAGGGCACTGAAAGAGGGAATCCAGGTTTTCAGTTAGAACAAATTCAAAGCCTACAGCATGGAGGTTGGCATGGGTAAATTATTCAGGATCTCAGAACACTCCCAGACACCAAATGAGGACCCAGATCACAGCAGCCCTTGTCAAAGGGGGTCAGAGATTTCTTCTATAAGCAAAAAGAAAGCAAATGGTGGTGGGGTGCCAAGAGAGGCTAAGCTTTGCACTGGGGCACACGGGGCGGGGGCGGGGCAGGCAGAACAGCACCATTGGTAGCCGAACCCTAACTCCTTTCCATGGAAAAGAAAAACTTTCCAAGTAATGCAGGGGAGCTGGGGAGAGGATCCATGTTTCCTGGGTGGGCTGTGTTAGGGGAGTTCTTAAAGGCACAAGAGGAGACAGGAAGGTCAGAGTCAGAAGGGGACGTGTGGCAAAGAGAGAGAGGGAGGCGTGATTGAGAGGCCCCCAGCCACAGACTGCGGACAGCCTCTGGAAGCTGGAAAGACCCAATACGCCATTGTAGACTCTCACTCAGCCCGTGGCCAGGACTACGAGAATGACCTTTATTACAGTGTTTATGTGTTCTTTTTGCTAAGGAAAGATTTGTTTTGGCTCATGGTGTTAGAAGGCTTCATTCAGCGTGGTGGAGAATGCATGATCCGGTTCACATTGTGCAGGCTGGGAAGTAGAGACAAAGGGAATGCAAGCAGCCATCTGGCTCTTCCCTTTTACCTTCTCCGTGCTGGCCAGCAGCAACTGGAAACATGGTGTCCTTACCAGTGACAAAGCCTCCCGCAGAGCAGAGGCCATGTTGTACGTTCCTGGGTGACACCTCCAGTGCCGTATGCTATTGGGGCGTTAGGGCACATATCAGCAAGTGCAAGTGGCCGATGAAGCCCCTCAGAGACACAGCAAGTGGAAGAGAATGGGAAGATTAATTTCAGCCTGTGTGGTGCAAGGCTGCAGTGTTTGAAGGGCAGGTCAGGAAAAGGTAATATCCCTTAGGCTCTGACGGCTGAGGGTATGGAACACTTTTTCTGCTTTTTTTTTTTTTTTTTGCCATTTGTTTTTCTGCCTTTGAGACCTATCTACTCAGTTCATCAGCCTTTTTATAACTCTTTACCTATTTTAGGCATCAATCCCCTGTCACTCTCACCTCATGGCTGCCTCTGCTGTCTTCCGGGCTGTGCAGACATCTTTTGACGTCAGGTAGTCCTATTGGCCAGTTCTGGCTGTTACATCTATGTAATCCATTTTCAGAAAGCCCTTCCCATACATTTCTTAAAGCATTTTGCCTATGTTTTCCTCTAGCAATTTTGGAGTTTCGGGTCTTATAGTCAGGTTTTTGTGCATTTTAATGGATTTTTAAAAATAAGATAAAAGCTATTCGTTTGGAATTACATTCAACATCCTGAGCTGTCGGAGAAATGTAGTTAAAAATTGCCTTAGAGTTCCATCTCACCCCTGTCTGAATGCCTGCCAACAAATGCCAGTGAGGAAGTGGGGACGAGAGGGGCTAGAGCGTGCTGATGGTTGGAAGGCTCGCTGCTGCAGCCACGGAGGAAATCCCTGTGCAGGTGCCAAAACTAAAACTAAAACCGCCATTACCATACGAGGCAGCAACACCTGACCTGCACGAGCACCTGAAGGAGCCTCTGTCAGCACTCCAAGGAACCTGCCCACCCATGCCATGCTTCACAGTCACCAGGATGCCAGCCCAGAACTGATAAAGTTCCATCCGCAAACCCACTGACTCCACAAAAGTGTCCTCTGATCCCACACACACATCGTGCCCCACGCATAGACCCACCATAATAATAAAAAAATATATATATTAAGAAAATGTAGTGTGAACAGAACAATAAAATTATATTCAGCTGAAAAGAGGCACAAACGCAGGCAAGAAGGAGGTCAGGTGGAACTAGAAATTGTCACTTGAAGCGAATTAAGCTCATTTTCTCTCATTTGCAGGTTCTAGGGGTGGGTTTGAGAGAGAGGGAAGGGCTTTGGGAGAGGAAGGAGGTCCGAATGGAGTGGAAGGAAATGGAAGCACAAGGTGTACCATTTGTGGGGGAAAGGGAGACTAGTAAGAGGGCAGGAGGTGGGGAGGGGGTCCTGCGGGGGACAAGTACCATCCCCACAGGGAGAAGCATCCGCATGGAAATGTCACCGTGAACTCCGTTACTTTTTAAACTAAAACATTTTCTTTAAAATCTCCATAATTCCAGAGAGAATTTAGAACAAACAAGCTAGTAGCATGGGAAAATTCGGGTCAGTCTAATGACGCCATTTATAACAACCAAAGCTGCCGAAACCTGTAAGTGCCGTGCCCTGTTAGAGAGCCAGCTTCCCGATGATGGAGGCTTTCAGCCAGAGGTCCAGGGGCCACTGTTCAGTGGTATGGGGGCAGAGTTCTCCCTGGGGTCAAGGCTGGGCAAGTAGGCTGTTCCCACTGTCTTTACTTGGTGGGAAGGCCTGGTGGCTCTAGGAAGCCCATGTGCATCAACAGGTCCTTCCTCCCACTGAAGTTAGTAACGCACGTGTGGGCAGACAGGCAGTGAAAGCAGCTCTCCCAAAACCTGTGCAACTCCCAGTTATGGTGTCTTTAGTGGGGTTGTGCGTGCGCGCGTGCGCGAGCGCGCGCGAACACAGGAACACATACTCACTTGGAAGCCAGTAATCAGCCTCGGCTGTCCCTCAGGTCTTCCTTAGGTGTTGTCTGCTTTATTTATTTATGTCATTGAGGCACGGCTCTTACTGGCCTGAAACTGGCTGGTGTCAGGCCAGTTGGCCGGTGAGCCTCAGGGATCCGTGTGTATCTACATAGCCAGAGCTGGGGTGACAAGTGCTGCCCGGCTTACTCACTTGGGTTCTGGGGAGTGAATTCAGTCCTTCCACCGGCATTTTCCTGGCAGGGCATCCTGTAAGCCCTCCGCTGTTTTTTAAATCTCCTTGAGAAAGCTCCTTTTCATAAGTATTTAAGGTCAGTATCTTGCAGGCATTATAATTTAGAAATGACAAAGGTCCAGAGTGGAGATCTGGGGTTGCCAGGCAGAACCCCAGCTCTACTGTCTCCTAGCTTTAAGGCTGGGCATTTTGTTACGGAAGTTCTTTTGTTGATATGTTTTGTAACAGTCTCAGGTAGCCTAAGCTGGCTTTGAACACCTGGTCCTCCTGCCTCAAGATAAAAACAAAGTCTGATTATAGGTATGTAAATGTGCCCAGCTCGGGTTTGCCCTATCTTGAGAGCAGGCACACCTCAGCTAATTCTCAATTTCCTAAAAACAAGCCATGTCCCTGAGGGTGAGGGTCAGGTGGCCATGCAGATAGAAACATGATGTGCTGGGCAGATTACTGGAGCCTCGGCTTCCTCTGCTGGGGAGGACTGACTCTTCCGGGGTGCCCGGTGAAGGGCAGAGTGAAGTATCAGCTCCTGCCGAGATGAGTCCCTGACTGCGCCTCACATCTGTCCCTGCTTCCCCATATGGAAAGTGGGCTGTCCAGGGAGAGGCCCACTGTTAACAACCATTGAACCACTCCCCTGGTCTCTCAGGAAGATGTGAATGAAGCTGCTGACATGGTTACTGCTGAGAGAAAGAGAACACAAAGACAGAGAAAGAACCGTAAAAGCAGTTCTGGGCCATCCTCTGCTTCTGAGCTGTCTCTTGAGCTTAGAAGCAGGAGGCCATGTATTTACAGGGAACAGCAAGCACTACTCATCAGCCTGGGCCTGCGAAAGGAAGGCAGAAATGGCTTTGTCAGTTGACTAAAACATTCTCAGCCAACGTGCCTGGACAAGTATCCACTTACCACACACCCAGGGATGATTGTGACCATAGCTACACTGAGACATAACATTGACCTGCATGTCAACATTGTTTCTCACTTTGCCTGTCCGTCCTCTCCTTGGCCCCAGTCTCTTGCCTGCTCTTCCAGTAGCTCCTGTGTGTGCTGCAGGACCTATTCCATAGATCCGGGGCTTTAATTCAGGCTGTCTGTGTACAGCTCGAGGAAAATATAACATGCCTATGTCTTTCAGAAAGGGACAAGTCTCCCTTTCCTTACCCAGTTCCCTGGAGTCAAGAGCTGCATGTTTAAATATCTGAGATGCCACTGACAGGTGTCCAGGGACAGGGTGAGAACCTTCCAAATCTCCGTCAGCCTCTCCTAAACCATCACATACCAACACCCGAGTTTAAGCAAAAGCTGCACACACACCCTCTGGTTACCCACTCAAGCCTGTCCCCAGGCTACGTTGCTACCCCCACCTTCCCACGATGAGTTCTGAAGGTGGCAAGGACGCAAGGCTCCTGGGAGTGTATCTGCAGCTGTGCCTAACCTCACGTGTGTCCCAGGCTCCCATGAGTGAATGTATCTGCGGTTGAGCCTAACCCCATGCAAGGTCTCCATCAGAGAGGAATGGATTTGGATTCTCACTAACACCATAAAGCTTGAAATGCTCAGGTGCACTTGTGAGCTAAAAGAAGAAAGTGAATCCTTTTACATCTGCGTTCTTCATTTCTGAAATGGGAATAATAATGCTGCCTGATTTCGTCGGTGACTTGAAGACTCAGTTCATGGAAAGCGCTTAAACAGACCTATCTGCTGGCCCTTAGCCCCCTGTATCAACAAAGCACCTTGGGGAGGTGGGGAGGATTCATTCAGTTTAGACTTCCACAACACAGCTCATCAACAAAGGAAGTCAGGAACTCAAGCAGGGCAGGAACCTGTGGAGAAGTGCTGCTTGCTGGCTTGCTCCCCAAGGCTTGCTCAGCCTGTTTTCTTAAAGGGTCCAGGACCACCACCCTGGGGATAACACCACCCACAATGGGTGCCCCTCCCCCAACAATCATTAATTAAGAAAATGCCTTACAGGCTGGCCCATAGCCCAGTCCATGGAGGCATTTTCTGAATTGAGGTTCCTTCCTCTCAAATGACTAGTTTGTAGCAAGTTGACATAAGTCTAGCCAGCACAATGAATGAGTGAGTGCACAGTGAGTCTTTACCAATGTGTTTTAAGTTTGCATGTAGATTTGATTAATGAAATACAACAGAAGTGGCCAAGCATCAATTTCTTTTTAATATAACATTTAGTCATTTGGAAATTTCATACATGCATACTACCATGTATTTTGATCTTACTGCTTCAGTCCTTCCTCTAACTCCTCATAAATCCACTCCCTACAGCCTACCCCAATTTCATGGGTTTGGGGGGTTTGTTTTTTGTTTCTTATTTTTGTTTTGTTTTGTGTTTGTAACCCCTGGAGTCCAATCTGTGCTGTCCACACACACATGAATGTGGAGTTGTCCGCTGGAACACGGTCTCCCTCTCCTTGTAGCCATGAGTTTTCAACAGCTCCTCATGGCCTTGTGAGCCTTTTTCCCTCCCTGCTAGAATGTGCAGGCAGCCACAGCTGCTGTGAATTCAAGACTACAGTGGTCCTGTCATGTCCAGAAGACACTACAAAGCATCCATTTCTAATGTGTACTTGTGACACACATCCGTAGTCCCAGCACTTGTAGGGGCAGAGGGGGAGGTGGAGGATCATGAGTTCAAGGCCAGCCTGGTCTGCCTAGAATGATCCTCTGTAAGCAAACAAGTCATGACTGTTTTTGGCACCTTGTGCACATGTTTTCCACTGTGAAATGCCTTTTTATTCCTCCAGGACTATACTTTGTTATATGAAGAGGCAAAATATTTTCAACTCCAGCCGATGTTGTTGGAGATGGAACGATGGAAACAGGACAGAGAAACTGGCCGCTTTTCCCGGCCCTGCGAGTGCCTCGTGGTGCGTGTGGCCCCGGACCTTGGAGAAAGGATCACGCTCAGTGGGGACAAGTCCTTGATAGAAGAAGTGTTTCCAGAGATCGGCGACGTGATGTGTAACTCCGTCAATGCAGGCTGGAATCACGACTCAACGCACGTCATCAGGTTCCCTCTAAACGGCTACTGTCACCTCAACTCAGTCCAGGTAAGGCATCATGGACCGTGTGGCATCAATGTGGCCCTTGATGTGTGTGGCAATTCTCTTATTTTTAATTTATTTATTTTCATTTTCATTTGCTATACCTTGGGCTTTTGACTTCAAGTATGTTTGTGTGAGGGTGTCAGATCCCTTGGAACAGGAGTTACAGATAGTTGGGAGCTGCCATGTGGGTGCTGGGAAGTAAACCTGGGTCCTCTGGGAGAACAGCCAGTGCTCTTAACCCCTGAGCCATCTCTCTAGCCCTTTTGATGCCATTCTTAATGCTGTCACTTAACGCTCCTTCAACTAGTGCCTTTGCTCAAGAGAGCTAAGGAACTGTGATGTGCAAGTGCTTGCATTGGGTATGTGGCTTCTCAGCCTCTACCTCCATCCCATAAATCCACAAGTCTTTATTGAGCACATACTTCGTGCTACCTGCTCTGATTGCAGAGGAGACAGAAAAGAACAACGCAGACAGTAGCTCTGTGTTTGTGGAGTTTGTGTCCCAGAAGTGGTGTTAACCATCATAACCAACAGAAATACTGCCCAAAGAATAGTAAGAGGACAGCTGGGTCACGGTGCTTGTCAGTGCTTTTCACGGTAACAAACACCTGAGCAAAGCCACTTAAGATGATTTATTCTGGCGCATGGTCTCAGAGGTGGTCACTTGGTTCCGTCGTGTCTTGGGCTGTGGTGGGTAGAACATCGTGGTTGACAGGAGTGGTAGAGAAAAGTTGCTCATCTCGTCATGGCCCAGATGAAAAGAGGGCAGAGAAACAGAAAGGGGCTTGGGCAAGATGCATTCCTTAGAAGTGCACCCTCAGGTGAACTACTTCCTCCTGACAGCGTGACGTCATCAGTGAGTCAACGAACGAGGTTGGTATCCCCGAAGACTGTCCACCAGCTGCAGAACAAGCTTGCAAGGCCAGAGCCTTTTGGGTGTGCTTCCTATGCAACCCCCAGTGGTCCTCTAGGCACAGGATTAACTGTAAAGAGCCCTCAGTGGGGGTGGCATGTTAATGCTGCCAGGAATGCCACATGAAGAGAGGGGGTCAGACGGCATCAGGGATGGTGAGAGACAAGCCTGCTGAGCCTCAGAGAGAGCTAACAGCCCTCCGGGTCTACTATGGGTCTTTTTGAGGGGTAAGGGTTCTTTTGTTTGGTGTTGGGTTCATTTGCTTGTGTGAGACAAGCAGAAAGCTTGACTTTGAACATGAAATGTGAGCCATTGGATCTTGTGTTTTAAAACAAATATTCCAGGGCCCAAGAAGGTAGATGCATTGGTAGAGTGCTTACCCAGCATGCACTAGGCACTGAGTTTGATTCTTTGTACAACATAAGCTGTGGTACATACCTATAAATCTAGCACCTGGGAGGTCAAGGCAGGAGGATCAGAAATTCCAGGTCAGGGCATCAGAGACGGTTAGGACCATCCAGGTTCCGTGCCTAGCACCCACACTGATTAGCTCACAACTGCCTGCAACTCCATTTCTGGGGATCTTCCCTCCTGGCCTCCTTAGGCAACTATTCATAATGATGACATACATATACATGTAAATAAAAACAAATAAAATTAAGAAAAGAAATTCAAGCCATTCTCAGCTAGCTAGCAAGTCCAAGGCTGACTTTATCTACTCCAGACCCTGTCTCAAAAAACAAAACAAAACAAAAAACCTGTAACAGCAGATGAAAGTGGAGAAAGGAGGAGACAGGTTACAAAGTGATGGTCTGAAGACAGTTGAAAGTCTCAGGCTTTTGTAAGACGCCTTACAGGTTCTTGACAGAATTGGGAGTGGGATTGTCATTGTTCTGAGTCAGAGACATCTTTGGGAGAAGAACATATCAGGGTAGGATTCAGGATTTTGGCTTAGACCATATGTGGTACTGTGTGCGTTTGATGCTGATAGATGTTTCCATAGCACAATATGCCGAGCATAAATTCTGCTTCCCCTGGACTATGGCCAGTGGGTCACTGTCCTCTGACAATTCGAGGAGGTAAGCTTTGCTAGTGTGCCTGTCAGAGGCACACCTGAGTCTTCCCCGAGGAGCTCTGTGCTCCTGAGCTCCATCAGAAGGGAGCAGGCTGAAAATCTCCCACCTCTTTAGCTGGAATTGGCCCACGACTTAGTATTTAGTCAGCAGAACTGGGATGTAGCTCAGTGGCCATGTGCTTATCTGGCTTATGCAACACCTGTCTCTGTTCCATCCCCAGCACCACCACCCGCTGCCCAGGAGTTTATAAAGGCTAGAAACACCCCTGGGATCATGCTGCCCCGGGGGCGGGGGGAGTTGTCACACACTGTTTATAATTTTTAAAATGTATAACCACTTGTCCCAGAGCAGAATAGCAGGAAACGCATAGAAAATGAGACCTGGCAGCATCCAGAGAAAGGCACACAGTCTTAGCAGGGTTCCAGAAGGCAACAGCTGCATTCTCACCTATGTGAATGGCACCCCCTGGAGGTGTGAGATGGCCCTACAAGAGGCATACAAACGCAGTCCTGAGTGGCTGTGTGGCCTCTAAATGCCTGGGAAGCTTTAAAGCCTTTTTTCTCCCGCACACCCTGCCAGGTGCCCTATAGAGCCAACCACAGCATCCAGAGTCAGAGTAAGAAGGTCTCAGCCCAGTCCCTTGGCCAGGGAACACCCTTCATTAATGCCTGACGCATTGGCCAGATCAGCTGTGGGTAGTCCACCTGTATCACCTACACCACTCAGCCCAGCCCCAACCCATTCTCGCTTCCCACTCCATCCACCGCCAAGAGACAGACACCTATCCTCTCGTACACAGAGGCTCAGGGACAGGACCCCAGATACCTGCTGCTGCATTCGGTCGTTTATACATTCTCAATAGGTTTCTAAAACCAATGGCCTTTGCTATGGTGTCTGACCAGTAGTGAGTCCAGGCCTGTGGGTTAGCTCAGCTGGAAGAGGTGCTTGCTTTCACGCCTGATAACTTGAGTTCAGTTCCTGGGACCCACGTGGTAGGAGAGAGGTGACTCCCTGAAGGCTGTCATCTGGCCTCCATGGAGACACACATACACACACACATGCACACTGAATGCATGAGTAAATAAATAATGATTCCTAAGCTGTTTTCATGGCCTTGAAACCACCTCTGACCACATCCAGCCAGCATTGGATCACACCAGCTACTTGACGTGCTCTGTGCATGATAACCTCTGGGGAGGAAGACAGCTCGGTGTCCATAATATTCCTGGGGAAAATAAGTGTGAGAATAGGGTTCATTACCATCCAGTGGTTCCTCATGCTCACATTCTCCCTCCTTACGTGGAAGAAACTCCTCTCAAAGCGCACTGAGGCAGCGCTCACTGACAGGCTCCATTCCCTGTGCTAGAGGGTTCCACTCAGAGAGCTGTTTCTCACACCTGTATTCACCACCCACCAGAGCATCTGAAATGTGAACCTTGGGATAGATCCCATCACCCTGTCCCAAGGCCAGTGAGCACTGATGTGAATTCACCTGCGCAAACTGATGGCCACCTGTAGGGAGGGCTTGGCACTGTTCTCAGTCTGCGGTTTTCATGTTTGAAGCCCACGCTCTTCTGTTTCTCCAATCTCTTCTAATAATTATTTTGCTTCTGTGTTCTGTATAAAAGGTAGTGATAAAATTAAAAACAACAACAACAACAACAATAATTTAAGAAGCAATAACTGTAGCCTAAAGGCTAGCACACACAAGATGCTGGGTTCAATCCCCAGCACTATAATTATTTAATTAATGAATTTTAAGTAATTTATTTATTAGCTTTAATTAATTAATTAGTGAAAAATAACTGGGATTGTCTTGCTTAGTGATATATAGGGTTTTGCTTACTTGTTTTCAGCCAGACTGTTACTGTGTAGCCCAGGCTGGTCCTACACTCTTGATCCCCCTGCCTTGGCCTCCCATATTACTGACATTTTGGGAGTATTTAGCAGCATTTCATGCCACTTAAAGAGAAAACAAAAACAGGCTTATTTTTTGAGTTAATGATTTAAGGTGTCCCTTTCCTTTAGAGCTGTGTGGAATTTAACTGCATCCAGTGAACTCTCTGTTGGATTGCTAAAGAAACAGACCGCCCTCTGCTTCCTGCCTTTCTCTATCTCAGAGTTGCAGGGATGGCTTCCTGCATTGAAGAGTGTCAGACATGTATCGGATGCAAGGATCTGGCTAGCATTTGACTTCAGAATTCAACAACAAATCCTTTAGCCTAAACCAGACCTTCATGGTATCTTCTTGTCTGTGGTACTGTGGGTCAAAACCAGGGCCTTGTACATGCTAGGTAAGGGCTCTTCAACGGAGTGGGAGCCCCAGCTAGAAGTAGCTTAATTTGGGATATATTTTCTAATGAAAACCCATTGTTTTCATTCTTGACTGTGCAGGAATTGTGCCTTGGGACGCACCTTCAGTGTGTTTATGTGGCTGACAAACTTGCCTCGCCCCTAAGCAGATGCCTGCTTTGTTTTTCACAGGTTCTTGAACGGTTGCAGCAAAGAGGGTTTGAAATCGTGGGTTCCTGTGGGGGAGGAGTGGACTCATCCCAGTTCAGTGAATACGTCCTGCGGCGGGAGCTGAGGCGGACACCTCGAGTACCTTCTGTCATCCGGATAAAACAGGAGCCACTGGACTAAACAGACACATTTCTTATGCAAAAAGAAAACATGACACAACCAGTAACAGTACGAGAAAAGGGACATTTGTGTGCAGCTGGGACAGTAAACCAAGCTCTGAACCTAAAATTGAATAAAAGACATTTATATCCACTAGAAATCACACCTGTATTCATATGGGAACAATTGGAATCATGATATCCTCAAGATGTAAAAAAATATATATAAATAAATATATATATGTCAAAAGGTAGGAAATGCAGAGAGAGAGAGAGAGAGAGAGAGAAACAGTGGGGACTGTGATGGCCATGGGTGTCCTGGGCCTCTGAGGTCTCTGTCCAGTCAATAAGCCATGAACAGGGAGGGCAGAGTCTCCTTATGGTTTCAATTGCCGACAGCCATCCACTGTTTCTTTTCCCTTTATCTTTCTTTTTCTTTTCTTTTCTTTCTTTCTTTTTTTATTTTTTAAACAAACGAAACACCTTAGCTGGTGTGTCTTTGCAAGTGGAGGTTTCATGTTTGGTCAGGTAGGGACCAGGAGGGAATTCAGAGGACCGCTCAAGAGCACACTACACCGGAAGTACGGTAGACAGGACAGCTGGACTGTAGTTTGTATAGGACTGATGCTTTTTTTTTTTGTCCACTTCACAGACGTGACCTTTCCTTTGTTTTTATGCTGATCGTTCGGCAGAGGGTCCAGAGTTATTACCTGCTAGAGATCTCCAGTTTCAGTCTGCTGCTTTCCTACAATTTTTTCAGATTTTATAATGTATTAAATACAATAAACTCTGTTTAAAAAATGAGCTCTGTGTAGAACACACGTGTTGGGATAAGGATGAATTAAAATGAGATTCTGCCCCCCCGCCCCCTTTTTCCCCCTTCCTTCTGTGTTGAGCATCAACAGCTGGAGCTGGCTTTAAAAGCCCACAAAAAGATGAGGCTGTAGCCACCTGTCCTAAGCAGTTCTCTTCCAACTCAGTCACTGTTTCCTGCCTGTTGTTATTCTGCCTTGTTGAATAAGATAAATCACCTTGTTTCTTCTAGAGGAGGAGGCAGAGGATGAAAACCAGGGCCCGCCTCAAGCTTAGCTTGAATTCTACCACTGAGCTACTCCAAGTCTGTGCCTCCCCCCCTCTCTCCTCTCCCTGAGTCTCTTGTAGCCCCTGCGGGGCTCAGAATCACTGTCACTGGCCTTGGCTGGTCTGATCTTGTTCCAGATGATGTCATCCAGGGGGCATGGCAGGGCTCTGCTGTCCAAGGCGGCTAACCCAGGTAGCTGCCAATCATTCGGCCGTCAGACTCCCTGTGGCACAGACCTCTTCAGCAAGTTGCCGCTGTAAGTGCTCTGAGAAGCCAGCTGTGGAAAGGGCAGTCCTGTAAGAGGCCACGCCCCAACCTGTGCCGTGGCTTTGTTCTGTTTTCTGAACAGACATAACCAGTTCAGACTTCGGAGAAGGTCGTAAACCCCACCTGCTGAGGAGAGTAACAACAAATCTGCAGCCAACTTGAATCCACTATAGTATTAGCCAAAAGGCCTTCAGAGAAGGGTGTTATAACTTTACAAGTGATAAGGGAAATGTTGGAGCCAAAAAAAAAAAAAAATCACTTTCCTACTAGTCAGAAAGGTATAAAACCTGAGATGTCCATCTTAGTTCAAAACTAAGTCCTCTGCTTTTCAGGTGGTGGTGATTCCAGCCTCTCTTTCCTAATACCTTTCTTTCTATTTATCTTTATCTTTTTTCTTTTTTTTTTCAAAACAGGATTTCTCTGTAGCCCCGACTGTCCTGGACTCACTCTGTAGGCCAGTTTGGCCTTGAGCTCATAGACATCCTCTGCCTCTGCCTTCCCGAGTGCTGGGATTACAGGCCTGTGCCACTGCACCTGGCTACCTTTCTTTCTTATCCCCTCCTTTCAGACACCCCTAACCACCTGGCATGCAGCTAAGATTGGCAGGTAAGCTAAATGCATTTTTGGTGCAGCGACACTCCCGTGGTGATGGGCTGTTTTCTATCCTGAACCTACCTTCCTGTTTGAAATTAAAAAGTCTGTGCCTGAGGATACCAGTAATAAAAATATCATTGCTACTGGAGCTAAAAGTAATCCGTTAACGTCTGATGCCCCTCTCTGAAACACAGGGGCAGCCTAAACATTGAATTTCTTTCGCGATTGCCAGCCAGGCTGCCACATTCTTCCATAGTCCCTTCATACGAATAAACCACAGAATCTGCGAAGCCAGCCAGGGCTGTCCCACCCTCAGCTCTATCATCCCTGTCCTACTGAAAGAACGAAAGTTCGCCATGTTTTTTACTAACCATCTATTTTCATTAGGCAAAGACTGTTCCAAACCAGTAAAACAAGGACCCTGCACTGGTTACAATGAAGTTTGTACTTAGTGCTGGGGAGATGGCTCAGTCGGTGTACCTTGTAAACATGAGGATGTGAGTTTGAACCCCAGACCCCATGAAAAAACCTGGGCTTGGTACCAGTGCCACAATGAGATGGGAGGTAGAGACAGGAGGATTCCTAGACCTCGCTGGCCTAGTCAGCTCAGCAAAGTTTCGGGCTATGGGGAAAGGCTCAAAGAAAATGCAGAAATTGGGAGATGACATTGCCCTCACACACAGGGCACACACGCACCTGCACACACATGAACACGACAGTTGATATTGAATCGTGTGTCCCGACTGTAACCTCATGGTCCTTTCTAAGCCCTTAAGACAGCTCATGTGACTGATCAGCGCAGTGGACGATTCCCGCTGGACTCTCCATGTTCTTAGCTCCAGGAAGATTCTCGGGTGCTGACTGCTTCAGAAACAGTGGGTCAATCAAAAGGTAAGCTGGCCACACCCTCAACTTCTCACCACCTTTTCACCATCCCATGTACAATTCATATGCAAATGTGATGAGCTGAGCTTGTGGCAACCTGGACAGCTGTGGCCTTTCCCCCCTGAGGGTCTAATTGAAGATTGCCTATGATAGTTAATGATGTCTCTTTAGACTCCTGAGCTCTCTTCTGAGGGGAGGACTCTCAAAGAGTCCCCATATGGACTCACCTGAAGACTCTAGGTCACTTATTTTGTAACACAGTATAAAAGGCTTGGATTTGCCTAACTGCTCCCTAGTTGGTAGAGTTGGATGAGGTAATTTTCGTTGCTGATGTCATGTCCTTACTGCCTCACATCCTAAGAGTTGCCTTGGTCCATCTTGATGACGGGTTTGTTGTTGCTGCTGTTTTGTTTTGTTTTTGCTTGTTATAGTTTGAGACAAGGCCTCACTATGTAGCCCTCACTGGCCTGGAACTTACTATGTAGAGCCTTCCTCTGCCTCCTGAGCACTTCGAATGGAGACATATGCCACCAGGGCTGGCCAGCTTTTGCTTCTTGCATAAAGTGACCTCCAGGAAATAGAAAACTTAGTTTTTCTCTTTGTGATTAATTAATACGCAGGGTGATAGTATAAGACTGGGTGACTCTCCTTTTCCTCCACATGTATGTCTGATGGTTTTGCCTTTCATTGGCAATATTTTCAATTAATTTTTACCTTGTTGCTTATTTTAAAAAATCTGAAAAGTGTACTTATTTGAATAGCTAAACCATTGATTCTTAAAATAACTTTTTCTTTAAAGAAGAAAAATCCATTTGTTTAGCCTGGGGCAGATAAACTACAATCTCTGACCTGTTCTTTCTTAAGAAATACTTTGGAAAACTAGAGCAAGCCTAAACCAGTTTCCAAATTGTGGGTGAGTTTTTCCACATAGAAATAAGAGCCATGCACTGTGCATGTGCTGTGTGCCAGGAGCTAAGCTGAACCTTTTAACTCTGGTGGTTCATTTTGTCTTCCTGATCCCACAGGTGTCACATTGCTTCCTCAAGTCACTAAGACTGAGAGATCCAGTAAACAGCATAGAGGAAGTTAGTGTCGCATTGGGCTTTTAAAGGAGGGGACAGAGGAGACCATACCATTGAGGGAGCATACGTTTCAAATTGTAACACCAAAGGAGTATAAAAGATTCTTTAAAAAAAAACAAAAGTGTTACATTTATTTATTTGTATGTTGTATGCATACTTGTGCCTCGCTGTGGAGGTCGGTAAATAAATTGTGGGAGCCAGTTCTTGCCTTCTATCAAGTGCAGCCTGGGTTATCAGGCTTGGTGGCAAGTGCCCTCATCTGTTGATCCAACTGTCTGAGCTCCACTTAAAGGAGAATCTTTTTTATTTATTTTATTTTTATTTGTGTGTGTGTGCATGTACATGTAGTGCCCTGGAAAAGCCAGAGTTTCAGATCCCTTGGAGCTGGAGTTAGAAGCAGTTATAAACCACCTAAGGGTGTTGGAAACCAAACTCCTTTTCTTTTTTTTTTTTTTTTTTTTGCAGGAGCAGAAAGCACCTTTAACCATGTCACTATCTCTCCATCCCCTAAAGTAGATTATCGATATATGGCCTTAGATTGGAAATGTACTCCTAGAGACAAACACTTTGAGCATCCTGTATGGTAGACTGGACCCTTAGTTTGGGTTACACTTGATGACTATGATATGGTTTCTGCCCTGGGTTGCTGTGGTATGGTCAGCAAGCTTCTCACATCCATGGCAGAATTAGGCTATCTACGGATCTAACCATAGTCCAAAGCACACTGGGATGTGTGTCATTTCTTATTTACAAACCATGGACTAGAAGAGTGCCAAATTATCAGGGGTCATAGGGGGAAAAAATATGCTCAGGGAGGTAGGAGGAGGGAAAGGTGTGGTAGCAGGCTTTGCGAAGGGTATAGAAGAAGGCTGCCCCTGAGCTTGGGATAAGTCAGGGGTAAAATACTGTGTAGAGAGAAGCTCAGCTGCACAGGAGACAAAACACATAGACTAGAAAAGAGAAGTAGAACCTACTAGGGGAGGTGGAGTTGAACTTGAGTCCAAACCCCACCTGCCGGAAAGTCATGGAATGAGGCCCTACAGATAGTCAACTAAGACAGCAGCAGTTCTCAACCTGTGGGTTGTAACCCCTTTGGGGGTCGCATATGAGATATCCTTCACTAACAGATGTTTACATTGCTATTCAAAACGACAGTGGAATTATAGTCAGGAAGCAGCAACAGAATAATTTTATGCTTGGGGGTCACCACAGCATGAGGGACTATGTTAAAGGGCCGCAGCACTAGGAAGGTTGAGAACCAGTGGTCTAGGAGGAGGTCTAGAACCGAGTCTGACAGGCTAGGAGGAGTCTCCTGACAGAAAGGACAATTAGGTGGCTGCCTTCTCCATCCAAACATCCATAATCTGCAAAACAGTCTAAGAGCTGGAGACTGTTAAGACACATGAGAAATGAAGTCAGATGCCCGCAGGGCTCAGGCAAACCACACCAAGTATTAGCATGGGGCAGAACCCTGCAGCACGCATCGCCTTCAGGGAGTCAGGCCCTCCCCAACTGCAGGAAGACGCAATTCAAACTGCTTTTTGGCAAAACCTAGAAACGAGGGCCGGAGAGACAGCTCAGCAGGTAGAAGCACAGGCTGCTCTGGCAGACGCCCCAGGTTTGATTCCCAGCACCCACACGGTGGCTCACAACAGTCTGTTACTTCAGTTCCAGGAGATCTGACACCCTCTTTTGACCTCCATGGGAACTGCACACACATGGTGCACAGGCACACCTGCAAGCAAAATACCCATACCCATAAAATAATAATAATATCTCAAGAGATATTTTTATACCTAGAGATCTATTTTCTGTGTGTGAAATATCTAGGTAAATAAAGGCAGGAACAAACTCTTCTTTAAAATATACAGGCCAAGCAAGGCATCTGCAGACTCCCAGCTTGTAATTGTAGTTATGAAATAATAAAACAATTTTAGACAGTCCATAAAAATCCCATTTGAGTGGAACTATATAATGACAACATAAGAACTAACTTGTCTGAGGGCATGACTTTCATAAAAAGATGAAAAAAACTATACGAACTTTTATCATACTATTTAATCACAAATATTTGGATCCTGGCCTATTACTGACAGCCCTCATAATCTGCTGCCCTGTTAGATGTGTGACCTAAAAGGCACTGTCGAAAGGATTTGCACATCTGGGCTCCTTTAGTCCTCCTAGGAATCTCACGAACTTTAGCCTTATTATTTCAGTTTTACATGTGAGAACACTGGTATGTTAAAAAAAATTGCCAGAGTCCACAAGAAACTTGGAACAATGACTACCTGATCTCTCTCTCTCTCTCTCTCTCTCTCTCTCACGCACGCACGCACGCACGCACGCACGCACACACACACACACACACCCCTTTTGGACTTAACTCTTATTTCCCAAGTTATGCAAAGGTGATTTTTTGTCCTTTGCCAGCAACTCTGTTGTCGGTCACTACATGACACTAGTGGAAAGTGTCCAGATAAGAATTACATTCTTGAGCAGCAAATGTAAACCTACGATGAAAGCTCTGAAGAGACTTGGTGCTTTGGTGTTCCCAAAGCAATGTGTTCATACGACACACAGTGGCAGCTCTAGCCGGGCACCCGCTCCCACGGGTTCCCAAATCTCAACCTTGGAGCAGCCAGGGCCTCTCTTTTTATTATTATTAAATTTTTAATATTAATGACAATATATTTACTTTGTATCCCAGCTGTAGCCCCTCCCTTATTTCCTCCTAATCCCACCCTCCCTCCCTCATCTCCTCCCTGCCCCTCTCTAAGTTCACTGATAGGGGAGGTCCTCCTCCCCTTCCATCTAACTCTAGCTTATCAGGTCTCTTCAGGACTGGCTGCAATGTCCTCCTCTGGGGCCTAGCAAGGTTGCTCCTCCCTTGGGGGGAGAGGGGAGGTCAAAGAGCCAGCCACTGAGTTCATGTCTGAGACAGTCCCTTTCCCCTTACTAGGGAACCCACTTGGATACTGAGCTGCCGTGGGCTCCATCTGAGCAGGGGTTCTAGGTTATATCCATTCATGGTCCTTGGTTGGAGAAACAGTCTCATAAAAGACCCCTGTACCCGGATATATTTGGTCCTTGTGGAGCTCCTGTCCTCTCCAGGTCTTACTAACTCCTCCTTCTCTCACATGCTTCCCTGCACTCTGCCCAAGGTTTGGTTATGAGTCTCAGCATCTGCTTTGATACACTGCTAGGTAGAGTCTTTCAGCAGGACCTCTCTTTTAACAACACCAAACACACCTGATACATGGACCACGCAAGTGTGAGAAGAACTGAAGAACAGCATGTGCTCCCTGCTTATAGCATCAAGAATCTTAACCGAGACTGCAAATGCCACGAAGCCCGGATCCAGCACGGGTTCAACGGGTATGTTTGAACCTGCCTAAGAAGGGGTGAAATGAATGAGAGACAAGAGACATGAGAAAGGAAGACCAAGACAAGATATCTGATCAAAGTCTTCAGTTTATTGAGTTAATACATACAACTTATAGGGAGAAGGCAGGAAGTGGGGGAGCCTCAGCAAAAGTAATTTATTGCTGCAGAGATAACGGAGTGTTTTTATGGTACAGGGGATAGCAGAATAGTTTTATGGCAGGATGGCTTTGTGGTGCAAGATACTGCACCTGCAAGATACCGTAAGAATGTAAACTAAGAGAGATACCACAAAAATGTTTGCTTAAGATATCTCAGGATGCTCCAAGCTTAACAAGCAGTTCTTATATAAATCTTTCACCCAGGACCTTAGGTCTTAGTGCAGCTGTTGGTGACTTTCCACTAATTGGCTCTTGGCTCTTGGCACAAGACCTCTGGGCTACCTTTGTGATGTGCCTTTTTCTGACATCATTGATGTCCCTTGGACAACACTTGGTGCCTTAGTTCTCTGTGACTGTAACAAAATACCTGAAATAATCAGCTTAGTGAAGGAAAAGGCTTATTTTGTTTCACGGGTCAGAGACTTCAGTCCGTAACACTTGGTCCTGTTGCTTTGGACTCCATGAGTGAGTTTGTCACCTGGCAGTAGCCAGGAAGCAAAAACAAAAAAGAGACTGTGTCCCCACATTTCACTCACTGAACACCTCCAGTGACCTGACTTCTGCAGACCCTACCTCATAAATGTCCCACTTTCTCCCAATAGTGCCACAGGCTGGTGACCTGACCTTTGGGGAACACTAAGCCAGATGGCCCCTCTCATTCTTTTGGAGGCCATATTGAATTGAGTGTTTCCAAGGGGGTTTTGGTGGGGTGGGATGATTTTGGGGTTGTACTCAGCCAAAATTTAACCCAAGAGCCTTCACCCTTTTCAAACTAGGTTGAGAACAGACTGCCATGAGGCAATAGCCTGGTTACAGAATCATTCCACCTGCTTGACGCCAGCACGGAAAAGACCCAAATGCCCCTACGCCTTCAGTGGGTGAGCAGGGATCCACTTAGAACCATCTGTTTGGAGTTGCTTTGAAACTTAAACGCAATTTCAAACTCTCAGAGTTTGCAGGGCTGTGTAAATCTATAATCCTGTGCTTTTATGACAGACTCCTTTGCCATCCTTTCATGCACATTAGACTCAGTGCTCAGCCAGGCTGCACCTCACACAGCTCCACCTGCAGCTTCTCCATTCCCCAGAACTCGGAGTGTGACTCACGCAGTGATTTGTCACGATTCCAAATCCACTTGTCAGGAGGAAGAACAGAGTGTGCGAGCATTAAATCAGACTGCTGACTAATAGGACTGAAAAGGGTAGAGGGGGGGAAAAAAAAAGTACATTCTATTGCAAACTTGAGAACTCAACAGGGAAAGCAGGTCCTAGGAGCCAAAGATCAAATCCTCGTCACGGAAGAATTGAGTTAGTTGGAAGAGAAGTAAGACCGGCAGGGGCAGTTGATCCCGGTGTGAGGAAGACGTAAAGGCTCATCAGAAGTCTGAAACTCAGCTCACACAACAGGCGTTGATATTAGTCAGCATGACGAGCAGCTGGCGACAGAAATGGTAAGAAACAGATGGCGCAAAAGCAGCAGAAAGTAATTTTTATCTATGGCTGCTTTTCACTAAAAATGTTTCAATATTTAAGGTAGTGTTCTGGCATTGTGTGGTGTTACTTTAAGAGCGCTTTCATCCCAGCACTCTTGACACAGAGACAGGCAGATCTCTATGAATTTGAGTCCAGCTTACTCTCTACAGTGAGACCCTCCACACATGGGCAGGGGGAGAGGCAATTGTTCTGTAAGTCATATCCTCAAATGTTTGGCCTCTTACGTATGTACACAGAGAGAATTTGAAAGTCTAAGTTGGTTGCATATTCATGAAAACAACTCAGTTATGGCTCTTACTTTAAACAGAGTTAGATGTGTTTCTATAACAGAATGTTGACCTGCATAACCTTTCTCTACTGTGATTAGAATCTCAAAATCAGGGGTATTTTTCTCATAGTTCTGGGTGAGAGGGGAAAAAAGCTAAACACACGCGCACATGCACACACATGATGAATCCTCCCAATAGCTTTCTGCCTCCATCGAGATCTCAATAAACCAATCTCTACAACCCAGTCCTCACTTTGCTTCTACATAATCACCCAAAGAATGAATGGAAGTGGTTTCCATGCATTCACTAAACACATTTGTATTCTTATTGAAAATGGTCATAGGAAATGACTTGCCTAAACACTAACAAAGGCAGTGAGAAGGAAACTTCATCAGCCCACGGAGGACCAGCGTGGCAACCTGAGATCACAGCTTACTCAATTCTCAAACTCTTACTCCAGTGTGAATGTCATTTCTTGATCCTTGAAGCCTATCTCTTTCTCCCTCCCTGGGTAATCTGCATCGATGGCCTTCCCATCACCTGTGCAGTGGCCAATCTACCCCCAGAGCTTCAGTCATGGTACCCATCCTGACAATACAGAGAGATGAGGAGATGTAGCCTTGACATTCACCTTTTGGAAGGCAAGAGGATAAAGCATACAATTCCACCATTTCAACATCCTGTGTCATAAGCAATGGCACCTGTAGGATTTGCCAAGAACTTTCTTGAAGTACCTAGAACCCTGGGGCCTTCCCTTGCTGCTTTCAGATCTCTTGTGTCAGTTCATAACACCCCCTTCCACATCAGGGGCCATTTCCAACACTCACCCAATTTGGTTCAGTCAGCAGCTGTGGCGGTTTGAAGGAGACTGACTTCCATAGGTTCTTATGTTTGAATACTTGACCCCTAGTTTGTGGAAGAGTTTAGGAAGGACTAGGCTTATTGAAGAAGGCGTATGTGGTGGGCTTTGATGCTCATGCTATCCTCAGTTACTGCTCGCTCTCTCTCTGCCTCCAACTTATAAATGAAATATAAGGTCTCAGCTATTACTCCAGCACGGTGCCTGCCCACTCCCATGCTCCTACCATGATCCCATGGTCATGGACTCACCCTCTGAAGCTGTAAGCAAGTCTGATGAAATGCAGTCTAGTCAAACAGCAAAGCAGCAGGAGCAACATGAGTCAGCAGTAGCATAATGATTCAGAAGAATCAACTAGATTCCACCCAAATGGCACAAGTCCACAGAAGTGGCAAAACTCTGCCAAAACTTCCCGAGAAGTTCTCTGGAGAATTTCTCTCTGTGAAGACCAGCAAAGATTACAAACCATCACAAAGAGTAGCAATGCAAAAGCGTAGAGATGCAGAAAGCTTTGTCTCACTATCTGTGGGCTTCTATTTATCCCTTCTCAGAATCCACATAATGATGTTTTCCAGCTCACAAAAAGCATATCCTCAAAAAGGTAGTTTTCAGCTGACCAACATCACACACCTTTTCACAGGGACTGTTTTCTGAGGGAGCAAAACATTCCCATATCCCACACGTGGGACCCAAACAAAAAACATAGGCACATGACACAACCAAGTTTCCAAATAAACCAGAAACTTCCATTTTATATCCCCCCTTTTTATAAATGACCTTTTCCCTAACACCAATAAACTGTATGCAATAAGATTAACTTATTAGAATTATTAATCAAGAATTGCATTTACAGCGCCCAGTCCCTTGGAAAAAAATATTCCAGTATATATTTTATCCCGGGGTGTCCAAAGTTGTCTACCTAATTCACTTTCTTACCTTGTCTTATATTTATCAACCTAAAACATCTGTCTAGACCTTAAAACATCTCTTTATACCTAAAACATTGTCTTATTTCCTAAACAACTAAGCTTCCTTGTAGTAAGACCACAACTATCTAGTCCTCAACCCCTTCAGAGACTTGAGGAGGAAATAACATTACCTAAGTATGTAGGAAACATAGCTCAAGCAGCTTCCAGAATTATAGAAACGACAGAGACAGCTGACTTCCTGGACAGTCACCAGAGGTTCCTCTGTATCAGTGGGGCATCAAATCTTCAGCCTATCAGCCCAGAAATCTGACAGACTTTCTATAAAGCAGAAATTTTGATGGGCTGACCGCTTAGTCTCTGCAAAGTTGGGGACAGTTTCCCACTGTCCTGCTTATTCGCAGTTTGGACAGACAGCCTGCTATCTATCAACAGCTGAAGTAATTTTTTTCTCCAGTATCTATCTTACCACATTTGTTTCTTTTATGCCCATCAAAATCCAAAGCACCACAGCCATGCGGTAGAAAGTGGAGAACTACACAAACAGAATCTCCCTGGAGCCTTCAATCAATACATGGAAATGGTCCAAGGTTAGGCAAATAACCATGTAGAAAAATTAAGGAGAGTGATACTCATATTAGTCCTGTTTCCACCAGGCCAAGTGAAAAACGTTCACAATTCACAGTCATTGGCTAAAGTACCCAGAATGCCACAGTGGTGGGAAAAATTAACCCTGGACTACACAAAGTTCTGGGCTCACCTAAAATGTTTTAATGCATGTCCCCAAAGTCAAACTCTTTCTAGAAAACTCAACTTTATTCCAAAAGACAGTTGGAATACACACATACACCCAGCATTCAACCTGGTAAAATGTGCTCTCACTGGAAGCAGTAGCCTAGGCCCATAATCTCAGCACTCAGGTAGTCAAGGCAGAAAGAGAATAAATTCAAGGTCATCCTATGATACATAACATGTCTGAGGACAGCCCTGGGATGTCAGTTCCTTTTTTCATTGCTGTGACCAATTTAATGCCTGACGTGAAATAACTTAAGAAAAAAAAAAAAACCTTTTTTTGGATATGGTGGCAGGAACATGAGAGAGCTGGTCACCTTGCATTTGCAGTAAAGGAGTAAAGAGAGGACAGGAAGTAGAACTGAGCTCAATGAAGTCTTCCCTGGGCTAGGGAACAAAGTATTCAAACATATGAGCATATGGAGGACGTTTCACATTTAAACTCCCACAC
>CM053764.1:25720244-25832451 GCA_028658305.1 Pachyuromys duprasi
TGACACAAACCTTTAATCGAGAACTTGGGAGGTAGAGGCAGTCAGATCTTTGTGACTTTGAGGCAAGTCTGGTCTATATAGGGACACACTGTCTCAAATATATATCATATCATAAATTGTATCAATATGAAGCTGGAAAGATGAGTTACAAGCACTCATTCTTGCAGAAGACCTGGGTTTGGCTCCTAGCACCTACATCCTGATTCCATCATCCACAATTCCAGCCACAGGGAATCCAACACCCTCTGGTGGCCTCCACAGGCACCAACACACATATGGTATGTGATCATACATGTAGGAAAAGCACACACAAGTGAAAAAGCTGAAAACTAAGCAGGATCTGTAGAGAGGTTTCCAAACCCAATGTCTGGATTAGGAAAAGAAGAAATTTTTCAAATAAATAGCCCCAGCTTCTACCTTAAGAAAATGGAAACAGAAGCACAATGGAAATCCTCAGTAAGCAGGACTCAATTAAGATTAGAATGGAAATCAGTAAAAGTTTTAAAAATAGAGAAAAAGTAGAGTTGTGATACTGGCTCTTAGATAAAATCAGTGAGAACTGACTGCAGAGGATTATAGAATGGCAGAAAAAACACTTAAAGAAGTGCTCAACATCCTTAGCCATCAGGGAGATGCAAATCAAAACGACCCTGAGATTTCACCTTACACCCACCAGAATGGCTAAGATCAAAAACTCTAGTGACAATGCATGCTGGAGAGGTTGTGGAGAAAGAGGAACCCTCCTCCATTGCTGGTGGGAATGCAAACTTGTATAACCACTCTGGAAATCAATTTGGTGCTTTCTTAGACAATTAGGAATAGTGATTCCTCAAGACCCAGCTATACCACTCTTAGGCATATATCCAAAAGATGCTCAAGTACACAACAAGGACATTTGCTCAACTATGTCCATAGCTGCTTTATTTGTAATAGCCAGAACCTGGAAACAACCCAGATGTCTCTCAGTTGAGGAATGGATACAGAAATTATGCTACTTTTACACAATGGAATACTACTCAGCAATTAAAAAGGAGGAAATCATGAAATTCGCAGGCAAATGGTGGGACCTGGAAACAATCATCCTAAGTAAGGTATCCCCAAAGCAGAAAGAAACATATGGTATATACTCACTTATATAGACCTATAGGATAGGAAGATGCTGAAATCTATACACCTAGGGAAGATATACAGGAAGAAGGACCCAGGTTGGTATGATCAATGCTTGTTTAGATAAACAAATGGGATGGACATTGAATGGAGGAGAAAACAAGCAACAGGACAGGAGTATACCAAAGAGGGCCTCTGAAAGAATCAATATAGCAATGTATCAAAGCAGATATTAAGACTCACAACCAAGCCTTCGGCAGAGGGCAGGGAATAATAATAAAAATAGGGGAAGTTAGTAAGACTTTGGGAGAACAAGAGCTCCACAAAGACCAAATTGAGCAGGGCACAGGGGTCTTATACGAGACAGTTTCTCCAACCAAGGACCATGTATGGATATGGCCTAGAACCCCCGCTCAGATGTGGCCTATGGTAGCTCGGTGTCCAACTGAAGGCCCAGTAAGGGGAACAGGGACTGTTTCTGTCATGAACTCGCTGGCTGGCTCTTTGACCTTCCCCCATACACGCCAGGGAGTAACAGCCTGGCTAGATCCCAGGGGAGGACATTGCAGCCAGCCCTGAGGAGACAAGATGAACTGGGGTCTGATGGAAGGGGAGGCGGTCCTCCCCCGTCTGTGGACTTGGAGGGGGCGGGGAGGAGATGAGGGAGGGATGGGGAGAGTGGGAGGGAAAGAGGGAGGGGGCTACACCTGGGATGCAAAGTACCTAACCTGTGATTGATATAAAAGTAAATAAATTACATTTAAAAAATAAAATAATGGCAAAGGGAAAAGGCAAGTGGACAGGGTTGTATGTGGCAGGACCAAGTCAAAATGAGCTAATGGAGTTCTGCTCTAACCCAGCCCTGGCTAGCTGTGCAGCCCAGAGCTGCAGGAACTGCTGGGAATTCAGGAACACAGGCCAGACAGACAACCATGGCAGGCCTGATTTAAACAAAGTTTTTCCCAGTCTGCAGAATTGTCTCTAGCACTTATATGACTTTAACACATTTCAACCCAAATGTTTCCCAGCAACATATGTATAAAGAATCTCGTTATTTTGTTATTTGGTAGATGAATTTGTAATATGTTTATTTTGTTTCTATTTTTCTGTTTATTGTAATACATTTTTACAAAGCACTATACGTTTATTTGAGATGTTCCTTGACTTTAACATTAAAATAACTTTTAAAAACAGATTCTTATTTTTGTAGTGTGTGTGTATGTGTGTAAGAGAGAGAAAGAGAGAGAGAGAAAAGTTTCCACAGACTGCCTCACTCTATAGCCCAGACTAGCCTGGTACTTTCCATGTAGTCCATAATGGTCTCAGTGCGTGGCAATTCTCCTGCCTCAGCTGCTAGAATTTTAAGCATGGGCCACTTTGTACTTCTTTCCAAAGGCAAGTATTTGTCAAAAAAAAAAAAAAATAGGGAGTGGAAAAAGGAAGGGAAGAAGAGAGGAAGGAAGAAAGAAAGGGACAGAGAAGGGGAGGGAAGGGAACAGAAGGGAGGGGAATTAAAAAAAAAAACAAAGAAAACCCAATAATTCTGGCTGTGTAACAGTTTTAGGTTGGGCTGCAGTTACTGGCTAGGTAAGAATTGGTGAGATAGGAAAAAAGAGGCTTCAACAGGTTGATCTCTCTCTTGGCGCCTTCTGTCTGAAATGTACCTGATAAGTGAGTTTACCTGCCATGTAAAATTGCCTCTGCTTTCTTCTCTAGCCGCTGGCTTCCCACGATCAGGAGAAGGAAGGCACCAGCATGCTTTGCCTCAACTTGCCGGCTTAACACAGAAGTTCCCTGTTGTCGGACTGACCAGACAAGGAAAGCCGTTTATGACTAAAGTTTTACTTCAGGGCCTACCCATTTCACACCAACCTCCTTCTAAAAATGTTCAAACCAAAGTGTTACAAGTAACTCCACATTCTGTTCACCTAGATCCAACCACGTTTTCTACTCGTTGTGTACTGGTTTCACAGAACAACTGGGAAGTAAATTGCAACCATCATGACAATCTGGTCCGAGGGGCTTTTAGGTGACATCTCCTTAGAGCAAGAACATGTTCCTGACAAGAGTTTAATATTAATGCAGACACACAAATGGCTACTACCTCTGTTGTCTGTTTCGCAGAACAGCTTTGCTTTGTTTGCTGATTCTGGAATCAGTCAAGGATTACGCATGTCACTGTCAGGTTGTCCAGAACTTTCAGCCCACATTTAAGTGTGGGTGTCTGAACTGATAACTTTACGAGTTAATAAATCCCAGATAAATGGAAGCTTGCTTCTGTACTTAATCCAAAAGTAACAATCTAGAAAGCAAAGCACCGAATCAAAGACATACTAGTCCAAAAGCGGTAGGTCAGGTCCTCAGATCATCCTTTTGAATAAGGGATGCGACTCATTTCGAAATGATGGAGGAAATCATCCATTTCCCTTATGAGTGCTATTTTTTGGGTGGCTGGTGGGTGATGTCAGAATGTCAGCTGCTCCCAACTGCTCATCATGAACGCAGACACAGAGAGCATTGTTTCCAGAGGAGAATTATCTGGAGGAAGACCTAAGAGTGTGGGTGGTAGCACCCCAGGAGGAAGCCAGCTGAACCCCAGCACTCCTCCTCCCTGCTTCCTGGTCAGCTAAGGTGTGAGCACACAGCCTCACTCTCTGATTGCCGTGGCCTTGAGCCTCTCCTGACACAATGCCTTCCACAATGCACTGTAAACTAACCCTGGGATCCCTGGGATCCCTGTCCCAGCTTCCCCTTTAGGGTTTAGGGCCCATCTATTTAGAAGCCGGAATGGCTGGGTCTTGGCTTTGCTGCTTCTGAACTCATTTTGAGCATAGTCACACTGGCAGAGCGCTCACAACTATGTGCTGTATTTAACTAAGGAGACCCAAATCTGCTTCTAGACAGTTGCAGAAGTTCTGCGTGTCGATTTTCACACCTCTCTGCTCTCTCTAGGAACACTTAGTCACTATTTCCTTCAGCTTCAGCTGTTCTGAGGAACAAAGAAGAAAGCACACACACAGGCCAGCCTAAGTCCGCACCCCAACACGGCAGATGGCCACTGCTCCCAATATTGTTTTATCCCCCATGGTATTCAAATCCTTTGCCTTTTAAAGTATGACTTCAGTCTGGACACTACAGCTAGCCTGATGTCCAAGGAGCTGACATCATCTCAGCCTCAACTTCAGGGTCTTATCTAGCTTGAGAAAATGACAATTGAGAGGAAATAAGGATCACTCTATGATTCCCAGTGAAATTCACACAACTGGTATTTGTCTTTGATATGTGCCCACTGGGTGCCTTGAAAGCTTACATCTGTCTTCCAGCAGGCTATTAGCTCCTTCAAGACTTGAGTCCCCTGAGGATGCTATGGCCATGTCCAGCCTCACCCCAGCCACTAGCTTAATTGTCGAGAACATTGTGAAAGTTCTGTCTAGTAATTACTCTGACTACAAGCATTCCCAGAACCTATGACTCATAGGAATCAGCTGTCCCTGCACATAGCCATGTCCTCATTCACTGGTTTAAGTTACAGAGCATCTACTGTGACCACTGCCCTCCGACACCAGGCCCTCAATGATGGAGAGACAGCCAGTGTCCTTACTTTGTTTCCATGGGCAGATGCTGTACCAGTTAACTTTGCTGACCCAATTGAATCAAGAAACACTTAGGGCATGAATGAGGCACGCCTTTGGGCATGTCTGTGAGCATATTTTCAGAGAGGATTAACTGACATGGGAAGACTTATCATGAGCACGGGTAGCAGCAGCCCATGGGTTGGAGTCCCAAATTGAATAAAAGGGCAAAGGGAAAATGAAGAAGGAAGCTGGGCACCAACATCCCCTTGCCTCTGCTTTCTGGTTCACTGAGATTCGAACAAGTCACCTCATGTGACTACTGCCTCAAATGCCAACAGCTCTCACAACGCCCTCTGCACCGCGGCAGACCGTACCCTCAAAACATGTCAAAGAGAGCGCATCCTCTGTAAGGTGTTTCTCATCAGGTTATTTGGTCACAAAAATACTAATTCAATGCTTAGCAGGTCCATCAGGGACAAGAGGGCTTCTTTACGGGCATTCGACATCTGCTTTTTTTAACAATCCACGTATCACCACCTAGTTCAGGTTTTAGCAAAAGCACTAGAAAATAACAAGAGTCACAAAGTCCATCCCTAGCTTATCCATACAGTAAACAATTTTTGGGGTGGGGCTTCTTGGTGGAGCTGCCGGTAAACTGTGCATACAGAGCTCCCCAGATGTAGCTAAAGGGCAGGCTGCCTGGTGATGCGACTGCCTGAGTCAGCAAGATTCCAGAAAAAAACCCTCACCCATGCTCAGATTTATTGACACAAGCTAGATTTGGGGGACTCACATCTTTGGTCCATCACCAGTAACCTAGGTGGAGTGAAGAGATGTATGTTCACAATTCCCCAAGAAAGTCCTTCAACAGAAGAACATACTGATTTAACAGCCACGCCTTGGCAGTAGCTGTTAAGACAGCTCTGGGACACAGGGAGAGAAGCTCTTGTTGATAGTAGGAGGTCAGAGAAGGCCTTGCAGGGGCTGAAGTGGGAATCCTAAAATGATCCTATCAAGGAGACAAGGGAATATGACTGGGAAGTAAAGGGTTCGAAGACAATAGCATTTCCTTCACAGACCTAGCTCTTCTCCATCCCCTGTCAGTTCTTGACCCTGGGCTCTGCACTTTTGCGCTGTCATGGCAGAGCGGCTGAAGATTGCTGGGCAGGATGGCTGAGACCAAATGAAGAGAAGGAGTTTCCCTCTGGCTACTCTCAGACACTTTTTACTCCAAGGTGCCTCTTGCAGCATACAGACACTTGAGCAAGCATGGTGATGAGCATGACAACAGCAAGTTCCCTGTGGGGCAGGGACAGGAAACCTATGGGAAGAAGTTAGGAAGGGAGCCCAGGCTCGCCTTGAACTCATGATCCTCCTGACTTAGTCTCCCAAGTGCTGGGTTGCATTTTTATGCCACTATTTCCAGCTAAAAGAAGCTCTTTTGAATGTAGATTTTTAGACCCTACCCATTGACTTAGGATCCTGTGTACATCCCAGAAAGCTACACCCAGTTACCCATGAGACCCAGCATGGAAACCAGAAACTATGGAACCCTGGACATTTTAAAGCAGAACTGTGACGTAAATATATATATATATATATATATATATTTATATAAACTATTTGTGAGAGAATGGAGAAGGAAGCGGAACAGATGGGAGATTATTCAAGCTGTCTTACAGAGAGATGATAAATGGAAGCAATTGGGAGGGAGGAGAAGGGTGAACGCATGGGATCTTTCCAAGGTGGAAACAACAGACTTTGATGAGCAATTAGATGTGGGTGGTGACAGGCAGAAAGAAGGATTCTTCCAAAGTTGCCACCTTGGGCTCTCACACGGTTGGGACCACTTCTAGGAAAAAGGAAATGAATGCAAGAAGCAGCTGGTATTTGGATATGGCTTGAACAGTACAGGAGGCTGTGGGCAACTAGATGTGAAGAAACTTAGGGCGTCAGATGTTGGAGCGGAGGAGTGTTTGTTAATTACGGGGATGTAGAACGGTAATTGACAAGCAATCAGGAGAGCTCAGAAGGGGAGTGGTTTATGCCCAGGGAGGCTGCCAAATCCAAAAATGGAGACCCGGAAGGAATAACTGAGGAAAAGGAGGAAAACAATATGGAATTGGGGTGCAGGAATTTCAAGAAGAGAATTACAACACCCAGCACACAAGACAGGGCTGGGCAGATGGCTGAGTTAGGGAAGTACTGAGATACGTATATGATGATCAGAGTTCAATCCCTAGACTAATTTAAAAAGCTGGTTGGGACATTGCACTCTTGCAATCCCAGCACCAGGGAAGTATTGGAGATTTCCCAGCCAGTCTTGCCTAGTCAGTAAGGACCAGGTTCAGCTAAGCCCTTCTGTCTCAGAAAGGCAGTCAGAGGCTAAAGAAGACAGCTTGACCTCAGAGTTTGACCTCTTGATGTTCACACCTTCCCACATGCATGTGGGTGCATCCACTCACACATAGGTACCTGCACAAACATGGACTTGCAAAAGGATGGTCAGATGGAGAAAGGACTGAAACAGATTCGTCAGATGTGGCAGTTTTGGGCCAGGTCCAATCTAAAGAAGGCATTGTACACTGCTCAGATCCAGACCCCACTAGGCTAAGGAGGGCATCAGAGGCCCAGAACAAAGCAAAGCGACCACTGCAGTAGACTTTAACAACTTGTGGAGAAAAAGAATCAGAGCTGTGGCCAGAGGAAGCAGCACAGGAAACGGGTCAAACCAACTCTTCCCTCTCAACATTTCACTTTACAAATATGCCACACCTTATCATGAATTATTGAACACAGCTATCATTTTATACATTCTATGTATCAAGAACTATTGGAAATATCTACCACTTGGGAAATTTCCAATCATCTATTTTCAGAGGCATGGACACAGCATGGTAGGATGATCATGCTTCTTTAACTTGAATACTTGAGAATAATCATTTATTTTTTTAGCTATGTAACTGGATCTTTATTTTAATACACAGTATGATAAATGAACTTGCAAGTGAACTGAATTGTATGGAAAATGAAATAGCAAATAAATCAGACCCATATTTGAAGGAGAAGGTCAGTTACATGTTCGAACTTACAGTTATCCTGAATACATCAATCCCACAGTCTTCTTTAAAAGGCTGAAGTCTTCATGCCCTCTCAGATTCTTGTAGTAAAAATTTTAGTTCTGGATTTACAAGAGAATGTATATGATGTTTACAAATTGGTAGTGTGATGGTGCACTGGCTGGTTTTGTGTGTCAGCTTGACACAAACTAGAGTCATCAGAGAGGAAGAAGCCTCAGGTTGAGGAAATGCCTCCGTGAGATCCAGCTGTGAGACATTTTCTCTATTAGTGATCAATGGGGGAGGGCCCATTGTGGGTGAGGCTATCCCTGGGCTGGTGGTCCTGGGTTCTATAAGAAAGCAGGCTGAGCAAGCCATGAAGAGCAAGCCAGTAAGCAGCACCCCTCCATGTCCTCCGCATCAGCTCTTGCCTCCAGGTTCCTGCCCTGCTTGAGACCCTGTCCTGTCTTCCTCTGATGATGGACTGTGATCTGGAAGTGTAGACCAAATAAACCCTTTCCTCCCTAATTTGCTTTTTGGTCACAGTGTTTTGTCAAAGCAATAAAACCCTGCCTAAACAGATGGTGGATCTTCTTTTTCAACTTAACTGAATTTGTAGCTACCAAAGAGACACTCCTCTTGGTGTGCCTGTGGGAACAGTTCTAGAAAGGTTCAACTAAGAAAAAAAGAACCACCTCACATGTGAACCAGGTGTTCAGAGTAAATAAAATCTGAAAAAAAGAGCAGAAAAGCCTGATGACCATTATCATTTATCTCCCTGCATCCTGACTACCAATGCAGTGTGCCCGGACTCCACATGTTCTCCATACTATCTATGCCTTCTTGGCCTTGACAGACTGTATTGCCGAAAACTGTGAGCCACAATGAACCCTTCCCACCTTCAGTTGCTTTGCACAGGTATTTTATCATGGCAATGAGAAAAGTAACACATACAGGCCAAACACATTTCTTTCTCAAATCTATTTGGTCTCTAGTTGGCTGCATCCATGGATGCAAAACCCATGACTACAGAATCCATGAACACAGAGGAACACATGGTGTCTTTACATGAGTAGAACTGGGTCCTCCGATGCACAGCCTGGTGGCACCTCGTACCACCTGGGTCTCTTGTCCTTGCTATACAAAGGAGATGAACGATTTTCAGGATGCTGGGGTTTGTCATTGTTGTTGTTTATCTAATAACATTAAGTAATCATCTCCTGTTTGCTGAATGCCGTGAGACACTGAAAAACCCAAAGAGTAAAAGTCATTGTTCTTGTTTTCAGAGGACTCCAGGTTGGCAAGGGAAGACCCATATCATCAGATGGTGAACTATGCTACAAAAACAGAGCAGGAGAGGAGGGTTAAGACTTACTTCTGAGGTCAACGGTGTTGAAGCAGTTCTGCTCTATGGGAAATTGTACTAGTTAGCGCTGTGTCACTATGACAAAATCCCTGAAACAGGCTACATACGAGGAAATGACTTATGTACTTCTCAGTTTTGGAGAACTGAATCCAAGATCAAACCATCCCATTAGTTGGGGACTCTAGCCAGTGTACTGCACTATCTCCCAAGTGCTGCTGCCCTGGGGATGAGGTCATTATAAATGGACCATTTGATACTCTTCCCGGAAGCTGTCACTGAGATGCTTCAGCCTCTGAAAGAAAGAAGCAGCTAAGGTCAGGAGCCATGGGAGAAGATTAAATCTAAACCAGTGACACAAAGTACAGGCAGATCATGTGCCAACACCAGAAACAGGTCCTGCCCAGCTCCTATCCTAGACCTCAAGTCCCAGAGCCCGAAAACTGGCCCCCTTCACAAAGCACACAGCCAAACAAACTGTATTATCAAAGAATGCCAAAACAGCTCACCCCTACCCCTGAAGACGCACACAATGGAAGTTCAGCATGTGCTTAAACTGAAAGTAGAATTTCCCCAATAGAATCAGGACTTAGCTTTGGGCAATGGAAACATGACGCTTCAAAGCACAGTTTAACTAACAAGGATGTGAAAGCAGTCATATAAGCCTGTTCAACAGGCAGAACCTCTAAAAGTCAACAGCAGCCTTTACGAGCCAGTTTCTCTTGAATCAACCAGCACGCTCAATGCTGATAGGCACCTCAAAGCCTTGCCAGTGATGGATAGCAAAACCAAGCCAGCACGACTGAAAAATTAATACAAATGGACACTGTCATAAGAAAATGAGTTTATCCCATATTTGTATTGGTTTTAACCAGAACCATAATTAGAAATGTATAATTTTATCTAAGGATGCAGGCTAAAGCAGCACAATGGAATCTGGACAGCAGAGGCAGCTCTCAGCTTACAGCAAAGCTTTACCCAGCCAGGCTAACCTACTTCCCTCTCCCACTCTTGCCCTGGAGCCTGACTTTCCCAAGCCTTGAGTCCTCAGTCCTTTAAGGTTATGGCTTATAATGATAAGTAGGCACACCAGCTTGAGGAGATTCTCTCTTCTGATAATATTCAATGAAAGCAAATATGGTCCTGTAAGATGGATCGTGGGTAGAAGCGCTTGCTGCCAAACCTAATGATCTGAGTCTGATCCGGGGGCCCACATGATAGAAGGAGAGAACTGACTCTCAAGAGTTGTCCTTTGATCTAAATGTGTACACTGTGATATGTGTGCACTCCATACACAAAACAAATAAAGAAATGAAATCAAATTTTTAAAATTTATTTTATATCCCAAGGGTGGCCCCTTCCTCCTCTCCTCCCAGGAGAAGGGGAGCCGCCCTCCCCCATATTAGCCTTTCCCAGCACATCAAGTCACATCAGAACTGAGCATATCCTCATCCCTTGAGGCCAGGCAAGGCAGCCCTGCCAGGGGGAAGTGATCCAAAAGCAGGCAATAGAGTCCATGTTAGAAACAGCCCCCGACACACACACTTGCCAGGTCACCAATATGAAGACCAAGCCACCCATCGGCTACACGTGTGCGGGGGGCCTATTTTTAAGGTAAATATCCCCAGCCTACACAACACAAAGACTCTCCTCCAAGTTGTTCAGGATTCCTTGAAAGCTACTTCCCCCTTTTCTCCCATAGTCACCTGCCATTGCTCATTCAATTCCAGGCTCAGCACTCCCATGTCTTGTACCTCACCTTCTGTGGCTTTCGTGTCTCTAAGCTCAGCCACAGCTGAAACAGTCAACCTCTTCCTCAGTGAGAGCACAAGCTAGACGCTGGGCTAGGCGAGGCTACAGGTAGGGTGTGCTAGCAGCTTAAAGGGCATACACTTCATTTGCCTTGCTCAGCACCGAGTCCCCAGCGCTGACTCACTGGGATCATCATAGGACCTTAATAGCAAGAACAGAGCATGAACCACCCCATTCAGAGTCAGAGAGAAGAAGGGGGCGAGGAGGGACCAAGGAGAAGGGAAGTTGTTTGGTGACAGAGAGCTTCAGTGAGAGAGGATAAAGTCGTGGAGGTGGAAGGGGGAGTGAGCGCTTAATGCCGTGAACTGCCTGCTTAAAAGTATGAATTCCGTCTTATGACTATTTTACCACAGGGGGAAAAAACTGACTAAGCAATCATAAAAAAGGAGGCTGTGGTTATGAATTTTAAAATGACCTGGACTGAGCGTCTGTCCTCAGAGCTTGCAGTGCAGTCCGGTGGGGTGCCTAAATGTCCCAGCGGGCCGAGCAGTCGGCCCAGAGTTCTCTCAAGAGGGCATCCCACAACACACTCAACTGGGAAGATGGAAAATTAGGAGTTCCGTATGCGTTTTTTTATAAAATATTTCCCACTTTGAAGAACAGCTTTAATCTAGTTGAAGAGATTTGTAAGAAAACACATGCCTATAATTTAGAAACAAAGAGATTTGCCCTGGGGAACATCATTAAAACAACAGTGCTCCCCTGTCGCATGGTTTATGAACTTTTTTTGAGACAGAGGCTTATATATCCAAGACTGGCTTTGAACTTGATATATCTGAGAATGGCCTTGAGCTGCTATCTCTGTACCTTGTGAGTGCTGGGACTGCAGGCATGCACTATGGCTGATTGCCCTATGTGGTGTCAGAGAGCAAAGCCTGGGCCTAGGTCTTCCTAGGCAAGTAGTCTAGCAATTGAGTTCTGTCACTGACCCTACACACCTGAAGACCACTATTTAGTGAGAATTTTTTTAGACCGATTTCACGTATTCTCGGCTGGCCCTGTATTCCCACGTAGATGAAGATGACCTTGAACTTCCGATCCTGCGGCTTCTACTTCCCAGTCCTGAGAATACAGGTGTGTGCCACCCATGTCCCAGCCACGGGGTGCTGGGGATGGAACCTGGGCCTCTTTGCATGCTAAGCAAGCATTCTAGACTGAGCCCCGACCTGGGATTATTTTCTTATGTCCAAACCACCCGACTAGTCTGAGTCCAAGGTCTTTTGATGTGTTTTCACATATGTGGCTCATCTTGCCAAACCCTGCCTGACAGACAGCGGCTTCTCACTGACCGTCATGGACCATCTACAGCACTGTCCTGGAAGCAAGTGCCAAGCTGCCGAAGCTCCATGAACCTAGTCTGGAGTTCCCCTTCTCTGCTCCTCCCTGCCTTCTCCTCTTTTTCTTCCCTTCTTTCCTTTTCTCTTCTCTTCTCTACATCTTCCTACAGTATTTTCTTTAAGTTTATAAAACCAGGGCATTGGGCAGAATGCTTTCAAATGTCCTAACTTTCCTTAAGAACTCTATGTGTATGTATGTGTGTGTGTGTGTGTGAGTGTGTGTGTTGTAGTCTACGTGTGTAGGTGTGGCATGGAGAAGACAGAAGTCGGGTGGCCTAGGACTTTTTTTCTAAACCTTCCTGACCTTCTTCTTCTTCTGGCTATCCAAGAAAGCAGCATTTGGAAGGTTGTAAGAATAAATATCTGAGTATATCTTCAAACTTTGATAAAACATTGTCCTGACTACTGTTATTGTTTCGTTTCCTACTTAGAAAATGGGAGTCTGAATTAGTGGTTTGAAGAGAAAGTCCAGAATTCTAAAAAAGCTGCCAGAGCTCTTAGGTAGCTCATCTTCCGAGATGCTTCCTTCCTGAGTTCCTTCCATCTTAGAGCTGCAGTGTGGGGTGCAGTAGGGGAAAAGGGGTGAAGTACATTGTTAAATTTAAATTTCTATTTTTTGAGAATTTCATACACGAATACTGTTTTATGTTGTTTCTACCCTTCTCTCTTCTCCTCCCCAACTCCTCTGTGACCTCTCTCAAGTTCATAATCTGTCATAATCTTCTTAAGCATAAACACACATACACACACCATACTGAGCCCACTTAGTGTTTCTCATATATCCATGAATCTAGGGCTGACCACTTGGGATGGGACAACCTATCGTGGGATTATCCTTGGGGGAAAAAAAACTGATTCTCCCTCTTTCAGCTATGATGGCCCATAGCTCTTCGTTAAGCATGGGGGCCTTATGAAATTTCCCCACCTACATTTATATGTTGACATACTGTATATTTTTATACATGCATAAAATACTGAAATAGATCACTTTCAAGCCCGTGAACCGAACAGAAGATAGTCCTTGAATCAGAAGAGTAGCCAATCACACTTAACAGGGGAAGTATAACAGCACCTGACCTCATGTTCTGGAGCCCACACTGCCCAGGCTTCCTTCTGGGCTCAGTGAGGAAGAAGGTTCCGCAGTCTTCCTCAGCTGGCTGTTCACCTTCTAGGTGCTCAACTGTTCAGCTTCTAAGGGGCAGGAGTGGAGCGAAGCAGTGACTAAGAGACTCTTCTGTGTGAATGAAGAGCTGCTATCTCACAGCTCTTCATTGACACTTTGCCTTAGGCATGGGTTGGAAATGACATTATCCCTAAGGTGTGACAGATGAGGAGGGATACTCATGCTGCCAACACAGGCCACAGGCAGCCTTCTAGAACACTCTTCATGGGCCACAGAGCTCAGGATGCGGTAGAAATAGGCTGGCTCAGGAGTAGAGAGCAGACTTGCCCCTTCATTGGTTGGCAGATAAACTGACAATCCCTAAAGCCTGGGTTCCCATTGAAAAGTCAAGACAATCAGTGTCCAGATTCCTTACCTCACAGGACCCACGGGCGACCATAGGCAAAGCTGGATGTCAGAACTGAACAGAACCACCAGAAGGTGGGGGTGGCAGAGGAGGATCACCTGAGAGCCTCTGTACCTGCAGGACACTGAGAAGGCCTGGCCTGGCTGGGAGCCACCACTCTTGGACACACCTATGGTGTCCCTGGCATGGGCTGGCAGGTTACTACATGATCTGTCCTCACATCTGCTCCCAGCCATCCGCTTTCGCAGCTTGCCCAACACAGGCAGACTGGGATAAAAGCGTCCTGGCTGAGATTCCATCCAGATACCGCAGGTTCTTCCGTGATGAAGCAGATAGCAGATCTCACTCCCACAGTTTCCCTCTCGCACAGCTGGCCTCAGCTCAGGAGAGGCTCAGGCACGATGGGTGTGGCGAATCTTCATCCACCACGCTGGCCAGACCTCCAGGTGGACAGCAGGTATGAGGATTGCAAGTAGAAGGTGGGGTGCCTGGGGTGTGGAGCACCAGAGAAAGTCTGAGAAGGAGGGTTGATTGCACCTGGCAGCCGTGGCTTGCTAAGTCTGATTTAGGGAAGCCCAAGCGAAATGCAAGGGCAGTGCCAACGCCATCCACAGCTCTGTGCCATGGCCCTGAACTAGGGTTTTAGGAGACCCAGATGTCTTCTCTACCCTGGGTGGCCAAGTCCTTACACTTCCTCAGGCCTCTATAAAACTCGAAATTGATGGGGTTGGGCAGAATCCTGCTTTTCCAGTGAGCACATCTAATCCCAGCTTCCCCAGTGGGGACCAACTGCAAATGACTCATCTTCCAGAAATGCTACATTTACTTGGGAGTTAGAAGGTAGGGAACTGTTTTTCACTTTCCAAAACAGTTTTATGAGCTCTAATTCACATCTTATATGATCCACACATTTGGAACATGCAATCAGATGGTTCTGAGTACTCTTCCTGGCTGTGTGACCATCACCACCATCCACTCTAGAACAGAGCTCTTGCTCTTCAAAGGAACACTGAGCGTTTCTTCACCGACCACCCCTCAGTGCCTTCCAGTCCTCCCTGCTGTGGTAACCACTAGTCTACTTTCTGCCTCTCTAGGTTTGTCTCTTTTGAACATTTCACACAGATGAAATCATGGATATGTGGTTTTGCAGGAATAATTTTTTTTACATGGAAACGAATAGTTCTGCTATGAAAAGCAGGCAGAAGAGTAGACTCAGTTTAAACCACAAAAGATTTATTTCAAAGATCTCCTCCTTGCATCTGGCAGCTCCTTGCTAAGTCTAACTTTCCTGCAGGACAGTAGTTCATTCTCCTGTCTCCCTAGGGTCACTTTGTGGATGAAAGGATCTTAAAGATGGTTTACTCCCATTCTGGCTTCAACCTTAGAAGACCCCAGAGCCCAGTCTGATAATCTCAGAGAGCATGTCTAGAAAAATCTGTTAGTGACAGTCTCTTTTCATCATCTTCTCTTATAAATACTTCCTATGTGTACACACAGACTCAGTCCTAAGCAATTGAGAAAATAATATGTCAGTGTTTCAGATTTCTATGCATTAGTAGGAGGCCAACAGACTGGGGCTGTTTCCTGTTTCCTCACCTCATACCATTCTCCCAACCTTATGGGAGGGCTGCTTCCTGCTTGTTTACTGAGACACAATGGTCATACATCTTTCTGGAGTATCATGTGTTGAGTTAATATAAGTAGCCATGTATATTGGATAGGAAATGATCAGATGGGAGAATGTGTTGGCAACTTCTGCTCTTCTTGCCTGGATATCTGAGAGGAGCTTTCTAATCTTCTTCATTCACGGAAACCTGGAACAGTGCCATGGAATGTCATGGTGTGGACAGTACCAGTTCAATGAGTAATTTCTGAAAGAAAAGAAAAGTCAAGAAAGAGTGAAACACAGAGAAGAAACAGAAAGGAAGGGAAAGAGAAAGACAGGAAGTGAAAAGTGGGGAGAGGGAAGAGAACCTGGAAATCAACTTTCCTGTTATCATCTGTGGTAGTTTATGTTAAAATGGCTCCCATACGCCCGCAGGAAGTGGCACTATTTGGAGGCGTGGCCTTGTTGGAGGAAGTGTGTCTTAGCTCTTGCTGACGGTGGATCAAGATGTAGAACTCTCAGCTCCTTCTCCAGCACCATGTCCACCTGTGTGGTACCATGCTTCCCACCATGATGACCATGGACTAAACCTCTGAATTGTAAGCCAGCCCCAATTAAATGTTTTCCTTTATAAGAGTCACCGTGATCATGGTATCGCTTCACAGCAATAGAAAGCCTAACTAAGACATTATCATCCCTTGATGAAATAACCCCTAAACTTCCGAAACATAAAGACTTGAAATAGAAAGGTCGAAGCAGGTTGAAGAAGTGTGGGGGCTGCTCAGACCAGTTCCTAAACCTGGCACAGGGTGCTTCTGCATCTCTTCTGTCATTAGACCTTTGTAGAAGCTAGATGAGGATTCTTTAGACAGCTTTTTATTGAAGAAAGCCTCAGGTGGTGTGCAATGCTCCATCCTGCACTGGGTCCCTTACAGCTGTATCCTTGTCAACACTGTTTGACCTTGGTTATTCTAAGGGACACAAGAAACCAGTGTTTCACCAGGAGAAGGCTCAGTGAGTTCCAGGGCTTGTCTGCCTTGTCTCTGGCATCCTGCTTAAAACACTGCCCGGCAATGACATCACTGTATCCCAGATAGAAATCCTACCTCCCATTACTTTCTGTTCTTATGCAGCATGGAGTGAGCTGGACTAAGGACAAGGGACAAATCTCATAGGGGTCCTGGGTAGTCTGAGTACAGATATAGGCTGTCTCTCAAGGAAATATACCTGCCCCAGGCAACTCGAGGGTCAGCCACTGAACAACTAGTTTAGCATACCCTAGTTTCTGTTCCCTCTGTAAATGGATGCACTGGTATGTTCCTCAGAAACCTGTAGTGATGGCAATGGAGAGTCTGTCCAGAAGCTCTAATGCAGGCCCTTTGTGGATTGTCCTGCCCTGTCCACAGCTGGATGTGCAGACACTGGACTTCATGCCACAGCCTGGTGCCCATCCAATGGCCCTTCAGGGACACAAGGCTGTCTTGATGTGCCCTGCCATGCCCTGCTGACTCTGTTCAGTGGACCTCAGACACATTTTCAGTCTTACTAGTGGACATCTGTGCCAAGACATCTGACACTTTGGGATGAAGGTGAGTCAAGGGATTTACCCAGGAGGCATGGAGAAACTTCTCCATCCAGCTCCTTCTTCTTACTTCACTATCCCAAGGGTTAAAAGAAAATCTGAATACACACACACACACACACACAGAGAGAGAGAGAGAGAGAGAGAGAGAGAGAGAGAGAGAGAGAGAGAGAGAGAGAGAGAGAGAGAGAGAAAGTACAAAGCTTGCATAACAGCTACATACTCCAGTAAAGATTTTTGGGAGAGGAGTGTTTGCTCCATGCCTTGCCCACAGGCTGGTGTGGTCCAAGGACAGGCACCTGTATTCATTAGTTTTCCTGCGGAATGACAAATACCTGATAGAAACAATGTTAGGAGGGGATGGGTTAGCAGGGCTCCTAGCTGGAGGGTTCAGCTCAGCCTGTCAGGGTCAGGGGAGTGTGCGATGACCAGCCACACTGCACCCACAGTCAGGTAGTGATCTCAACAAGCTCATGTTCTAGTTTTTGTTTGGATGCTAAGCCCATGGAACGGCTGGGCACACTTAAGCCTGTCCCTCCCACATCAATTAATCTAACCTAGAACTCCTTATAGACACAGCCATAAGGATTATCTCTTAAGGATGCTAGACCCAATGCAGCTAACAAACAGTACCAACAAGCATAGCCCAGCCCGTGGTGTGGCAGCCACGCTGCGGACACACAGTGAAACGTCACCTGGGGAGGAGTCTACAGTGATGACAAGCAGCGTCATCATAGCATTTCTCTGGGGTGAGAGTCAGAAGACACTTCCCCCATCGTGCCTTACCACGCCTTCCACACTGGTGAGCTTCGCCATGCACTAAGTGAGCATGAAGCAGAGGTTGTGAGCTACCTCATACCTTAGGTAACGTTGCACATAGGGCCACACTGACTTCTGGGAGTGCAAGCCATCTTTACTAATCTGTCATTCCTCAATTAAGAAAAAAAACTGCACACATGCGCACACATCCATGTGCACACACACGTAATGTTTTTTGTTTCTACTGGCATGAAGACAAATACAATCAAGCTTGGCTTATAGTTCACAATGTGTGTGTCTGTCTGCATGTGCACACACCGAACTTGAATGAATGGAATTATGACATGGTACCCACTGAATATATGAACTTTATCCATTTTGTTTCCTGGACTGAAAGCAATTAAAACAAACATTTTTGCGGGCCCTCAGCCCTGCGCCTGCTGATGCTGAAGAAGCTGGCCCTGAGGACAGACCTCAAAGAGCCTAGAGACTGTCACAGTCCAAAGCAAGTCCTTCTGGGCGTGGGCCAACCCACTTCCCCTCTGGTGTTCAGCGGCTCAACCAAAACAAACCCTCTGTGTTAGGGCTGAAAGAATAAATTAGAGATGCATTGTCTGAAGAGCGACTGACGCGCCCCTATAAGCGTATTGTCAAGAGAGAGGGAAGGAGCAGAGCGGAGAGGAAAGGAGCAGGGTGGAGAGGAAAAGCCTTAAATCTCTGGGTTCCTTCTGAACACATACAAGTGCACCCTGGTACAAGAGCCCGGTAGTTGATGTCTGCTCTGGGCTAGCTTAGAAGCATTTGGCTTAAGAAGGGCATGTGAGGAAGACAAGGTAAAGCCTCAGCTTAGCTAGAGAGAAGGCATGACTCTGTGGAGTCTCCTCGGGTCCAGTGCGTGTGGGCTCTCTTGCCATGCGCGTCACATGGGGTGAGGATGGCTGCCATTCAGAGCAGGCCCACATGGGCTCCTCAGACGGGCACGTGCCAACGCATCGAAGGAGACCTACATGATCCACAGGGCCCCAGAGCAAATGAAAGTAAAAGAACTTATTCAAAAAGTTCAGCACTTCATAAAAGTGAAGAGGTAGGTCAAGAATAGCCTGCCCTGGGGCCCCCATCAAAGCATGACTGAACGCCCGGGAAGCCACCTTTGGGGGTAGCCGGGAGGGGAGGGGAGTTAGTCTAGTCCAACCAATCATTACTCTCACTGTCTAGACCAGCACAGACTTTACACTTGTACTGTTGTATAACAGATATTTTACTTTTTCTTCAAATATAAGGTATATAATATATATGTAAATATATATAATACTAAATATAATATCTATTAAAAGCATTAATGGGATATTGCAAAATTTCTATTCCTTTAATGTTACATGTCATTCCATCTATAAATCGGTCAGCTGACAGAAACAAGCTCCATGGGCCTGTTCTCTGAATCTGTATCCTGCCGTGCCAAGAGAAGGTCCGAAGTGCCCCACTGGGGCCAAGTAACAAGACAGAGAAGTAGCCACCACAGCCTAGAATCCGATGTATGCTTATTTAATAGCAATGTAATCGAAATTTAGCCAGAACTTCACAAAGAAATCTACTCCCTAAATTATCCAGGAAAGAATAGAGTTTGGGCAAGGGTGATGACTCAACGTGCTGGCCCAGAATCCTCCTCAGGCCACACAGAAAATACGACTTAGCCTTACTCAGCCTCAATCTGCTCCTCTGTAACAAAGGAGCACCATTCCCTTGCTACAAATCAAATCAGTGTCATCTGTGGGAAACGGGAAGTTGTAGATAATTCAACCTTTAAACTCATGGCCAGGGAATGAAGAGATGTCAAAGTAGTTAAAGCGCTTACAGTGCAAGCCTGAGTTCCAGAGTTCATGATCCCAGAGTTCAGAACCAGACAAATGGCTGGTAACAAGCTGGCCAGACTCACCTGTATCAGTGAGATCTGGCTCAGCTGGGACATCCAATACATAAACTGGAACGCAGTCAAGAAGGACTTCCAATAGCAGCCTCAGCCTGTGCGTTCAGACATACCTGCACACACATTTGCCCCGACACACATGTGCTTTAAAAAAATCTCTTACAGAAGCAGTAGGGGGGTCCAAGATGGCTGCCACGAGAGGACACTGTGTCTGAGGAGTAGGACAGCAGAAACAAAGCAGCAACCAGGAGACTAAACTCTGGGACCTAAAATACCAGCATTTGTAATTGCCAGGTGAGCAGAACTCCTACGGTGAGGAAATCAAGTGGGAAAATCCTAGGGACACCCAGTTATTCCCCGAAAAAAACTCCGGGTGACCTGCGGCACACAGCCCTGATCTGAACGAGCAGCCGCACTGCGCACCAACAGCCCCAATACCAGACTGGGTCACACAGTCTCCGGGCCAGACTGAGAAGGCCCCGGGTACCATTTCGACTGGCCTGCATACAGCAGGCGTACACCGCTCGGCTCCGCCGGCAACCACCTCAGTCCGTGTGTGTCCACTGGCCAGAATGAGAGGGCCTAGGGTACCGTTTCCGACCAGCCTGCATACTGAGGCGCACACTGCTCAGCAATGCCTGCAACCACTCCAGACCATGTGTGTGTCCACTGAAGACCCTAGTAAGGGGAACAGGGACTGTTTCAGTCATGAACTCGATGGCTAGCTCTTTGACCCTCCCCCATACACGCCAGGGAGTAACAGCCTGGCTAGATCCCAGGGGAGGACATTGCAGCCAGCCCTGAGGAGACAAGATGAACTGGGGTCTGATGGAAGGGGAGGAGGTCCTCCCCCATAGGTGGACTTGGAGGGGGCGGGGAGGAGATGAGGGAAGAATGGGGAGAGTGGGAGGGAATGAGGGAGGGGCTACGCCTGGGATGCAAAGTACCTAACCTGTGATTGATATAAAAATAAATAAATTACATTTTTAAAAAATCCCTTACAGTCTCATGTCCAGCACACTGGAAAATATAATTAATGTTTCTACCTTGTTCTATAATTAGAACAAAGAGATAGATGTCATAACTTATGCATGCAATCCCAGCACTTGGAAGGTTGAGGCAGGAGGATTGAGAAGTCTAGGCCGTCCTCAAATGCAGTAAGTTTAAGGCCACCATCAACTACATGAGACCCCATCTCTTGTCTTTTTCTCCAAAGGGGCAAGAAATGAGTAATGGTACGTAAGAAAAGCCTATTCACTTACTCCTCATCCCCCAACAAACCCTTTTGGAAAATGCCCGCCAGTGAAACCAGGTTTTTTTGTGAATACATTCCCATGGATTTGTCTATGTCCTTGGTCCTGGACGAGACTCCTGGGGACTCTTGGGGACTAGAGTGGGCCTGCCTTGCAACACTTCTGCCTCATAGCACAGCAGCAGACACTGAGCATGCTGCCTCAGGCTGGCCATCACCAGACCGCAAGCTATGGTCAAACTGGAAGAGGTGTGTCCAGCAATGCACAGCAATGGATTTCCCAACTACTGTAATAAGGAATGAGTAGGAAACAAAAACAGAGGTTTTAGACATGCATGTCTAAGACTTCTTGGTCCTGAGCAGTTTGGAACTGAGAGTCCCCTCCCACAGATGTGCCAACTAGTCTGTGGTGAGCTACCCCAAAACATAATAACAAGAGGAACCATTGGAGAAAGGGGTTTATCACTCCTTAAGCCTGACTGTTTCTGAGGGACAACCCAAGAACCACTAGCCTGATTCTGACAGCCATTCATTCAAAAGATTTTCAGTCTCCACTATTGGCACTCACCATGAGCATCTGGGAAGGGCAAGCTCTCCCTCACCTCCTCACCTGCAGTTCTCTGTGGTTTAGCTAGGGTTTCTGAGAGTGGAGGAGAAGTTACCTTGAGCCACAGATCCAGGGGATTTGAAGCAAAGGGGAAAAGCACAGATCCCAGCACCAAAGAGCCTAAAGGTCACTAGATTAAAGCCACATAGCTGTCAGGTTCAAACAGCAGCATACAAGGCCCCGAGCAGCAAGCGACAAGCCCGTATCATGAATGGATGTGCTCTCCCCTTCCTTTTTTCCGTGTGTGGCTGGGTGCTCTCCTTACTCCACCATCACCTCATCTAAGTGAGGCACTAGGCCTGTGATGTCACCAGATGCCTCCCAGCACCACCTCGATCCAGGCCTGAAGCTTGTCTACAGCACTCAAGTTCACCATCATTGTGTGGAGTTTTCCAAAGCAATGTCCTAAGGGATGAGATCTATAACTTATTTTTTCTTCTTTTTTATCCCAGTGCTAGGGACTGAACTCAGGGGCTTGTGATTGCTAGGCATACTCCATATCACTCAGTTAAATCCCAACCCCAAGATTTATGGCTGGAAAGTAGTTGCCAGTGTCTTGAATTAGAGTTTTGACCAAGACATAGAGACACTGAACTGTCTCTATGTGTGTGTGTGGTAAGATTCCAGAAACCAAACACAATCCCATAAACTATAAAGGGAAAGACCGGAAATTTCACATGTCAAGCTCAGTGAGTTCTGAAACAGTGGACAGTTGTTCCTCCATACCTAAGGGACACTAGGGCCAAGAAGCCTCCAACCCAAGGATGACTGAAATCAGCGGATGCTCAAGTCCCTTACATGAAAGGACTTGTTACAGGGGGTGAGGGGGTACAGTGGGACATGCCTGTAGTCCCAGCTGTTTGGGCAGCTGAGGCAGGAGAATTGTTTCAGCTCAGGAGTTGAAGATCAACCTAAACCATTTTCCAATGGTCTTTTAGTCACCTCTGAGTACTTGTGGGTGCTAGAAGACCGAACTCAAACTTACTGTCTCGTGCCTCAGCTTCCCTGGTTCAGGGACTACATTCATGTGCCACTATGACCAGCATAGTGTTGTTCTGTTTGGGTTTTGGTACACAAATCTACATTCTGTACAAAACCATATAAGGGGCACTCATGAGAAACAAAGCTAATTTCTGGGCATAGTGGTGCATACCTGTAATGTCAGCACTTGGGAGGCTGAGGCAAGGATCACGAGTTCAAGGCCAACCTAGGCTACATAGCAAGACCTTGTCTCAATGGTCATGTATTAACCTTGGACGCTGGATGTTCATCATGATTCAGGTATGCACTGAGTCATAATTCCTTTGTTTCCCCAAGATTGCAGTTGGCATGGTCAGAAGTGCCACTACTGGACGCCTCTCTGGTCTAAGCCTTGCCAGGTGGCCTTGGCAGACAGGGTTATAGCATTCTTTGCCTCTCAGAAACAAGAAAAGACCCATTTGCTCCCTTTCCTCTGTCTTTCCTTTCTTCAACATGCCATCCATCTGAAGCACATTCAGAGAAACTCTCATTGAGCGCTCAAGAATGATTTCTGTTTGTGCGCATGTGGTATCAGGGCTAGTGTTGCAGAAAAAAGAACAGAGATGATGAGGTACTGACATTGGTTAATGCCCCAAAGAACAGGCCTAGGATGTATGGAGCTACAAGAAGGTTCACCATAGCACCCCAAGAAAATGCTCATTGCACTAGCAGTGGATGTGGGGAAGAGAACCCTCTTTCATGATGCCCTGGAACACACCTGGTAAATGAGCACCCGGGAAGGAAAGATCAAGGCTTCTGCGGTTCCGCCAGCCTAGTATCCTTGCAAGTGGCATACGCAAATTACAAATGCCTCCATCCTGTTGGGCCTGTCTGGAGGGTGTTTGCCTCACCTAATACCAGTCATTGCTTTGCCTTCATTCATCCTAAAGCAAAGCTTGGCATCTGTCTCTCTTTTGGCAGAAAGACAAGCCCACCCCTCCCAGGCCACTCATTCTCTGCTAGGCCGGAGCGGGACAGGGAGGTGGTGCCTGAGGCACCTGCAGGAACCAGGACTGCTTGGCTTCCCGGCGCAGGCTCTGTATCTGTATCAAAGAGTGCAGAAGCCACCATGACTAACTCAGAGTCCTCAGAGTTCCGGCTGTGGAGACTCTTTTTTTTTTTTTTTAAATACATTAGTCTTTTGGAGGAAAATAAAAGTTTTAATCGGTAAGAATCACTGTCCACTTGCTTTATTATAAACATCTCCAGGCAAAACTAAGGTTATTTCACAGGAATACCAACGTTCCACGACTACTTCCGTCTCAGCAGGAATCTGTGAGGAGCATCAAGTGACAAGCTTGCTCTCCACATCTGGAGAGGCCTCTCTTTTATTTAGGGGTTCTGGTGGTCCTGATGTTTACATGAAGTGTGCAGAAGCTCAAGCGCCCCAGGGCTTAGCTCTTAAGAGGACATGGAAGCCCACTATATTAAACCCCTAATCCTTCCATTCCTGAGAAAACTTCAGAGGAAAGTCTGAGATGGTTGGAACCAGGATGAAGAAAAGACTCTGGAGGCCTCTGCTTCAGACAAGAGGCTGGGCCTTGTTCCTTCAGACCCGGCCCCAGCACTGCCCCAGAAGTGAAAGAGTTCCTGTTCTTTGTCACGCAGACTCCCTGTTCGCCCTTGCAGCTCGCAGCTCGGTTCTCAGCAGTGTGTACCCTGCACTGGAGGATGTCCCCTTGGTGTCCGTAGCCCTCCTCCTGCTCTTTCCCCCAAACACTCTTTCTGGTCTCCGTCCTGGGGCCCCTTACCAACCAGGTCAGCGAAACCCGAGAAGGCGTCCAGGAATTGTGATTTCTCCTACACACACATGGATGCTGTCCGGGTGGGAACACCTCAGACTAGAGGTGTGGAGCGAGGGGTGTGACCACTGAGACCACCTGTCTGCCTTTTGAGTGAATCCTCGACTCGGAGACCCTCCCAGGAACACTCCAGAGCAGCTTCCGCCTGGGCCTGTCCCGAGAGATGGCACAGAAGTAACATTTCTTTACCCTCATGTACTCCGGGCTCACAAGGCTGAGCCGTGAGTGAGTGGCTGGCACCTAACTGGGAGTCCAGCCCCACCTTACAAGAGGCCCCAAGGTAGACAGCTGGTTGGGGTAGTCTCTGACCTCTGCGCGGTTGCCTACAGCCTGACCGTGGCTCAGGCCTTTTCTACCAACTTGCACAGTGACTGCCACACGTGTAGGCATCTGCAGGCCTGGGAAAGGGCACTAACCATCACCCTGGTAAATGTACAGACAGCAGGCATGCCACCCCTTCGGGACCCACTCATCCAGGAGTCTCACCCTCAGAGGGGCTGCTTTCTCTCAGCTTCTGCTCCCACAGCGGGCAGAGGAGGCTCCTAGAGTACAAGCTAGTCCCCTGGCAATGCTGCAGTCGGCCAGCTGTTGGCCAGTTGTCCAATGGTGCTAGGGGATCACACCGGAAACCCTGGGGTCTGGGGTAGGAGGGTCTAAAGGAAAAGGTCTGTGCATATTAACCGTGGGCTGTGTGGCTTGGGTTGGGGAATGAAAGGAGTCTCACTGGGAGTCTTTCCACTGTGGGCATGCCCCGTCCCGTGTGAAGTGAGCAGTGATGTGGTATGTTGCTATTGGGAGGTTGGAGAAGAAGAGTTATAGCAGGGGACCAAGGCAGCCTGTGTTCTGGGAAGTACTGCAGGGACTTAGGAACTCCGGGGAATCTTACTGGAGAACTCGCTGGGACAGGCATCGCCAGGGAGCCTGGTTTAAATGGCTCAAGTGAGCTTGCTGGCTGTGAGGTTTATAAAGCAAATAAAAATGGTTCTGCACCTGGAGTTCCTACCCAACCACGCTGGGGAGGCGCCCTGGGGAACAGCTTGTGATTGAAAAGGTGGCCTGTGCTGCCACCAAGAGTCAGCCGACAGCTGCCAGGCCCTTCCAGCGCAGCTCGACTCCTGCTGAGTTCAGAACTATGCCAAAGCTAAACAAAAGTTAAGGAAGTTCCTGGGGAGGGTTCTTCATTCTCCCCCACACCAGCCTCCAGCTCCCTGACAGCTGAGAGGCCGAGTGCTCTCCAAAGGTGCCAGGACCTCTGACCCTGTGGGGACACAGTCCGATTGGTCTTCTGATCCCTAAGGGACATGTGTGTCCCCCTGCAGCTTTTACTGTTGTATGTTACCAAACACCAGTCCCCTGGGGGCATCAATTGCCCAAATTCTTGTGTTTAAACCACCCGGGAGGAGACCATGGAGGTGGAAGAGTCCTAGAAAGAAGGTAAGAGTTCAAACGCCCTGACTCGCTGGGGGACGGAATCATGAAGGATACAGACTGGGAGCAAGAGGGGGTCACCTAAAGACTCAGTCCTGAACAGAGGAACCATGTGAGTTTGCTTCTGAAAGAGAAGATGCTTCCAGAGGTAGTCAAGTGGCAGAAAGAGACTATCCCTAAAAGAACAGGGCAGAGGGGCAGGGGTGGACATGGAGAAGGGGATGAGGAGCGAGATAACCAAGGATGGCATAGAGTACCGTGTTCTCCAACAGCACTTCAGTGAGAAGTCCGCTCTGATCTGACCTTCGCATGCAAACCTAGAATTCATAAATCTAGGGAACACCTCAACTGCCTGACTGGATGTTTCTTTCACAATTGGCCAAGGCCTTCCCTCATCTTCCTCCATCGTCACCATGATGGCTCTGAAGATTACAGCTCTGAATCTCAGCCTAAGTCAAAAGTGTTCTACTTTTCCTCTTCCTTCTAAGGACACTGAATAAGCAAAACCACGAGTTGCTTCCTGGTAGATTGCAGAGCTGCTGGGAAATGCCCCACCATCCTTACTGCGACCTAGCAAAGACCAGATCCACTGGATGACCCCGCATGAATGATAAGAAATCATGGGACAGAAGGGGCTCTAGGTACTGTTCCTTGTGGCCAACATGCTAGGATGTGGAAGTGTCTAGCTAGCATCGAGAATTTAAGGTAAGTGATCAACCTAGTTCACGCCCGCATTCCTTAGCACAGCTTACAAAAGCTGTCACTCCAGACAGCACCAGATATGTCCCAGCCTTTTTAAACTAATAATTCCCCCCAAATAAGCTACATCATGGCTCCTTTGCGGTGCCTACGAAATCTTGCTCTGTCTAAACAACTGAACTGTGCATGTTCCTCTACTTGGCAGCACAAAAGCACAGAGGCTCTGTCTTTTTAAGAGCATGTCCCCTAATGCGTATCTTCACATCCGGTCATTTGGGTAGTGCTTCTCCCATAGTGATTCAGCAAGGCATGCATCTGCCTGATGTTGGTCATCTGAGAACTCCTCAAAATGGTGACCGGCATGTGATAGAGTTTTTAAAAGATATTATATGCGAAAGCTATTCATTTTTTAAAATTACACTTCTTGATGGATTTAGTGTATATGTGTGTGAGGGGGTGTACATATGTCACAGTGTGTGTGTATGTTTGTGTGTGTGTGTCAGTCAGAACACAACTTGAGGAAGTTTGTTCTCTATTACGGTATAGGCTCCAGAATTCAAACTCAGGTCATCAGGCTTGACAGCAAGTACCTTTAACAGCTGAGCCCAGGCCTAAGCTTAATAAGCCCTTATTCTGTCTGAAGAAGATAAGCCAAAGAAGGAGGAGGAGGAGAAGAAAAAGAACAGAAGGAGGCAGACAGACACAGGGATGGCAGTCAAGGCAAACACATCTCCTGGTGCTTGATTTTTGCTTTACTCTTGAGACACTCTATTCTAACTACCCGGCGTGAAGGTGTTCCTTGGGGGCAGGCCTGCTCTTCGTTATCCTGGGCTCTGTTGTATGAAATGTACCATCTGGTACAGTACTCATCGAAGTGGTGCTACCAATGAACATGAGAAATTGAGGAATGAGAATGGTAGTCCCACACTTGGAGGGTCAGTGGAAGAGGGCTATGAAATCCAACCAGCTCACAAATCAGAAACCTACAGACTGCCAGTGGAGGTGGGGCTGCTGAAGCTAAGCCCTGTGGCTGGGAAAGGGGGAGGGGTCAATGCTTTACCAGGTGGCTTGAACAAATGCTCAGGGTCAGGCAGCTTCCAAGCTTGGTCCTGAGGAACCAGGAAATGTGAGGAGCCCAGGGGGTGATCCAGACCTTGCTGGGCCAGTCTCTGCTTTGTTGTGACCACATGTATGTGACCACATATAGTGCTTTGGCTTGGATCATTGCCCCCTGTGTCCCATGTCCTCCAAGCTTGCTTGCCAGCATGTGATGAGATTAGTTGATACGGTTTTTAAGAGACAGTGCCTTCTGGGAGGAAGTTAGGGGATGGGATCTGCCCTTGAAGGGAACACTGGGACATCACTCAGAAACTCCCCGCTTCTCTTCACTCCCTAGTGGTCCTGTTGGGAGCAGGTGCTCCTATTAAGTGCTCCTAGCATTGTGGACCTCCTTGTACTGGCCCCAAGTAACAGGGCAGCTAGTCAAGGACTGAAACTTGAAATATGAGCTAATATAAACCTTTTCTATTTTAAAATTATCTTAGATGTTCTCTTACAAAGCTAACACACACAAACATCATTTGCTCACCTGTAAAATGAGTTGCTTGTATCAGGGTCTAAAACTCATTTGGATATGTATACATTGTACCATGTATACATTGTACCTCAAAAGACCCATAAAATTCTGTGGCTAATAATGAATGACTAGGACCACTACAAAACCCAAGAAGAGCAGTTTTTAAAAATTAGATCAACTTATGAGTCAAACAGAAAATTCAGTGGAGAAAACGTAACAAGAACATAACAGTTTTTTTTTTTCCACAATCATAATGCCATGCTAATAAATTCCCCCCAAAGCCCATTCAAAAATGAAAATCTTTAGTTAGTTTATTGCTATTGGTGATGCTCTTATAATATATGTGAGGAACTGAATGCCATGCAACAGGTCTGATACAAGGATGTTTATTTAAGGGAAGGAAAGGGGAGAGGAGTGAGCCATGAGGGCAGAGAGTGAAAAAGACGGAAAGACAGACCGAGCGAAAGCAGCAGAGAGACAGAACAAGACAAAGAGCAAGAGAAAGAGAAGTAAGAGAGTGCGGGTTGGTGGGCAGGTCCTTTTCACTGGCCCTCTATACCTGGAAGGTGATGACACCGCAGCCCCGGAAGGCAGGCCAGCGGGAGGGACGTCTGCATGCTAACAGTTACTACTACGTTATTTTCACGATGTCCGATTTGAATGAAAAACTTGGTTAGGAAGCATGTAAGAGGTTGGGAGATGGCTCAACAGGAAAAACTGCTTGTGATGCCAGCGTGAAGACGCGTGTTTGGATCCCCGGCACCCACTGAAAAAAGAGAAGCACGGCTGTGTGGGCCTGCAATCCCAGTGCTGGGATGCATGTGGGCAGGGGCAGGAGGATCCCTGGGTCACCCTGAAGAAAGGTGAGTTCCAAGTTCAGTGAGAAATCCTGTCTCAAAGGAAGAAGCAGAGAGTGATAATGCTTGAATAATGGACATCCTCCCATGGCCTCCACATGAGCCCAAAGATATTCTGATGGGAATTAAAATGGAAATTGTGAGCGGGGGGCTGGAGAGATGGCTTAGAGGCTAAGAGCATTGGGTGTTCTTCCTAAAGGTCCTGAGTTCAATTTCCAGCAGCCACATGATGGCTCACAACCATCTATAATGAGATCTGGTGCCCTCTTCTGGTGTGCAGGCATACATGCAGACAGGACACTGTATACATAACAAATAAATAAAATGAAAATTGAACAGGTAAGATGGCTGAGTAGGTAAAGGCACTTGCTGCCAAGCATGATGATCTAAGTTCAGTCTCTGTGACCCACAAAGTAGAAGAGAATCACCTCCCATAAATTGTCCTCTGACCTCCACACACATACTATGGAATGAATAGACACACAAGCACACAGGTACACATACACACATGCAAATAAATGTGAGAAAAACAGAAGTTGAAAATATAAAAGACATGAGGAATTGCTTAGAAACAGGGCAAATAATGCTAACATCTTTTTTGACAGAAAGATAACGACAGTTCACAGGTGAGTGTTGAACTGTCCAGCTGGCAACAGGCAGTATGTCTCTTCGTGAGAAGGGCCTTTCCTCACCTGAGTTCTCATTGCACTTTAAATGAAGTCGAAGAATGCAATCAGCTACTTCATCCTTTGCTTTAGGTTTAGAACCACTTCTTAAACATAACTGGTTTGAAAACTGACTTGTGTTGCTAGGTTGCTACTGAATTTTTTTTAAACAGTGCTTGTGTTTCTAGAATTTGTTCATAAATCAAAATGCATGCTAGCGTTATGTCATTAGGCCAGTGATCTTATCTCTCTGGGTATCAGTTCCTGGGTCTGAAGGGTGATAATGGCCAAAGGTCAATTGTGTTTTAAGATTCCTAAGCCTGGATGTGGTCTGACCCATAAGGTTATGCAGTTATCAGCAACTCTCTTATCTTGAGAAGTCCAGGTTTACTATGAGTTAGTAAGAGTGTATTTTGCACTGAAGATCTAAGCACTTATAACACACATGCAGATCATCTGGACATCTTGCTAAAATTCAGATTTTGATAGTGCGGCCTAGTGCCTGCATTTATAACAGTCTTCTGGATGATAAGGTGATGGCCCATGGTTCCTCTAAGTAGCCTATCTGCTAGGCAAAAGACTTTCTCCACAAAACACAAGATGTGTCCTTCCCTGTGGTCAGCCTTTCTTTATACCTATGACACTGCCATCTGGCCACATTGTCTGCAATGGGAACTGTCCATTGACTCCAAAGTTGACTCCAAAGCAGTCATCTTTAGCCTGGCCAGATGCCAAAGAGATAGTTTAGCAGAAGAGCACTCTCTAAAGCATAGGTATTCAAGAGGAAGAACACTTCACAGGTCAAGGATTGAAGATGACACACACAGGCCAAAAGCAACACTCAGTAGAGAACAAAGGCAACTGCCAAAAATTTGGTCATATATAGAGACCAAGCAGCTAGGGCACCAGAGTTCAAGGAAGAGATTCTGATACTGCAGGGGCAAATGATAGCTAACGAGCGATGATAGCCAGCAAGGTGCAGGTGCTTGCTGCCAAGACTGGGGACCTGAGTTCCATCCCTTAGAACCCACATTTTGGAAGGAGAGAAATGACTCCCATAGGTTGTCCTCTGACATCCACATGCATGCTAAGGTTCATAACATACTAAACAAACAAACAAACAAACAAAAACATGACAGGTGGCTACAAGTTTTGCTCTATGATCAAAGGTTTTTGTTGTCTTTGAAACCTGGCTTAGAAGTATAGAAGCTGTTCCAAGAATGTTATGTTCTGTTACTTTTCACTAAATTCCCATGACTACGGACACCCTGCATATCACACCATACTTTGAAACCCCAGTGAAGAACTTCACTTTGAGGCAGTCTTTTACTTTAGCTATGATTTGCTATAGAAAATAGGGCAAAAAACTTAAATATAAAAGGTTTAAGTGTAGAATCACTTATGGTCATGCTTCCCTCACAGAGAGTAAGCTCTCATTCCAGATCATCCTGTCACACTTAGGGTGGCCCAGTGCCACTAAAAAGCAATAGAAGAAAATGGAATGGATAGGGTACTATCCCTCAAAGTACAATAGGCCTGGCAGCTTAGCACTAGAATTAATTCCTATAGCTCTAGACACTAGAAACCCAAAGTCAAGACCCGAGCTGGACTTGGGATGAACCAACCCAACTGTTCTTGGCTTAGGATGGCCATCACCTTACTTGTCTCCATGTGATCTTCCCTCTGTGTATCTGCATCCTAATCTCATCTTAAGAAGACATAAGTCATCATAGATTAGGGTCTGTTCTCATGGCTTCATTTAAGTCTACTCTTTAAACCCTTTATCTCTAAATACAGTCAAATTCTGAGTTAGTTGAGGATTGGGCTTTCAACATAGGATTGACTGTATGTGTCACAATTCAGCCCCTCACCTTGTCATGTCCTTCCTTGAGATGGCTGTTGGGCTGGTTAACCATCACTGGGCTAGGTATCACTATAGGAATTGCCATGACAACTCTGTGAACTCTGCAATAGTATGGTCAATTAGATACAGTCACAGTTGGCCATGAAGGGATAGCAGTGCTAATTAGTGGATTAATGTTGGAGGGCAATGACATGCCTTGTGGTTTTATTACAGGCCCTGTCTTGTTCAACACATTTATGGACAAGGAGTGAACACAGCAGGCATCCTTATAAAGACTCTGGAAGACAAGAGGCTGAAGCTGGGTATGGTGGTGCATGCTTGCAGTCCTAGCACTCAGAAGGTAGAGAGGAAGGATTAGGAGTTCAAGGACAACTTCAGCCACTCAGTAAGTCTAAAGCCAGTCTGAGTTATATGAGTCTATATCTCAAAACAACCACAACAACTTTTGGCTGAGAGGAATAATGAAGCACATTTGTTGCCTGGGTAACTTTAACTCAAATGTCCTTATCAGTGACAGTGGGATGTCCTGAACAACATCGGCTAAAATAAAGATTAAATTGTAATTCCAGACAGTGTGTCACATATATGCTGGGACTGTAAGCAGGCAGTGGTGTCAGGTGCACCGCCTTTGCTGTGGGCCACAATAGATGTGCCAGAGGCTCAGTTGTCATGCCAGGAAGAACGTGACCACTTAAGGAAGGAATTACAATGGAAATGGGACTTGCGCCTTGCACTCTTCAAAGAAGCCTCTGATTCAGCCTGTAAATTGGATGAGGGGGAAGGGGAGGTGTTGGTCTACTGTGTCTTACAGCTGGGCGACTGAATGGGAAAGAAAGGTCAGATTAGATCTGTTAAGAAGCCCCTCCTGGGACCCAAAAACTTGGAATCAAGAATCTGTGAGTTTGAAGCCAGCCTGATTTACAAAATGAGTCCAGGATAGCCAAGGTTACACAAAGAAACGCTGTCTTGAAAAACCAAATACACTCACCACACCACACATACAATGTATGTATGTATGTATGTATGTATGTATGTATGTATGTATGTATGTATGTATGTGTTATGCCTCCACGAGATCAGGGTATACATATATGTATATATATATACATACATACATATATGTATGTATCACAGAGAAGAGGTTGGAGTGATCTTGAATTCAGATTGGCTCAATGAGGCTTCAGAGTTATAACCAACATAGTGGGTCCTTCCTGTAAATGATTTTTCTTCTTTCCCTATCCTCACCAACCCCAGAATAATATGCATAGGATATCCCTCTTCTCCTGTTGTTCTTACAGTGATTATTTGGTGGGGGAATAGTGGAACCCATAGACATATTTTCGTGGATTTTTCTAGTGAAATAGTGTTTATAAAATAGTCAACAGACTCGTGATATTTACAAAATAGTTTAAAAAAAAACAACAAACAACTGAATTCCTCCAGTGAAATTGTTTCCCCCTAAAGATTACAGCAAGATTCTACCAGCACACCTGGTCTGGAAAATAGGACAGGTGGAATTAAGAATAATTGAATTGTGAAGACAGGTTAAGATAAGTCAGTATGCTCTCATTTGCAAGTAAGAGTGTAAGAAGATAGTGACTGCACCGTGAGATGTGTGAAACTGACAAACATGGATGGATCTTGAGAAGGGATGGAGGCCTAAGGAACATGTAATGGAGGTATTTTTGTGTGCCAGTTTATACTGTTTCAATGTGCTCTGTATGTATGTTCCTTGAATGTTTTCAAATAAACATTTGAAAGGGATGGCAATTACAGCTCCCAACCCTACAGGAAACTTGGTAGACAAAGTCATGAATGTGGATGTCTTAGTTAGGATTTCTATTGCTGTGATGAAGTGCCACAACCAAAAACAAGTTGGGGAGCAAAGGTTTATTGGCTTACACTTCCCATTGTTGTCCATCACTGGACAAGAACTCAAAAGTTCAGGAACCTGTAGGCAGGACCTGTTGCAGAGGCCATGCTTACTGGCTTGTTCAGCGCTTTCTTATAGGACCCAGGACCACCAGCCCAGGAATGGCAACACTCACAACCAGCTAGGCCCTCCCACATCAATCACTAATTAAGAAACTGCCTTACAGACTTAGCCCCAGCCTGATATTATGGAAGCATTGTTTTTAATTGAAGTTACCTCCTCTCAGATGTCAAGTTGACATAAAACTCTCCAGAACAATGGATAAGGGTTCTGACAGCAAATGTTAATTGTCAACCTGACTGGGTTATACTCACCCTAGAAACACACCTCTGTATGTGTCTATAAAAGAGTTTTCTGAAATTTTAAACTGAGCAGGGAAGATCCAGACTTGATATGGGCTGCATCCTCACACTAGCTGGGGGTACTGAACTGAATAAAAGGGGAGACCGAGATGAACACCAGCATCCATCTGTTTTGACTGCAAACACCAAGTGACCATCTATTTCACATTCCTACTGCCACATCTTCCCAACCTGGATGGATTTCTGTTATCTCTTATACCATGAGCCAGAATAAAACCTTCCTCCCTTAAATGACCTCTTGTTGGGTATTTTGTTGCAGTAACAAGCTCATACAGGGATACAGCTGTAGTAGAATCTTCATATGGCAAGTCTAAGTTCAATCTTCAGCACCAAACACACACAGACAGGGGTGGGGGAGAACCTGTTAAATGTCTCTCTATGTTAGTCACAATCTTCTTGTGGCCTCCAATGGCTCCAATGGCATTCAGAGAAATTTATAAATCTTAGATAAGATTTAAATACTACACTAAGGCTGCGTATTTAGCCAAGTACCATAGTTAGGCAGGAAGTAAAGTGTGGTCACTTAAAACTCTAAATAATATTATTTCTGCATTATGCTTCCTATTATATGTGACATGCTTGTCTGAGTGCTTCACATACAGTCATTTACTAAATTCTCACAGTCACCCCATAGGTCAGATACTTTTTTCTCTTTATTATCATTGATTACACTTTATTCAATTTGTATCCCTGCTGTGGCCCCCTCCCTCGTCTCCTCCCAATGCCATCCTTCCTCCCTTTTCTACCCCTATGTCCCTTCCCTAGTCCACTGATAGGGAAGGTTCTCCTCCCCTTCTATTTGACCCTAGCCTATCAGGACTGGCTACATTGTCTTCCTCTGTGGACTGGCAAGGCTGCACCCCCCAGGGGAAGGTGATTAGAGAGCCTGCCACTGAGTTCATATCAGAGACAGTCCTTGCTCCCCTTACTAGGGAACCCACTTAGAGACTGAGTCTATGGGCTACATCTGAGCAGGGGTTTTAGGTCCTCTCCATGCATTGTCCTTGGTTAGGGTATCATTCTCTTTAGGGCCCCAGGGCTCAGTTGTTATGGCTCTGTTGGTCTGTTTTCGGAGTTCTATCCCCTACAGGTCTTTCTTTCCCAGATAATGTTTTTTTAAGAAGAGGAAACAAATGTAAAATAATTTGCCTAAGGTGAGTGTCACAGGCTTTTTATTACTGTGATAAAACACCATGAGCAAAAGCAACTTGGAGAAGAAAGGGTGTACAGTTCACATTACAGTCCATCCGTGAGGGAAGTAAAGGCAGGAACAGGACAGGAACCTGGAGGCAGAAGCAGAGGCAATGGAGGAGTGTTGTTTACTGACTTGTTCAGCATGCTTTCTTATAGTACTCAGGGCTACCAGCCCAGAGGTGGCATCACCCAAACTGCTTAACAGTTCCACATTAAAAATCAATGTGCACCACAAACTCAGCATTTTCTGAATCAGGGTTCCTTTTTCTAAAAGGATTCTAGTTTATGTCAAGTTCACATAGATTTAGCTAGCAGAATTGGCTGTGATTAACAAGAGACCAAAGTTGCTACAGTAAAACCTCTGTTTTGCTGTGACAATTGGCAATGGTCAACTGCAGCTGAGATATTAGTGTTGATTAAGAATAGAATGGCATAACTGAGGTGAAATCTTCTGGAAAGTGTTTCCTCAGGGTCAGCACACAGAAGCTGTGCTCCTGAGAAATCCGAGGATGTATCCTGTGCTGGTAGCAGAAGCTGGTAGTTTTAAGAATCACCCAGGTGGTAGTGGTTTTGAAGGTGTTAAGGGTTCATGGAGAGCAGCTGAGCCTTGGTGCTGTGCGGTAGTGCTGTGGTCCCTGAGGAGAGGCCATCGGTGAAGGTACAGACCTAGTTGCAGTACAAGATCCAGGATAGAAGGGTTCGTAGGGAGAACTGAGGCTTGGCACCATGTGGCAGGGTTAGAGTTACTTAATGAGAGACCAGGAAAGGCTAGTGGCAAAGGTACAGCCCAGTTCCAGAGAATCCAGCATTCTGGAGATGCCAATAGCAGTGGATGACCACCAAGGACTTGCTGTAGAGTGGAATCACCACAGAATGAGACAAGCTGTGTGTCCCAGATTAGGCAATACATCTAATCAAGATAATCCCTCAACGGCATTCCCAGAAGCCTCTTCTAGAGTTTAACAGCTGAGATAGAGTTTCACAAGAAGAATGGTACAAAGTAAAACTGTCTAATAGGTTATATTGACAGTGTACCTATCCCCTGCAAAATATAACTGGAACTTTTGAGGACAAATTTGTACATACACAACCGATGCATTCTACAATAGACAAAGTGGAAGTCAGCATGTGCCTTGGTCCTCTCACTTTCCTAAATATTATGCCTTAACATTGCTGTATTTTCTGTTGGAATCATGACATTACTAGTATAAAGTCTTAATTCTAAATAAATTTCTCTTAACAAAATTCTAATAAAACAAAACACACATCTTATATAATTTTATAGGTTTTAAAGATGCTTGTTGGGTCAGTGAAATGGTTCATCAGGTTAAGGACACTTGCTGCCAAGCCTGATGACCTGAACTGGTATCTACTCACACATAATAAAGAGACCAACTCCTGTAAGTTGTCCTCAGACTTCCCCATGTGCATGCCTACACACACACACACACACACACACAATATAAAAATAACATTTAAATGTTTCTTTTGAAAATAAGATTATTGAAGTTAAGAGTGTAGGACAGAGGGTAACAGTGCTTACTGTATAAACATGGAAACCTGAGTTTGATCCATAGCACTCTCATTAAAAAAAAAAAAAAAATCAAGGCTTGTTAATACTGTGTATTAAAGACAATGCATTGGGAGATCAAATCTGTCCCAAAGCCTCCATTTTGCCAACTGTGGTATTTTGGATACACACATTTGTTTTTCTCTATAAAAGACACACCAAAACACAGGTTTCAAAATATACATTAAGGGACTTGGGAACGGGTTCAGTAGGTACAGTGCCTGCTGTGTGACCATAAGGACCCAAGTTTGGATCTTCACTGCCCATGTGAGACCTTGTTTTCAAACATAAAAATGAAGAGGTTGAGAGAGGAAGACATCCATACATACACCACACAAAAGGTTTTTCTATTAAGACTTGTGAAAAAGAATATCTTGGAAGAAAAACTCAATGGGCCAAGAAAAGCTTTCATAATGACTATTAGCTTTCTTTGTGAGTCAAATAGCGGGCAAATTTACAACTATTTCAAAGGAAGTGATATAGCAACTTAGAACTAAGTGAGATTCCTGAACCCAAATATCCACAGGGCAAGATAAATAAGAGACTCACTACCGGGCAGATCTGAGTCCTCCAAGAAGCTGGCTACTAATGAAAATTGCTGCAAGGTCAGTGACTGAGCAAAGTTTTGTTTGTTTTTAATCATAAAATAATTGTTTTAATGGTGTATTTGAAATAATTTTAAACATCTGATCAATAAGATTACACAAATGTGAGAATACACTGCACTTTACAAAAAATAAAGCTAAGCATTTAAATATACAAAACTTTGGGTATAGATCTCTCATGAAGGTGCTTTTTAAAACATATACATGATTTACATTTTACATAACTTGCTAAAGCAAAAATTGTGGCAAACTAAACTCTTACAACAGTATAGAATATGGCTGTAACAGTCCCTGTGGGAAGAAGAGAATGAAGAGTAACATACTGGAAGAGTTTCTCGGGAGGGTTTGTCAGTCTTTTGGTATGTGATTTCAATATTACTATTCTTTTTTTTTTAATCAACTATAATCTACATAGGTAAATTTAAAAGAGAGTAGGGTGCTTTGAATATCAACTTCCTCCTTAGAAAGAGGTACATAATGTGTTGCTCACATTTGGAACCACACCCCAAGAGCAAGACACTGACTGCATCACTTAAGTACACAATCCAGAGGGAGCCCTACTGTTTAAATGCTTTTACCAGCAGTTAGAAATTTGAAAAGCACTAGATGCTTAAAACTTACAGTAACTGGGAGATTCTTTGTAAGACAAAAAGCTACTTCTTGGGAATTAAAATAATAAAACAAACCATCCTTTTGAAATACTATAAATGTTTGCCAGGTTTTTCCCCTCTTTGGTTGATCTATGATTTTTGTTTGTTTGTTTGTTTTCCCATCAACAAAACAAGAACCAGCTTTGGCATTCCAAGTGCAGCCAACCCTCCTTGGGCACATGGTGCTCACATCTGTTTCATGATGCCATTTTCATTTTTCCCTTGTTAATTTGAATGCAAGGCCCCATGTTCCTTCCAATACTTTTTAGCTTTTCCACTTTTCAGTGAGGTATATCAGTTTTAAACTTGGCTGACAAGGATAGGATAGCCTTCACTAGGTATCACCAACACTGCAATGTGGGGAGCCAGAGAGTCAGTAACTTGAGGTACATATGGTCTCATCAGCTCTGTAATTCTGGCTCAACTATCCAAGATGATTCTGCCCCAACTATGTGGCTTTTCACACTTCAACTACAGAAGGTAACTGTCACAGTTAGCTAAGTAGGTATTATTGTAGACCATAATACCTAACACTAGGAGACAGGTTCGGTATAGGATACAAACTGACTCTTCCTTTTTCGTGCATCTAGATGCAGCCTGTATTAGAGGAAGGCACCTCATTGCTAAGGTGTGGAACAAACAAACAACAAAAATTAAGGTGGTATAAGGGAGCTATTGTAATTAAATGCAGGTAGGTAAGTGATACTTCTGCATAAAGTATACTTGGTAGTGACTTTCAGAAAGCATCAGAATTTTTAGCTGTAAGAACCCATAAGACATACAGACAAGATGTACTAAAAGCTTGTCAGTGTAAACAGTGTTCTTCCATACTGGTGACTATTTTTCCGAGTAAATTTCAGGACAGTGCAACAGTGCTCTCTACGTCTTCTTTGGCAGTAAACACTGAGTGTCTGGACGGATGGAGTGATCACTTAAGAAGGGCAAGGTATAGGGTTCGAGAATACTTCATTTCTCTTTCATGTTCCATACAGAATATCAAGTCCCTGAGGCATATTCTCGTGATTCTTGGACGAAGCAATGGTTTAGTGGCTGTTAGGCTGGAAGTCCCAGAAGCAGAAGGGTTATCTTTGAAGCCCTAAACCGGAAAATAAAGGAGAGAGAAGTTGTTTAATATAAGGACTTTCATAAAGGGAAAACCTGTTGCTTGTGGCATGTAAGAGCCCACTGTCCATTGGGAAGGTATTATGAAAGGCTCAACCCATCGAGGTCATGACCTTAGTCACTCCTCTCTCCTGACTAGGCAGCAGCTTCTGAGATGATTTCTTCTCTTTCAGGTACTCCTTTCCTCCACTCTGCTGCCCCTTCCAGGTCAGACTTCCCACTTAAAATTTTTCACAAAAAACTTCAAAATGATGGATGAATTTATTATTTAGATCATGGTGCTGATGAAGGGTTTCATATATGTAAAACTCCATTGTCTCAAAGGACAACAGTCTTTTGTGTACCAATAGTAAAAATAAACATAACAGAAGCTCATTATGGTTCAGATCTCATCAAGCCACAGTACCAAAAAATCTTTAATGGCTCCCTAGAGGCCAGAGCTTCATCTGACAATTTGTCTCCTTTTTTTCATACAACATTGCAACAAGGTCTGTGAGGGCTGCTTCCCACTGCTCAGATCAGACAGGAAATGATGCTGGCCCGGTGAAGTCATGTGTCATAAGTCTCACAGCAAAGTTAGTAGAATAGGACTCCATTTTTAATTTGATCTGAAGTTAGTGTTGTTAGGCACTGTGCTATCCTGTATTATTGATGGTGCCAGGTAGGCACTAATCATCTCAGTTCCCTCCAATCATACACTTCCCACTCTCTTTTTACAAAGAAATTTAGCTACATGTTCCTCTGGGGTGGGCAGAGATCTGCAAAGGTCCATTCTCTCCTGATGAGATTAAGTAGCTCATGTTTTATAACAGGGATTTATAGATGGTTCCATACCACCACAAACCCACCAGACCACAAGCTTTCTAAGGACATTGACTATTATTTATGCCCCCCCCCCACCCGAACTTGGGAAAGCAGCAAGAACAGCATGGATTATCCATAGTATTTTGTTTTTGAAACAGGGTTTCACTATTTAGCTCTGCTTGGCCTGGAACTCACATATGGGTAAGACTAGCCTCAAACACATCTACTTGCCTCTTCCTCCCAAGTGTTGAAGTGCTGGCATTAAAGGCATGCACTACCACACCCAGCCTAATAAAATTTTCTTAACTGAATTTACTGATTATAAACAGAAGAGCCAATGTGTCAAATTCACCCAAGAATAAACTGAAACCCAGTATTCTTGCAATAAGACAGTTTCTTAATCACTGACATCTATGCACTATTATGTTAAACTTTATTTTTTAAAGATTATTATTATTATTATTATTATTATTATTATTATTATTATTATTATTATTTGTGGCTGTATGATGTAGGGCTGGGGGACGGGCACATACATCATATGGTGTGTATGTGGAGGCCAGAGTTAACAATTCTGTGAAATTGGTTCTCTTCTATATTTACGTGGATCCTAGGGATCAAACTCAGGTTGTCAGGCTTTTGTAGCAAGTACTTTATCTACTGAGCCATCTTAATATCACTTAGAAAACAAAACAAAAAACAAAGGCAACCAACAATCTTATGACATCTATAAAGCACATCAGCAACCAACAGGTGCAGTAGTGGCACACATACTTAGCAGTAATGAACAGCTCTCTAACTGAACTTAAACAAGAGGGTTATGCCTGGTACTGGACACTTAGCCAACTCCTCAGTAATAGTGAGACCACTGTTACTTATACCACCTTTTACTTATTCTTAAGAATCCTGGAATTTTTTGTTTTCTTTAAAAAAAACATGGAAATATTCTAAGAATATGCTCTTGTTTAAATCTGAGCTGTAGAGATGTAGCGTTGCTTTGGACTGTCCACAGCAACTGACCATGATTTGCCCTATGTTCTAGCAAAAGCTTGGTTTTGCCAGCTGCAGATAATTTCTGGGATTGTGTGACCACTGGAATTCTGGGAACTTTTCAGAGGATACATAAATGTAAACCTCTTCCCAGAACCCCCAAAGCAGGGTGGTGGTTGTTGGTCTTTTCGGAAGGTTGATTTCAGTTTGCTAGTAGCTGTGGTCAAAGAAGACACAAAAGGAAATAAAGTAGATTCAGTGATTTTTCCTCTTCTTTCTAGCCTTGTTTCTCTACTATCTAATGTTAAGAGGGTGAGACCAGGCAATAAAGGGTGGGGAAAAAAAGAACCCACAAAGTAGCAAAGATCAGCTACAGACAAGGGTAGTCTTTAGCCTGCACAGAGGAAACCTCTTTGCAACAGTAAGAGACCATTACAGAAAGCCCCAATCAATAAAAATGCAGAGTTGTGGGGCCCTGTCCCAACAGGTACACTCACAATACAACTATAGTTCCACTCAAGGCTCAGAGAGTTTGCTGTGATAGTGTGTCTTATGGTTATATGAGAAGCTCTACAGAAAGTCTCATAAACATGACCATCCAAATGTGAGCAAGGGTGACACCAGTAAACATGCCATAGCGGATGAGGAAAAGCCTATAAGGCCTCAACCCAACACAAAAAACTAGACAACTGAGGAAAGAGCACACCAATTGGTTGTCTAATGCCAAATGGTCAATCCTGAAAACATATATACAAGTAACATCTGGATTTAATAGGCTCTATTTAAGAAGATACATAATGTATACACATAACATATAAGTACACACACATACATTTATAGTCACAATAATTAGTAAAAAGAAGAGGCCATTAATTTAAAAAGAGCAAGGAAGAATATATGAAAGAATTTGGAGGAAAGATAAGGAAGAAATGTAATTAAATTATAATCTCAAAAATTAAAAAGAAAGCCAGGTAGCCCATGCCTTTAATTCCAGCAATTGGAAGGCAGAGGCAGGCCGATTTCTAAGTTGGAGGGCAGTCTGTTCTACAAAGCCAAGGCTACAAGGAGAAACCCGTTTCAAAAGAGAAAAACAAACAAACAAACAAACCAAAACTTCATCAATTAATTAATTACAAAGAAATTTTAAATTATTATTGTGTACATGGGTGCTGGTAGGCACATACCACATCTAGTGTGCAGATGTCAGGACAGCTTTCAGGAGCAGGTTCTCTCCTTTTACCATGGATTCTCCAGGGATCAAACTAGGGTTACTGGACTTGCACAGTAAGCACTTTGACCCACTGATTCATCTTGCTTGCCCCAAACAAAGAATTTCTTAGAATGATAATTGTGTAAAAGCGAAACCCTTTATTTCATTGTATATGGGAACTTAGTGTGTGTGGGGGGGGGGGTTACAGTCTATCATTACAGGGAAGTCATAGCAGCTTTAGAGAAATGGCCATATTGTATCCACCTACAGAAGAGAGTTACAGTTATGTACATGATTTCACTCAGCTTGCACTATGCATTACATTCTTGCAAAATTCAGGATCCCTTTCTTAGGGATCGGTATTACCCATACTGAATATGTCTTCTAATCTTCAATGACATAATTAAGATAATCCTCCCCAGACAGGCCAGTCTAATCTAGACAATTACTCATTGAGACTCTCCAGATCATGTAAGTCTTTTTGACTTTTATTTCATTTTTTAAAAACTTTATTTTGATCGGGGCTGGCAAGATGGCTCAGTGGGTAAGGGTGCATGTAGCACAAGCCTGGAGACCTTTTTGATCCCTGGAACCCATGAAAGAAGAGAACTTGACTTTACAAAGTTTTCTTCTGACTTCCACATGAGTAGGACATGCATACTCAGACACATGCATCATGAATGCACACATAATAAATTAATTTTATAAAACTTACAGTAAAAAAAAGCCCTGTTTTGATAGGATTGGCAACTCTGCTTTATCCAATTGAGATGTATTGAGACTTGAGAGGTACTTAGGTAACATAAGGATCAAATCTTCCCATTCTGTTTTAAAAACACTAGATTTTAATTATTCCCTTCACAATTTTCATTTGATAGTGCTGGGATTGGTGTATAAAGTCTACAAAATACCACAGTCAAAAATAGCCTAATTCCATGCATATTCATACCATGACTTCAGGGAGGCTTTACCTAGTCAAACAAATTTTCTTATAACACATTCAAGTTTTGAAGGCTATCCCATCCTAACTACATCTGTTCTTTCATTAGGTTAAACTTGCTCATAAGACCCCATGGAAGAAACATTGGTGATCCCATGAGGAAAAAGGGCTGTTCTCTACACCACCTATAGTTCAGAACTCCTACAGGTGCAGAGTATGATCTGTGCATGTCCAAGTGGTGAGCTATAACTGAACAAGCATGGCAGCCCATAGTGAATTATCTGGTGTCTTTCTTCTCTTCAAGCCTTGCTACTCAGGTACGCAATAGATGACACCTTACTACTGTCGATTATTAGCACCAAACATTTTTCACAGGATTTCTGAAGGATAATCTCAACAATTCAGCTATGGAAACAATAAATATATACATTAGGAAGTCAGTAAAATATATTACTGATAGTGAGTGGGAACCTTGGTTACAGAAGTTAGATTTATTTAAAACATTGGTGCATTCTAAAGAAGTATTGGGAAGAAAGGGAGGTAGAAAGGAAAAATGGAAGAGAAGGCAGAAGAAGGGGAGGAGACAGTATAGATAGATGGATCTCATTTAGTTCAGGCTGGTCCTCAAATCACCATGAAGCCAAGGATAACCTCTGAACTTTTGGTCCTCCTGTGTGTATTCCCAAGCATCATGTGTGTGCCATGGTGCCTGGTTTATATGGTGGTGGGAATCAAACCGAGGACTTTCAGCAAGCTGCACAAGGATTTTATTGACCTAGCTACATTTCCAGCTCAAACGAGAGCTTTCTTCAGCCACGAATGATATATTATTACTAATTCTGAATCTATACATACTTAACAGTATTCATGCATCTGCCTGCAGTCAAGTTTAACATATTACATAAATTTTAAAACTGACTAGATGAATATGTCTCGTCAATTCTGTCTTTATGAAAACACCTAGAAATGTCATTTTTACCAAAAGTCACATATAAATTATATTTTGTGCTAGTACTCACAATAGTCCTAATTGGAAACATAATGACTACTATGAGTAAAGTAGACTGTACCAACTGAGAGGACCCAGGACACAAAGGTGCAACTACTGTATGGTTCATTTTTGCCATGTCTCCAAACAGGCAGGGCTGCAGAAGTCAAGTACTGAATCTTCTTAGGGAGCTGTGGAGTAGCTGGGAGGGTACAGTAATTTTCCTAAGTTCCCATGATGCTTCCTTTTTAGTCTGAGCACTATCTAGGTGGGTACATTCCCTATATAAAAATTGAGTTCACTTTTGATTTGGTTTTTGTACCTTCTGCACAAATGTTCCATTTTGATAGAAAATCAAACCGATAGAAAAAAAAAAACAAAACAAAACCCCCATCTCATCTCTGTAGGAAATTAAAAGTAAAGTGTTAAGAATGAGAAGAAAGGGGGCTGGAGAGATGGCTCAGAGGTTAAGAACACTTGCTGTTCTTCCAAAGGTCCTGAGTTCAATTCCCAGCAACCACATGGTGGCTCACAACCATCTATAGTAAGATCTGGTGTGCAGGCAGAATGTTACTGTATGAATAATAAAATAAATATTTTAAAAAAATGAGAAGAAAAAAGGTAAGATTATTAAATGTTAAAAAAAAATAGAGACCCAATTATCTGGGTTAAGGAACAAAGAGGTCACAGTTCATGTTTGTCATATGACAAGCCTGAAGGATCCAAGGGAAAGAGCTGCATTATACCTGCCAGCCCAGGGTTGAAAAGGAGGTCATTGCAACAGGATGCAGTGGAAGGCCCAAGGCAATATTATAAATGAAACAAACCCCGAGGGACATTCTACAACCCACCACAAATTGTCTTTCATAATTCACAGCCTCACAAAGGTGATAGCACTCTCTTCACCCAAATCATGACTGACTTAGAAAGCCAAATTCTTGAACCTGTACGAAAAATAAATGCCTATCATTTTTATACTTTGGATAGTCAACAATTCTGACTGGTTAGTTCCATAATGTTGAAGCCACAATAATTCTTGGTCATCGAATGACAACTTGTATCCATCAACACTAAACCTGCCTTTTAGTTTTCTTCTTCCTCTAGGCCACCAGGTCCTTTCCCCAAAGTTCACTCACTTTTAAAGGTTGACGTATTAATTAGTTCAGGAAGAGTGTAGAAGGAACACACTATAAAGAGTACATTGTTTGTTTCTGAGGGCTTCCCAACCCACTTCTCACATGAGGGTTGTTGTTGTTGTTTTTTAATATTGATTCCTAAGAGAGAAAAACAACCAATTCACCGAATGCCTACCCAAATCTAGTGTCAGCACTCTCTAGAACTACAGACTAATTAAACTAGCTTCACTGACTTGTTAGGACTGCATTCTTATTTCTCTAATAAAACAGCAGAAATTCTTTTAGTCTCATATGGAGAAGGTGATTACCAGTAGTTTCCAGCTTTAAATAAAATAACACTCAATAATTAAAACCAACCAGTCATCTAAAATCTTATTCCCATCTACATAATGGAGCAGGTGGCATAAAATAAAAACTGTAAAAGCCTTTCAAATTATCCTTAAGTTATATAATTGCGACACCAAGTTAGAACCCACAACAAGAGCTGTGCAACTAGAGTGGCTTCAATAGTCCTGAAAAAGTTCTCTCATTTCATGTAGACCTATATCCAAATATCACCACCCTTGCAGAAGAAGGGCAGAAAAATTCTAAGAGTCAGAGGTCAGGGAGAACTTGAGCAGAATAGTCTCTTCTGAACGTGACAGGACCACTGCGCTCACAACCTCACTCATGACCTAGTGGAGAGGGGCACGTGAGCTGTTTGCAGTAAGCTGAGCAGCTGCTGACACAGCTGATGGCTCTGGAGGAAGTGAGACTTAGTGTTCTTAAGAGTATGGCCTTAGTAGGCCAGCCATGCTCTAGGGGATGACAGGGTGGGGGGTGGGGGGAGTTGGGTGGGTGGGAGGAGAGATGGGAGTTGGGGGGTGAATCTGATCCAAATGTACTCAAGTAACCTGGCTCTGTGCTAATCCACACTCTGATCTAGTTCAAGTATAGTGTCACAGGTGCCTATGCTGGGGTGAAATAACACTAGTTGTTAACTTCATAAACAATCTCAAACTACTTAACTTCTAGGTACCTCAGTTTCTCAAACTGTAAGCAAGGGTATTGACAGCAATACCCCCCCATCTATTTGAAGATTAAATGAGAGTAGCATTTGGAACACAGTATATGATCTCTAAATATTGCCTTTTATCGTCTTAATGAAAAAAAAAAAACAAAACAACAACAACAACAAAAAAAAAAAACTGGCCACTGGGAAGGCACTGATGTTTGCAAGCAGGAAACCTTGCTTTAGCTCCAGAATCTTTTTCCTAATCAAACTTTACCACCTGTACCCTATTCTCTCAAGTTTTCACCAAATCACCATCTCACTAACTTTAGAGAAATGATAAATTCTGTTAATGCTTCTCTTGTTCCTCAGTGAACCTTTGAATCTCAGTGGAGCTTTCAGTGCTTAAAGCTCAAATGTAGACTAATGGCCACTTCTGTATGTAGGAGGTGGACAGAGGACACACGTACAGAGCGTCTTTCTCATACTTCTCCAATAAAACCAGAGAAAAGCTTCTATACAAGCCCAGTAACCAGAAGTAAGGCTCAGCTGATTCCACACATTCTCTGGATTATAAGACTAAGAAAACAAATGGTCTCTAACCTTAACATTTAATCAAGCACAAAAACTGGGGCATTTCTAAAAGAGGAACTGGAAGCAATGGCACACCACATTTCTCAGATTCACTGCCCAGTTTACACTAAGGCCCAGTATCAAGCCATTCCAATAGCTCTTACAGTGGGATGCAAGCCTTTCTAAACCTTGAAGGGGGAAACAAAGGTTACAAATGGGACTTACAGAGCAGAATAAGACCTGGTTCCAGAATAAAAACTCAACATTCTCTAGAACCCAGGAGCAAAGATAAATAAAAGCACACTGAAGCTGCCGTAGTGGGTAAGAGTGCTTGCTGCACAAGCATGAGGACCTGTGTTCAGATATCCAGAGTCCACATAGAAGAGTTAAGAGTTAGACATGATCACAGATAGACTTGTAACACCAGCACTGAAGGAAGGCATAGAAATGGAAGAAGTGCTAGGTTTGCCAGTTCCAAGCTCAGTAAGAGACCCTGTCTCAAGGGAATAAGGTGGAGAGTGATAGAACAAGACATCCATCAAGACACCGTCCTGGTCTATGCACATGCACGCGCACACGTGCAGACACACGCACACACAGACACACAGATGAACACAACTGCACACAAAAATATCACACCCCCTGAAATAAATAAGTAAAGTTGTTTCCTGACCCAGTGCAACAATATACAGAATCTATGTTCAAAAGTCTAAGCTTTCAAGTCGTATACAAGTCAATTGATAGAGTGCTTGTCTAACATGCAGTAGCCCTGGGTTAAATCCTTGGCACCACATAAACCAAGTGCAGTGACTCATTTCTGTAAATTCAGTACTAAGATGATAGATGCAGGGGGAACAAAAGCTCAACGTCTTCAGAGTGAGTTGGAGGCCAGCTGGGCTACACAAGACCCTGTCTCAAACGAAAAAAAACAAGACTAAGCTTTCTAAGCCTCAAAGGGAACACAGCAGAACATACCGAACTTTGAGATTGACTGCCCTCTGCTGGTCAACAAGCAAAATTTTTGAAGCTACAGGTCTCTGACTTTGATCACATTCATTTTATCCTTGAAAGTTTTAGCATTGCACAGGCACTCTATATCTGTCCAAGAATTTTGTCATTCCTGTGTTTCAAAGGAAGTAAACAGACTTAACTGACACTGAACCACAGGCTTTGAACTGTAATTGTGACTCTTAAATTATGTCAGATACTAATGAAATACACTGGTTGTCATATGTAATAATACATCTTTACTTCAGGCCCCACTGTTCAATATTCCAGCAAAGCTTCCAAATGAATGTACTATACATATCCCACATCCAACATGCTTTGAACTATGATTCTTCTCTTCTTCCTCTTTATTTCAAGAAATGCAAATGCCATAAAATGCTTAATCCAAAAACGTGGATGAGACAGACCCTCAGCCTTTCCTTCCATTATGATCTACCCACCACTCTTATCCCTCCTTAACAGCCTTTTAAGTCACTTCTTTCAACATTTTCACTTTTAGTATCTTTATTATTTGAAAGATAATTTTTAAGCAGTCTACCTCTTGTATTACTACTGCTTATATTGGAGTGTGATGATTGTTCTAAAACAATCTGGCAACACAATTTTCCTGTTTAAAATGCTTCAATGACTAAAAATCTACAGGACCAAATTCAAATACACAAGGATACAAATACAAAAGGATACAAATAGACATTTACAACCAGAACAAAGCCAATCTTGACTCATTTCTTTATTCCTGTCACAAACTACAGATCATGGAAGAAGTAATTTCTCCCCTTGATGCAGCCAGTTAATGGCAAACAGTATGCTTCTTTTCTGGAATGGCATTCTCCAGTTGAGCTATCCTACCCTCAAGAGCCAGCACTGAAAAGCTTAAAGACTCAAGTCAGGCAGCATGTTTCCCCAGTGACTACAGGGACCAACTTATCCAGCTCTAGACTAGTTGCAATCCTGTACACTTTCCTAGCATTCTCCTAAAACTACAAGGCTGCATCTCAAACCCGTCACTCACTGAACTGAAGAGGATGACTGAACTATGAAGCAGGATCTGATCAGAGTATGCAAGCTGACACCCATGAGTGTCACACAATAGCTGGTGTGAATGAGCAGTGAAACTAAGTCACATCACAGCCCTTGGCCCTTCTCAAGTCAGAACTGTGATTCTCAGCTTCAAGCCAAACAAATCTGGAAGAAAACTAAAATTCTTGAGTGGTGTATTTGTAAAGTACTTTATTTACTCACTCCCACCAAGCTACAACTGTCTTTTTATTTTGTCCCCCTGCCCCCACATTCAGTAATATAACACATAAGAACATCAAATGGCCAAATAGCAGTCAACTCTGAGAAGCCATAACTCGACTGCTTCCTGTGACCAAATAGAAAAATACACTTTAGGACTTAAAAAACATATACACACACACACAAACAAACAACAACAACAAAAAAACAAAAACAAAAACAGAAAACACTGGCCAAGTCATCAGAAAACTCATGTAAACCATGTCTAAATCTCAGTTTTCTGTTTTGTTAACATTTCTTCACAGGACTGACAGTGAAAATTTAATAGACACCTCTAGCTTCAAACTTGAGGAACTGTGAAAGCCACTTTGTTGAACAACTAAAGGTATGGATTTATTAATAGCTTTGAATATATTAACAGTAGCTTTATTTAGAAATTTAGGAATTATAGAGTTAGTAAAATGCAAACAGGGTAGAAAATGTTCCTAGAAAAAAAAATCTGGGCTGAAAAGGAAACTGAAAGAGCACTAGCAGTAGTGCTTTCCATTCATAAGCTCCTTACATGCTCTACGGCTAAGCTATGACAATGGCCTCCAGAGGGAAGTCAATGGCAGCAGCAGTACCACAAAGAACAGAAGGCACATGGGTGGTGGCTCACAAGGCTCCTGCGTAAAATCAGTGATACTAACTTAAGGTTGGGAATAATAAAAAACACATTTTATGCTTAAACAGATAAAGATGCCACTTTTTAAAAAGGTACACCTACAATGGTTAAAAATAAGAAAGTGAAAAAAGAAAAAGGATCCTGAGTGAAACTGTAAAATTGACTTAAGTCAAATGATAATATAAAGGAGAAATTTTTAAAAACTCAATTTATATGGTATTCTTAAAGACCCATTATAAATAAAAACACAATTAAGTTAGAAGCACATGGAAAAGGACAAACCATGTAAATCCTAGGCATAAGAAAACTATCACAGAGGGAGAGGGGGTAGGATTGGGAGGGGAAGAGGGAGGGAGCTACAGGTAGGATACAAAGTGAATAAACTGCAATTAATAAAAACAAAGAAAAAATACAAAAAATAAAACTATCACAGCTATAAAATATTAAAGAAAGCAGGCTTCCAGATAAATAATATTTCTAGACATGAAGATCATTTTGTAATGACAAAAGGACAAATTTTGTCAGAAAGACATAATACTGCACCTAGAAACAAGCCATCCAATAACAAGAAGCAGAAACACATAATCATAGTAGTCTACACCCCTTTCACTTGGAACTTTATGGAAAAAGCACCTCTAACCTAAAGTAAACTAGTAAGAAGACAGGATCACAGATACCACGCTAATAATGGATGTATGTACAAGATGGCAAAATATAATTTCTAACTATTTATGCAAACTGACGAGCCACTAAAATGCAAGCTTCAACAGTTTAAGAGGACTGAAACCATAGACTATGTTCTCTGGTCACATAAAAACAAAACCAATGTAGAAATAAAACAACACATTTCCAAACAGCTGGTATATGAAAGCTATCAAAAAGGAAATTAGAGTTAATACTACAAGCAACCTATATCCAACATATTAGAAGTTTGTACGGAAGAGGCCAAAACAGAAGGATAATAAAAATTCATTGTAGAAACTCAGTGTTCAGTTGGTCAAGTGCTTGCCTGGCTTGCAAAAAGCTTTTTTCAACCCCTAGTATCCCATAAATGTGTGTGTGGTGGTGAGTGCTTCCATTTCTATAGCTCTCAGTAGGTAGAGGTGATATAGTCAGTTTTAGGCTAGCCTGGTCTATATGAAATCATGTCTCAGGAAAATGTTTAATAAGTTGTAAATTAGTGTTTGGAGAAGATTAATAAGACCAATGAGCACTTATCTAGACTAACCAAGAAGTAAAAGGAGAAGAGAATGGGATAAAACCCACCATTTATCAACATTGGGGATGAAAAACAATATACATTACTAAAAAGATTGAAAAGATAATAAGACATGATCAATAATTTTATGTTAAAAAACCGAACAACTCTCTTACGGAAAAAAACAGGAGGTGCTGGTCAAACTTCATTGATACTCAGGAAACAAAGAGCAATGAATGTTGGTGCTCAGCTACCTTTTTCCTTTTTATTCAGTCTTTTATGTGTGTGTATGTGTGAAGAGATTTATGAATGCTGTAAAATAAATATCTAGAATCATGTTATTAAAATGACATGGGAATGGAACATAGTAGCAACTAGAAATTAAACTGAGAGATCAAATTATGAATTCAGTAATGGCTTGAATGCAGCCTGTGGAAAGCTATTGCCTAATTTAAGGTGAGTCTTCCAATTTCAATTACCAAATCTAGATAACCCCTCACAGATAGGCCCAGAGATTTGTTTCGCTGACTCTAAATCCCATCAGTTGATAATCAAAATTAATCATCACAAGTATAAAAGAAACAAAGAGAAAATCCAATGCTGAATTTTCTCCACCTAGAAATCTCTGTAGAATTGGATAAGAATAGTAGCTATGATTACGGCCTGAATGTTACTCAGTCTTGAAATTTCCTATGCCAAACAAATCAGTCCATTACTCCTGTATACAGCCTCACTCAAAGTCAGACATGGACAGAATGCAGTCAGAATGTAACACAATGGCTGCTACCCCAGTTCAAGAGTGTCCTTGTTCCCTTCTGAAATTGCTACGACATAGCACGCTTAATATCTTTCTGCCCCACTTTTTGTTCTTGTGTTCTCTCTTTTTCCTTTTTTCCCCTTTCCTTAGATGAGAGCAGTTAGCTGTAGCTTCACACTGTACCATAGCCTGAAAGCTATCCTGTCTTGAAATTTCATGTGTGTGTGTGTGTGTGTACACAGATGCCCATGGGGATTAAACCTAGGACAAGCTAGCACTCAATGACAGAGATATTTCCAGGCCATTTTTCATTTTGGCATACTGTTCATTAAGTTATCAGTGTTGGCTCTGAACTTACTCTGTAGCCCAAGCAGGCCTTGAAAGTACCATCCTTTTGCCTCATATCCTCAGGTAGCTGGGATTTAAAATACTCTTATCAGTAGCATCAAAAAATGTGTAAGTGCAATGAATGACAAACTGAGAGGAAACTAAACTACTGTAGAGAAAATTATGATGCTAAGTATAAATAAAAGAAATCTATAATACTAATGGGTTAAAAGTTAAGATGCTCATTATTCACAAATTATCTCTAGATTCAATGCCAGCCTAACTGAGGAATTCACAGACATTCTTACAACGATGACAAGATGTATCTAAAACTCATGTAACTGCATATAGTTCATATAAAAATACCCAAAATAACTTTAAAAAATTAAAATACCCATATTGGCTGATTTCATATCAACTAATGAAGAAAAACTGGAATATAGTAACATATTACTTTAATATGATATTTGAGATAATAAACTGATAAAGAGAAAAGGGTTTGGCTCATAATTTTGGAGGATCCAACCCAGGATAAGTTGGACTGGTTAGTTTTGCACTATAGCAAAGTAGTACATTATGCCGGTAACATATGATGGAGCAGAATCCTCCCAATATATTCAGGGAGCAAGAAAATAAAGAGGGGCAAAGGTCCCCAAATTCCCTTAGTCACACCATTAATGACTACTTATTAGGTCATTTCTCCCAAAGGTTTGACCATTTTCCCATAGATATACTCCCTAGGGACAAGGGCCATATTTACGGGTCTCCAGAAGATAGTCAATCTACAGTTAGTATTTTCACTGATTTTAAGCATAATATATATGGTAATGAATAAAATGCAATGAGGGGTCTTTCTAGTAAGTAGACTACAAAAAGTACAGATATCTCTGTGTGAATCCACACCTAATACTAGACAAGAAAATAGCAAAATAGGTCAGAGACCTAAATGGAAAAAGTTAAATCCATAAAGCTTCTTAGAGAAAAAAAAAAACCTAACAACAACAATATAGTAAAGTTTTACAAATATGGGACAAAGCTTTTTATAGTAATATGTAAGAACTACTAACCATAAAAGTGTGAATTAGACTTTGTGACAATTAAAACCTTTATTTCTTCCAAAGCAGCAAACTGAAAGTACATTGCTCAAAGGAGTATGAAGTAGCATAACTAGTTGGAAACCAGTTAGAGTTTTTTGGATAAGCATATGCCTCTTCTATGCTCTGATACATAGACTAAGTACTTACCTAAGAGAAATAAAAATATTCCCACAAAATTACTTCTACAAGGATATCCACAGCCACTTTATCTGCACTATGAAAAATGTGTAAGCCTAACAAGTATCCAATGCATAAGCAAGTCACAGTCTTCATGCACTAACCTACTGCTCACTGACAGGTATATACTACTAAAATGATCAGTATAAATAAATCTCAAAAACATTATGCTGAATGAAACCACTTAGACACAAAAAGAGTTCATTATTCCATAATTTTCAATTATTCAAAACTCTAAAACAGGCAAAACTAAGGTATGGTGATAAACATTGAGGCCTTGGAAGGTCAGTGATTCATAGTTCATAATTCTTTTGCAGAGCACTTGAGTTCAGTTCCTAGAACTCATTCCAGGTTGCTCAAAACCACTTATAATTCCAACTCAAGAAGATACCTTCTTCTGGCCTTGAAGGTCACCTGTAGGTGTACATGTGAATGTACACACACACACACACACACACACAGAGTAAAATAAAAATAAATCTGAAAAAATAAAATAGTAATTGCAAAGAGGGTTGAGGTTTACAAAAGAATGCATGACTAAACTTTCTAAAGGGTGTTTAAAACTGCTTTTTAAAGAAATAATTATAATAAAATCCAGCATATTTTATTGAATAGAAGTTATGTCTAAAATCTAATTTAAAAAAAACTACAGTTCAATTGAATTTTAACTTAAAATTCAGATTTTAATGGTATTCTGTCAAGATGTCCTCAAATCCACAAAGTTATTACTGCAAACATATCTAAAGTAGATTCACTGTCTTTTACTGGTAACATTAATTGAAAAACCTGAACATCTAATTTGGGCAACAGCACCAGAAACTTAACTGTCATTTCAATTAAGGAAAACCATGCGTAGTAATCTTCTGACAACAAACGCTATTTGCTGCTAATTAGTACTTACCTCTCATTTTGGAAACCCCCTAAAAACTGACTAACACTTATTACAGATAATCCTACATAACAAGCAACTAATGCTTTTTAAAATCACTAAAGTGTGAGCCAAATAGCTGCATAAGACTCTGAAACAAAGCATTAAGGAATACTCAAAACAATACAGTGAGTTAAGTGAGAATGCTACAACATAAGAGTAGTATTAGTCTAAATTACAGAAAAAGCATACATACAAGACAGACAACTGATTTCAAGAAATGCTTCTGAGATCTTGAAAGCTCATAGAAATCATTTTAAAGCTATGTAATTTTAATCAACCAACTTTCTCAGCCTAAGTTTACCATTAAGCTAACTTTAATGAATACACTTTCAAAGAAAAAAAATTACAACATAAGTTCTTAAATGCTACATATAAATACCATGTGCCCTCAGGAGAGCGTTACCCAGAACATTTAATGCAGCAGAAGAGTGCTAACAGTGAAACACTTGAGAGCAGACAGGATTCCTAAAGGCTCATAGACCATTCCATGCAGACATTTCAGCATTTTTTTTTCTATATCATACCAATTTCCAGTTTATTCTCAGGCATCTATGGTAAACTGCTTAAAGGATCACAATACTTTCACCATTTTGTCTGTATCCATGTCATAGTTCTTTGAGTTAAAAGTCAGAAAAGGCCAGAACATAACCCAGTACTGCTTCATAAAAAGAAAGCTAACTTTTTAGATTATTACTTTCCAAGAAATCGGAAGCCTTGTTCTGTTCTTCTTACCACTCACTGTACATAACACACCCTTCCCTTCTGAGTCAACTTGTCAGTTGCAGGTCACTCAATTTTAAAATTTATTTATTTACTCATTCATTCATTCTTTCATTCATTGTGGGAGAAGCATGAACTAGTGCTCCTGTAAAGGTCAAAGGACAAATTGCAGGAGTAGGTTCTCTCCTTACATCATGTGGATCCAGGGAATTAAACTCAGGTCATCAGGTTTGACTGCAGGCATAGTTTACCTATTATGCCATCTTCTTGGCTTAAAAAATTATAATGAACATCCATCTGTCTTTACTACCAATTCTACTTCTGAAATTTGAAAGAATAAAAATCAAAACCATGGGTAAACATTTAATTACAAAAAGGATCACACATTATACAAGAAACTAAACAAAATCAGTAACAGAGATGGGTAAATTATGCAAAGAAAAGTATAAAGCACCATTTAATAATTTGGGAAATGTATAGGTTATATCATTAAATTAAATAATAGGTTACAAAAACATCGTAAGTAATTTTGTCACATCATGACAGAGGCAGAGAGTGATGGTATATTTATGCCCATAGTATGCAGGAAATTAAGGCGGGAAGACCAGGAGCTTAAGATCAACACACTTATAAAGCAGGTTCAAGGCCAGGCTGGGCTACATGAGACCCTGTCTCAAAAAACAAAACAAGACAAAAACAACTAACAGAATAAGAGTAACTTTTAATTTCCCATAACAAAACTTTCTTTAGATCAAAGTAAAAATTTTAGCTTTAAACACTAAAATGAAATAGGAAAAAGGAATAAAAAAGAAAATGTAATCTAAAGGCTTTAAAAGTATATGGCAAGAAAAGGAAAATGCTCTGGGAAGAATAAGAGTTAATGTCCAGGTGGGCATAAGAGAAGAAGGATTACTATGGTCACTAACAAGAAAAGGGATGGCTTTAGAGTCTCTGGTGACAGCCATAGAAACAGGCTCAAAGAAGGAGAACAATCTCTACTTCTTATCACAGGAGCATGCTGCCTTTAAAAATCCTCTTCAGGTAGGCAATGGCTAGATTTATTATTATTTTTTTATGCTAGAGAATGCATTTCAACATGATCTAAGCCATTGAATTCGAGAAATTTACAAAGAATTTGGAACTCTAAATTTTGGTGGGGTTTAATATTTTTCATACATACATGTACCTTACCATGTCTACAGGAGTTGTTACTTCTTTGCTTAGCTGCTACATCAACATGGTATCCATATGCTGGAATATGTGTTCATACCACCCACATATGTAAGGCTTGAGAGTAGGTGAGACTAATGAAGGCATACTGCTGGCCTGGATGCAGAAGCATATTGTTCTGGCATCTTTACTTAGAGATATGCAGGGGGGTGGGGGTGGGGGGAAAGGACCCATCAGATCAGTACTTGTATGCTAAAAGCTAAGGGCTGCACTCATTTTCTTCTCCAATAAAATCACATGTGGGACAAGTGTAATTCAAATGACTTTAGGATTAAAGGTATGACAATCCATTGTTATTCTCAAAGATCCCTCTGACTTCTTCAAAGCCAAATGGTAAGTGGGAGAGAGAAATAATAGGTGTCATGACTATATTTCTCAGGTCCCTGATAATGGCTCTAGACTCTCAAGAGAGAGACAGGTCAGCATATTAGTACATAGTTAACTCTACTGGCTTCCACTTACTTTTCTTTACTTGTATGGGCCAGTGAATCAATATGAAAACTTACAAGTTGCTGAATGTATCCATTAAAATAAGCATTCCAAAAATGTGGCCATGTGCAAGGGACCAAAGCCTAACCTCCACTGACACTGGTGGAACAACAACAGTGCTCTGGGTCTTCAAGATCTCATCTAAGTTTCAGAATCAATTAGTGCCTACCACAACTCCTAAAGGCTAATTCTTTCCTTCTCTGCTGCACAATCACATTGGCAAATGGTTTCAGGTCCCAAGGAACGACTAGGAAATAAAAGTATAAATTTCTAGCTGTGTGGCCTAGTCTGTCCTTAACTGGTTTTTCCTTCATTCAAGGTCTTCAGGTCTGTGAAATGGTTTATATGCTTAGGGGTTAATTGAGGGCTTTTCACTTTACCAAATTAATCAAAGCCAGACTTCTGGTCACCAGAGCTAGAAGACTCTTGTTTATAAAAGTCAAGTTAATATGGTGCTTATTGATTTCATAGCTATAAATTCGCAAAATCTCTGCAGCTCAGACTATGATGACTACTGCATTGGCTTTGCTGGCCATTAAATTTACTACACTCATCTGTCTTCAGCAACTTAGAGCCATTACTGGCTTCTGCCACCTTGAATTCCATTATTATCAATAAGTTCAACTTACCAAAACTGACAGTGCAAGCTCCTGTCATTATTAGCATGAAGCAAAGAACCAGTGGAGTTTTCAAGGATGTCGAGACTTCCATCAAGTACATATTCTCTGCTATGATTATTAAAATGTCCTCAAGAGAATCAACTCCCACAGTTGTTTCCTGACTTCCATAGGCATGGCGTGGCACACACAAAGGCATGTACACATAAAGGAATGAGGTTTTTAGAAAGTGTCCTCCAGATCTAACCAGAAGACAAGTGATCAAGTCTAACACAATAGATACATCCCCTATAACATCTTAATCTCTCTAGCCTCTGTAAAAATACAAATAAGAAGAGTTCTAGTGCCTATTCTGTTTTGCTTGTTAAAACACCATCTAGCTTTAGTCAACCAACAAATACAAAACAAACAAAAAACTAGCTCAATCTACTCCTAGCCCTCTACTCAAAACCTTCTAACATAAATCTTTGTTTAGTAAGCTTCTATCAATGAATTTGGCCTGATCCAATCTATATATTCATTTTACTCTGACCCCATCATTTCAGATTCATTCTCATGCTATCTCCTGGGGCAACCATAAGCAAAAAAGAAGCAGTATGCTTAGTGTGTCTCGTATCTTCTCATGGGTCAACACTACACATCTCACCATATGGGGGCTACTGGAACCCAAGTATGCATAGAAGCAGTGAGAGGTAGCAAGGGCCAGTTCTAAGGAAGATCAATTAACATTTATAAGACAATCACTCTAAGAGAAGCCATAATAGATTCTTGGGATCAAGACTAACCTCCTTCACACAGGGCTAGAAGAATCGGTTTAAATGCAATGAAGGACAAAGGAGTACAAGGTACCCAGTTAATAGGGATCTACTTATATTCCCATCCCAATGTTACATTTCCAGCCTTTCTCCAAAAGTATTAAAATGTTAACTTAGAGATACTACACAGCTGGAAATTCAATTTGAGTTGTAACTCAAATCCCTGTAGACTTTGGATTTGTTTCAAGAAATCTGTGCCTTTGGCTAAAAGAGATAAAAGCTTTCTTTTAGGGCAACCAGGGGCTTCAACTTCCTTCTGCGTTTCTGAGGTCAGAATTTAAAGCCTTTTTCTTCTGTAAGTTCTTCAGTATATTTCGATGGAAGCAATCTATCCTATTATTCTTTTGTTGTTGTTATGGTAGACTTGCTCCCCAAACCTTGCCTTCCTTACCTGTAGTGTGAGAGTTATGAAAGTACTTGTTACTTAGTGCCATCTGTGTCTCTGCTGTCATTAAAAACAGGGTGAATGTTGTCTAACTTCAAGAGAGATTCAATTTTACAAAACCTAGAACTACCTCAAGAACTTATCCTTAGGGTTCCTTTACAGCTGTTGATGACATACATTTCTGACTAGTACTTGGTAAAAAGAACATTAAATATAATATAGTTAGCACCCCATGTCCCAAGCTAACCAGGAGCTATATGAGAAAAAGAATCCTGTGAAGCACAGTACCAATTTAGCAATACAATACAGTACAGTACAGTACAATACAATGTCAATGCACCATCCTGACCCTTTTCTTTCTTAAATATCTTTGGCGTATCCTGACATTAAAAGTTGTAACCCTTCTATTTATTGCTTATTTCTTTAAAAAAATGAAAAGAGAGTGGGGAGGGGAACAGTGTTTCTAGGCATAAACAGTTCTTGCCTTTTACTTTGCTGAGGCATAGTTTCATCACTGCTGCTGCATTAGGCACTCCAGCTAGCTGTCTAGCCCACAAACTTCCAGGGGATGGCTTTGTCTCCATCACGCTGTAGAAAATGCTAGGATTACAGGTGTATGCCACCACATCAGGTTTTTTTATGTGAGTCCTGAGAGATCAAACTCAGGTCATTGGGCTTTGAATACTGGTACCTTTACCAGCTGAAACATTCCCCAGTCCTTATTGCTTATTTCTGTTACTACCTTCTTTTAAAAACAACAACAACAACAACAAAAAACCTTTTTATGAATTATGTACATGAGGAGCATTTAAAAAATTGGTTTTGATACCCTAGTGAAAGTAGATGGCAGTAAAAAGGGGCTTCTATCTGTGCCCCTTGAAATAAAGATTGAAATCTGGACTTTTTATGTCAATAGTTTCTAGTCAAATGATTCATTACCTTTGAAGGGCCCACTGCTCTCCGCCTCCTTATGTTCCCTTCTACCTAGTATGGGCATACTAAGTTGGCTAAAATTCTATCCAAGTTTGTACTAATAAGGCCTTTTCAGGACACAACATCTAGCCTCAATTCTTTTTTCAATTATGAGCAGGAAATCATACTGCACATTTTCTGTGTGTGTCTGTAAAATGAAGTATATCATTTCTGGGCATTAAAGTAGCTGGCTTTCACTTCCATAGTACAGAAATAATAGGAATATGAGGTGAAAGAAATACTGTCGTTAAGATCGATGGGGATGGGAAGGACTATCTATTTCACAGATTTCTTTACAAATCCAGAGTAGTTCTGAGACTCTAATCAGTAATTCTTTATTAAGTGCCTACAACATGCTAAGACATTGAATCTGTAGTATACACCACAAGGAATAAGAAAAGGGAGTTTGTACTATTATGACTCTAAGAATGTTTTTCCAAATTATTGTAATGTATAAGAAATTTAGGACTATTACTGGGCCTTCAAATGTTTTCCTCTTTTTCAAAAGATTAAAATAGGATTTTTTTCTTGTTGTGGCTGTAACTCAGTGACAGAGTGTCTGCCTAGCATACACAAAGTCCTGGGTTCAATTGCTAGCAAAAAAAAAAAAAAGTAATTAACTCATTAACGATTTTAAACTAGCAATTACTCAATACTAACTTGTCAAATCAATGTTAATTACTTCATTCAGTTATCTCAAGGAGTCAGGAACTAATAAAACTAGTAATAAAACTAAAGAAATGTATTCAACATACAATATATTTTATTACTTTTATTTACTTTAACACCGATTCACAGGAGACTTTCAATTTTTCTTCAAACAAGCTCAGTGTATTTCTTATTTATAAAGAATTTTATGCTTGCCCCTTTAAGACAGTGGTTACTCTTTCAGAAACCAGACATACAGAGTGCAGAGACTAGGCCATGCTTCCCTGCGGGTGCATCCCAACAGAGAGTTAAGTTCTTAACCAGGTCCTGGCTCTTCCATGTTCCTGGTCATATATTCTATGTTGAACCAAAGCATTTGATGTAAATTTTCCTACCAGATCCCATAAAATTTTATATTAAAAAGTCTGATAATCCTCCTTAACCCCTCTATTTCTCTCTTATTCTCCCTCTTTATGAAGCTCCTCTCCAGGCTTTAAATTCCATTTAAGGCTCTCATCATGCTTTGGCCTTTCTCATATATCATTCCACTTACTGTTTAATGTTTCACCTCCCACCTTGAAGCCCCATCACAGCCTGGAGGCTCTTTCTCCAAATAAAGCTCATTCCTGCAAGAAAGCATGTATTAAGCTTTCCCTTTCCCTGTTCTGACCACTGTTGTTTTATCATTATTTCTTCATTATTATATTTAACATATACCAGATGCAAAATAAAGTTCTAGTGGATTTTAGAGCCCTGGTGTACCTTTGTATTTTTAATTTAAAATAGAGTAGAATGTAGTAAGATCACTCCATTCTCTACAGGACTAGAGGTGTTCAGTAAAGGAGAACTATATCACATGGTTTTTGGAGCCCAAAAATGGACACCCAAAAATGACACAAAAAACATGTAGTAAGGATTCTGAAACCGTGATTCTTTCATAGCATCACGACTCTTTCATCCTGACTTTTATTGCTGTTTCCACATTACCTTTTGAACATCCTTTTCCTCCTTCCCATGCTATTACCCTCAAACTAGTCTAATAACTTGAATGTCAAGCCAGAAATAGGGGAAAAAACCTACTACAATCATTAATATTAATAAGACCCTAACTTTTATTCTGAAATATTCTGAGTACCTACAACAGAAACTGCTGGCTCAATTTGTGGTATAAGATTTCTCAAAAGTACATCTCTAAGCACAGAAATATTAAGAGATTTCCCAGCAGCCATTTATCATTATCTAGACCATTTCTCAATGGTCTCTCTGGTCTTCTTTTCCCAATATCAAATAAGCTTACAGTGAAATACTTCAATGTAATGATTCCTACTATCAACCTTATAGTAGAACCACTGAACACAAATAGTTAATATAAACAAATTTTTGTAAGTGCTGTCCAAATACTATTTGTCTAGTCAATAACATTTAAAGAATTGCTGGCTTAAAAATAAGAATTTAGAAGAATGTCCAAAATGAAATATCTTATTTTCAAAGCTTGGAACATTTAAAAAGCACCAATATTAAGACTGCACTAATTGTGGGGGTAAGATAGCAACACAGTATTTTCACATTGCTCTGTGAATTGGAATTCAATTGTAGAATTACTATAAACTTTTTAAAAATCAGACTCACGTAATTATAATTATTAATAATAATTAATTTATTCATAAGCAAAGATTTAAAACAGCCTTATTTTCCTTTTCCTCCAAGAGTTAGAATTATAGAAAATAATTTTCAAGAGAAAATGTAAATTCTAAAGTTAATTCAGTTCGTATCTTTAAGGAAACAGTCTGTTCCCAGAGAACACAATACTAAAAATGATCATATACCACTTCTATCTTATTTGTCAGAGATGAAATGGATTTAACAATTATGAATAATATTACTCAAGTTATCACAGTGTCCAATAAATCAGTCTGTATACTACAAGAAGAAAATTGCCTTCAAACTTGAATTACTGTGGTGGTTTAAGTAAGGCCTTCATATGCTTATGTATTTGAATGCTGGGTCCAAAGTTAGGATTTTTAGAGAAGGCTTATGAGGTGTGGCCTTGTTGCAGAAGGTGTGTCATTGGGAATGAGCTTCGAGGTTTTAAAAAGAAAAGGCCTCAACATCCCCAGTAAGTTTCTCTCTTTTTCCCTCTCCCTTCCCCATCTCTCTGCCTCATAGCTGCTGTCTCAATGTGTAAGCTCCCAGCCACTGCTACAGTGCTGCCATGCTGTCCATCATCACAGTCACAGCCCCGTTCTCCGAAACTATCAGCAAGCCTCCAATTAAATGACTTCCTTTAAAAGTTGCCTTGGCCATATCTCTTCATAGTAATAGAAAAGTAACTAAGATGATTACCAAAAGCAAAAACCAACAACAATGGTAACAACAACAAAAAATAGCCTTGAATCTCAGCACAAAAGTTTTACTAAAATAGCACCAGCTGATTGAAGAAATGGATATTTTGGATTCAAGATAACATTATATAAACATTTAACAACTACCTAAGTTTAACTTCCAAGAAACAACAGGAGAAACCAATATCTTAGTTCTTAAAATTACATAAGCACCATATGAGCAGAAAATGCAATGTTTATACCCCAGGTAAAGACTACCTTTTTTGAATTTTAATACTGACAGCTTGTATAGTTGTTTTTATTTCTGTATGATAGGTTACCATCTTGGACTTTGTCCCACTGACATTGAAACTAAAACAGAATAAGTAATAGAGTGATAGCTAGGAAAAGGAAAAAAAGAGTGTCAGGAATCCCTCATCTGGAATTTCAGCTATTACTCCCTCCCACAGGTACAGGATATCTTAAAAGATAATACTATATTATATAGACATGCAAGGCCAGTAAAAAGCATGGCTTCATGATGCAGCTTCTAGGAGGTCATCATTCATGACTGGCTATAACTTAGTGATGGCGCAGGTGTTTCTGGACTCCTGTAAATAACTTCTCAATTGCACTGTGCAAGCAAGCCCAATAATCTCATTGGTCTCAACAAGCTGGACTTTGGTGAAAGCGTACTGTCTGTCATTGGTACTCAACTGAGGTGGACAGATATTTGTGTCTCCCCATAAAATTAAGTCAATACAGACAAGGCACATAAACTACCTTTGTTGGTGGAACATAAAAGGAACATTTGTTTTCTACCAAACACCTAAGGACATAATATATAATGAAGCAAAAGCATGTAAGAACCTATTGGGGATGGGGAGATGGCTTGGTGGTTAAAGACACTTGCCATGCAAACCTGGAGCCCTGACATCATCCCCAGAACCTGTGTAAAGGTGGAAAGGACCAGCTCTATAAAGCTGTCCTCTGACCTCCACAGGTATGCTGTGCCATATGCACATGTATCTGCATGCACATTAAGTAAATGTTAAAATAAATCTTATAATAAATCATGACTCAATTCTTTAAACTTTGTGACAAGTTTAAATTAGACTAAAGTGAAGGCCTAGAGCAGTGGTTCTAAACCTGTAAATTGACCCCTTTCACGGTGGAACCATCCTTTCACAAGAGTCACACATCATATATCCTGCATATTCAATATTTACATTACAATTTATAGCAGTAGAAAACTACAGTAATGAAGTAGCAATAAAATAATTTTATGGTTGGGCGTCACCACAACACGAGGAACTGCATTAAAGAGTCACAGCATTAGGAATTTGAGAAGAACGACTCGCCTAGAGAATTTAATGGTCAGCATTTCAAATTCAATTTTGAACTGAAATAACAGTATTTCTATTATGATGACAAAGTAAACTATTAAGCAATTACATGATAGCAGAATTGACGTAAAGCATTACAAGGCAAGTTATACCTTTTCAACCTACTGGGATAATTGAGGAATGATGTCTAAAGGCTTGTCCAAACCTAAAAGTTTAAGGGAAAGTATCAAGCTCAGACCTATCCATTTCCTTTATAACCCCTTGTGCTGCAATGAGCTCTCACTAGGAAAACATTTAACAGACTGTGTTATATAATGTCACTAGAATAGAAAAGTGGGTCGGGAATGTATAAGCCATTCTTAAATGGGCTACAATATTAAACAATTACTAACTGGGTGGAAAATGTTATAATTCTTGACACAAAAGAAAAAGTATGCTAAAAGGATCTTTTCATAGTCACACACTTGATGAAATAACTAACATATTCCATCTTGTTATTTACCCAGATTACCTACATATACATAAAAAACAAGGAGTAGTGAGCTGTTCAGTGCTAGGAGAGTAGAAAATAATTTCTCTGCTGGACTAGTCTTATCATATTTTTAAGAATATTAGGATTTGAAACATTGAAGATATTATGCTAAGTCAAACAAGCCAGTAGTGAAAGGAAAAAATATCATCTAACTCCACTTCTGTGTGATACCTGAGCAGTTAAATTTATACAGGCAGAAAGGACTGAAGATTACAAGAGGGTTAGAGAATGGAAAGATGGAGAATTGTCTAATCACTATAGTGTTTTAGTCTTACTGGATGTAAAAGTTTGTAAGAAATGTGAATATGTGCAGGAAACATTACCTATATACTTAAAACATTTCAGGTGGTTTTTAAAAAAGGTTTTGGGCACTAAAATATTAATAGATGTACAGGGACCAGAGTGTAGATTGCTGACAGACTATGTGAGACCCTCAGTTTAATCCCAAGAACTAGCAATAATAACTAACTAAATAAGTAAGTAAAATATATGCCAGGAGAATAGTTTTGTATTGCCCAATAGTATAGCCAGTAGACCCAACTGGGTATTAAAATTTATGTTCATTTAGAAGGTGAGAATGTCTTCCATTATGCTAGATAGCTTCATTTCAAGAGATTAACAACCAGCAGACACAAAATATTTTCACACTTATAGCAAATTCTATTAGGACAGGTTCACAGTATGTATAAATGAGACTAATACAAATGAATTCAATTCAAAATTGTATGTGATAAACATGGCATTTTAAATCAGTAAGTTAAGAATTACTGAATAAATGGTGTTGACTAATTATCAGAACCAAGAAAATAAAACTAAGTACGCATTAACAACTTTCCACCCTCTTTGAGACAATGTCTTACTATACAGGCAAAGCTGGTTCAACCTTGCTATATAAGCAAGGCTGGCTGTGGACTCCTGGCTCCATTAAGATTATAGATAGGCACTATTACCATGTCCAATCTACATTTCAACTCTTATTTTGAGATTTAAGAATAAACCTAAACCACATTTTTTTTAAGAGAGGAAAGATTCATGCAATCTTACAGTTTCAGGGAGGTTACTTCATCAGGATAGGGATATACATAGTGGAACAGAGAAGTTCACTTCACTGAGCCAGAAAGAAATGATGGATAAATACACACGGCCATGGGTCCAATACCTAGCACTATGAGAAAAGCTAGAAAAAATTTAAAAAATATATAGATCTAAAAAGCACAATGTAAATCTAATTAAGAAAGGGCTTTCATAGACAGGATGGCTACAATCCTTGAATTTACAAAACTATGGCAAAAAGAATTCAAATTCAAGGCTAGCCTGGGCTATACAGTGAGAACCTGTTTCAAAATAAAACAAAAAGAAACAAAACAGAGACAGGGGTTTGTAAAGAGAATATAAACCCAAGACAATAATGTAAGATTGATTTAAAAAAATAAAGCTTTCAAATGTAAAGCAAAGCAAACAAACATGCACACTTTACATGAAAAAAGACCAGAAAAACTTAAAAGAAAATGATAGAGATTTCTATTTCTTTAATTAATAATTGTAAAGCATAATTTAGTGGAAAAAATAGAAATTGAAAGTGATAGTAGCTGCTATCTCTAACTTTGTGTATGTCTGAGTTTTTCCGAGTAAATTTTTCCAGATATATATATTCTCTAACAAGTATTTCCAGAATTTTACTTACACAACAATTTAAGTAAAAAGAAATCCTAAGAGTCAATGAAAGAAAAGACCTGAAAAATGAAGTGAGCATTTACTAGAAAAGTAGCTGAATAAACGATGATTCATTTAAGTACAGTACTGCCATATATACAAGTTAAAAACATTTTTTTCCAGGATATGGTGGTGCATATCTGTAATCCCAGCATTTGGAAGGGGAGATGAGGGGTGGAGATGGGAGTATCACTTGGAAGTTTGCAGGCCAGATGACCTGCAGTAAGCAAAACAGCAACAAGAAAGTAGGAAGTCAACTCTGAGTATGCATAGCCCTCTCAGACAAATGTGCACAAAATAATTAAAAATTTAAAATAGCAGTTAGGAAAGAATAAAATAACAATTAAGTTATATAAACACACTTTGTATACAGAAATAAGAGTGCAAATGCAGTTCTTAGCAGACAAGACAGGTTTAGGTAAACAAAAGAGAGAGTACATTAAAATGTCAGAAGGAAGGGGGCCTAGAGCGATGGATCAGTCCCTTGAGTATACACATACAATAAACACACACACTACTCTCGCAGAAGAACCAAGTGCAATTTTTAGCACCCATGTTAGATGGCTCAAAACCACTGGAAACTCAAGTTCCAGGGGATCTGACACCACTACTGTCATCTGTATTCATACGAGCAAACCCACACACAACCACTTCATATAAGTTAAAAATGAGTATTTTCAAATGTTAGAAAGAATACAAACTCTTTTAAATGGAAATGGTATACCTGGAGATAGGGATTAGAAAGGATGACACAATATGTGAGAATAGAGTTGATAAAGACATGTTAAAAAAATGGTAAGATATATGTATTTTTTCTTTTTTATATTAATTAGTTTATTCACTTTGTATCCCAGCTGTAGCCCCCTCTCTCATTCCCTACCAATCCTGCCCTGCCTTACCTCCCTTTTCTCCTCCCATGCCCCTCCCCTAGTCCACTGATAAGGGAGGTCCTCTTCCCCTTCCCTCTGACCCTAGCTTATAAGGTCTCATCAGGACTGGCTGCATTGTCTTCCACAGAAGGCTGCTCCTCCCCCTCAGGGGGAGGTGATCAGAGAGCCAGCCACTGAGTTCATGTCAGAGGTAGTCCCTGTTCCTCTTGCTAGGGAACCCACTTGTAGGCTGAGTAAGATATATTTTATAAAATTGGCAAAGCAGAAGAATTTCAAGTTTGGTAATATATAGTGAAGAATAAACTATTTCCATGATCCTCATCTTTGTTTTCTTTTTGGCTTATATTCTTGATATAAAAAACAGTAGCAACAACCATTACTTTCAGTACCTCATTTCCTGATTCTAGTGGTCTCTTCTTCCGTGGTCCAATAGCTGCAAGAGCTGTAAGATTAGCATCTCTGTATTGGATCTGGGCAAGCTCCAACTGCTGCAGCTAGATGATGGGGAAGAAAAAGTCAGTGTTTACACAGATGCTTAGAGAGAAAGAAAATGATCATGAAACCAGTTTCTGTATTTATTTCCAAATAAAATTATAGAATAAAATAAATATTGACTTCCTTGAAGCTAAAGGGCATATTCCTGATATCTTAACTCCTTTACCCCTATCCTTAATCTTTACAAAGAGACAGAGCTCAGGGAAGAGGGAGTCTAGACAGAAGAAGAAAAATAAAAGGCATCTAATGCCAAAATTTCTCCCAGTTTCAACAGGTAAAACATGCCTGCAGAAAAAGCTGAACAGTAACTCGGAAAGAGATTGGTCAGGCTACGGTCATCCTTTTCCAATTAAAAAGAAATCAGCAGTGTTTGTTCATTACAGAGTACAGTGTTCACATGCTATGAGACTTACAAATTACTCTTAACTCTCACAACCACACTGAAAGGGTATTCACTGATTGCTCAAACAGAAAAAAATTGCATAGTGAGGATCTAAGAGATTAAAGCAATTTCATAGAAGTCACCCAAAGAGGTGGTAGAACCAATTATCAGAGACCAATGTTGTCACTACAAACATTTGCAAATAAGACTCATGGATTTACTCTGTATTTGTCTTGAGTCTGGAATGACTAAAAATACAAGGTAAAAAGTACAATTTTTCAGTCTCTGGGCAACAATACAGAAGGTATCCTCAAATGATGTCTTATTGAAGAATGATTTCACCAAGGTGATCATGTGTGAAAATAGTTATATACATACATCTATATTTTTTTATAAAGACAAAGTAAAAATAAAATACCACGGCATAAGCCCCTCAGATTTTCTAAAAGAAAAAAAAATTCAATTCTCATAAAAATCTTACTGCTGTGCAAGGCAAAAAAGTTCTTGAGGATCAAGAACTAAGAGAAACTATGAGAAACTTTCACTGGGAATGTTCTTTTAAAAACAAAACAGTAATCAATGTTCAAATATGTTATAAAAGAAGATGAGGGCCAGAGAGGAACAGGGACCATCTTTGAGGAATGGGTCCTCATCACATACCAAACCAGCTTTCCCCTTCATCTTAAATTTCCTTGTTTCCAAAAACAGAGGAAAATAAAAACCTGTTGAATATAAAACATTCACTAAGGGGTTTTTGATATAACAGCATAAATATATTAAAATAACCATTAATCAAAGTAAGTAAACTAAGAATTATATTCTATTTGATTCAAAGTTACAGGACAGAAATCCTTTTAAGCTGTAAGCTTTCTTATAAATAAATTGTTAGATAAGGGATTTCAGAAGTTATAAAATCTTTTATTGCTGCTGGCCTTTTTAATAAAAACTATAGTCAAGGGTCTGATGGTGCCATAATCTAGAACTTCTATGTAAAATCAAACAAACAAAAAAGTGGTTTTAGCTAATCTACCCTACAACATGAATCAAATAATATATTTTATAGGCCTTCCCTATAGATACATGGCATCTTCAAGTTAGTCATACCAAATAAGCACCCCCCTCCACGCAAGAAAGGTTTTTAAACTGACCATATAAATAACTCTACCTTTACATGTTTTAGCAAACTTTCCAAAACAAAACAAACAAAATCACCTGGAAACTGACCATAGTTTTAGTTGGTTCTATAGTCATAACATGTTCTCAAAACTAATGCAGTTTAACCAGCACAAAGCAATCAGACACAACTGGAACAAGAGGAAGCTCTGGCGTTAATATAGATTTGGCATAACTGTAGTTGAAGATGATGCCAACACGAAGCTCAGAAAAAAATTCAAGAGGACTGCATGATTATCTATGCAAAAAAGCTAATTATCTAGGAAAAACATCATCAACAACAACGTCCTGTCCTTCACCCCACAAATCTAGCTGGCAGGCAAGATGGCTCAAACAGGTGGGTAGGATGCTTGCTGCTGGGCCTGATGAACTGAGGTTCGATCTTTCGGACCCACATGGTAGAAAAGAGGACCACCTTCCCAAGTTATCTTTTGTCCTCTACATACATACATGCAGAGAGTATGCATACACACACATACTCATATACAAATAAATGTAAGACAAAACAAAAATTTTTTAAATCATTGTAGTATTAATGAATGCATTTAACAAAACTAAAAAATGCAAAATTGCCACAAACAATAATCATCATCTAACCAAATATCAAGAACAGGTGGAAACAGATACTGAAATGAAATACTGAAGAATAAATTACACGGAGCCATCTGTATGCTTCAAGCCACAAAATAATCACACAAGAAAAACAAAAGAGACATACTGTGTTCATGAATTGCTAAATTGAACTTGATAAAGCTTTGAAACTTTGATGAAACTTTGAAAGCTAAGGACACGCGTCAGTGGGAGAGCATCTATATAGTATATGTGAGGCCCTGGGTTTAATCCCTTGAACCTAACTCCCCTGCCTTATATACAAAAAGGATTTTCTGCAAATTGACCCTAGGCTCTAACATAATTCCAGTAAGCATTCCTGGTGAATAGAAACAAACTGATTTTAAGGTTTATATTAGAATAGAGGATACTTGCTTAGCACAAAGGAACTACTCAGCACTGCAAAAGTAAATGCAGTATGATCCTCACCAGGACTACAAAGCAACAGAGCCTGGAGATCTCCTAGAAGGTGGGTGCTGGGGAAATGACCACAAATGAACTCCTACATCAAGACTTTGAGCATCACACACAAAATCTGTCCTTATGACCTGACTGTCTAACATGTCTATTCAAGAAGTGGAAAACAAAAACAAACAAACGGCAGAATTAAACAGTGGTTCACACCTTTAATTCCACTCCCTTTAAAACTCAGCAGGTGGGGGCTATTAGAGAGATGGCTCAGAGGTTAAGAGCACTGGCTGTTCTTCCAAAGGTCCTGAGTTCAATTCCCAACAACCTCTCAAGGTAGGAGACAGAGGTAGGCAGATCTAGTTTGAGGCCAGCCTGGTCTACAGAGTGAGTTCCAGGACAACCAGGGCTCCTCAGAGAAACCTTGTCAGGAAGGAAGAAAAGGAAGGGAAGGGAAGGAAGGAATGCAATTTGAACCTAAACTTCAAACTTTATACAAAATTAACTCAAGGTGCAGAAGCATAAACTTCTATAAAAAGCATAGAGAAAATCTTCACAAGTTGGGAGTCTAGCAAAGACGTCTTAGATATGGCATATCTAGTCATAAAAGCACTGACAAACTGGTCCCACAAATTAAAATCTTCTGGTCTGTGACAGATACATTTAAGAAAATGAAAGGCTTGCTTTATGTCAACTGGACAAAAGCTGGGGAGAAAAAAAAAAACCTCTCAGCTGAGAACATGCTCCCAACAGACTGGCCTGTGGTACATTTCCTTAGTTGATGATTGATGTGGAGGGCCCAACTCACTATGAAGTGGTTCCATCACTGGGCTGGTGGTCCTGAGTGCAGGCTGAGCTAGCCAGAAAGAGCAAGTCAGTATATTCCTCCACAGTCTCTGCTTGAGTTCCTACCTCCAATTCCCTTCAAGATGGACCATGATTGGGATGTATAAATGTAAACAAACTCTTTCTTCCCCAAGCTGCTGCTTAAGGGTTGTGGTCTTAATCACAGCAACTGAAAAAAGAAATTAGTACCAGGTCATGAGGTATTGCTATGACAGGTCTGACCATGTGTTTTGAGGAAGACTGTGCAAAGAATTTGCAACTTCGGTCCAGAAAGCCAATGAAAACACAGAGCATAATAAGCTATGGTGGGAGCTTTGAGGATAAGAATGCACAGAGAACAATGCAGATGATGGAGGCCTAGCTTGTGAAGTTTCAGGAGGAAGCAAAAACCGCTTCTGGAATCATTTATGTGACATTCAGAATTTAGTCTTTAGTTCTGGCTAGCTGGGGCTATAGAATCAGTTATAATTAACAAAAGACCACCAACACTGAAGTGAAATCTTTGCTTTACCGGGGCAAAAGATGTTGACTAGTTGGAGCTGAGAAATTAGTAGTGATTAAGAAGAGACTAGCACCACTGAAGATTGTAGATCTGGGAGTATCTACTCAGGTAGATATGGTCCATTGAGGGCTGAAGCTGCTTATGATGGCAGCTAAACCTGATAATGTGTAAGCATCACGATGGGCCAGGCAAAGTGGCCACACACTAATCCCAGCACTCAGGAAGCAGAGGCAGGTGGATCTCTGTTAAGTGCAAGTACAGCCTCAAAGAGGTCTACACAAAAAGTTCCAGGGCTACATAAGGAGACTGTTGCAAACAAACAGAAGAAAATTCCTCCCAGTTGTAGTGATGCACATGTTTAATCCCAGAATTTGGGAGGCAGAGGCAGAAGAATCTCTATGAATTCCAAGACAACCTAGTCTACATAGAGTGTACCAAGGCAGCCAGGGCTAAATAGTGAGAACCGATAGACAGACAGACAGACAGACAGATAATTTAAAAAGAACAAACAAAAAAAAAAAACAATAGTAACAACAGCAAAAAATAAAAAAACAAATTTTGCACTGCCTTTCTCAAAACATACTTTCTATTCAGAAATGAAGCCTTATATGAAATACATTATTAATTGCACAATAGGAATTAATAGTGGTCTCTGGAAAGTTGTACCCTGAGTTTTCAGTTTCATAATTTATTTAGAAAAAACATCCTATTTGAGAGTATGTTTTTAATCTATTATGCATTTTAATCACTTTCCCTACAGGTTGCTATGAAAAGTCAATGTGCCAACACATACACTGTTACAGTCCTTGTCTTCCCCTTTATTGTCTGATATAAAATGAAAGTGAGAATGCCTTGAAGTGTTAAAAAAAAATGAATAAATTCTTTGCTTCACTCTGCACAGATCCACTGAACTCACATTTCTCAAAAAAGAAAAAAAAATCCAAATAAACATAAGGGTCATAAAATATATTTTTAAACCTCTTTAAGAAATCTGGACGCTTAAATTTCAAGGTCAAATGGCTTGCTGTGCAGAATTTGGGGTGATGTACTAAGGGAAAACACCATGGAAAAAGATAAATGTTGACCTACAAACACACAGCATACAATACACATTTCAGACAGGTCTGTAGATGTACTGAGCCTGCTTATTTGGAGTTGAAATCAGACAACTAGTAATGTTCTATAAAGCTTCACATATAGGGCTAGAAAGACAGCTCAGCAGTTAAGAGCACTGTCTGCCCTTCCAGAGGTCCTGAGTTCAATTCCCAGCAACTACATGGTGGCTCACAACCATCTATACTGGGATCTGATGCCCTCTTCATAGAGAATTCATACATAAAATAAATAAATCTTAAAAAGGGAGGAGATTACTAATAAAGTTCTACTAAAAAAAAAAGCTTCACAAATAGAGGGTAAAGTGGAAGAATGTCACTATTTACATTTTAGAAAAAATATCTATTCACCCCAAAATTGCAGCTGTGAAAATTGTTTTTAGAGAGAAACAAAAACACCTAAAATAAAGCAAAACAAAACAAAAACAGCACACACTGAAAATGGGAAAAGATACCCTTTAAGCTTAAGATAAAATGTCTGAATTACAGGGATGGCCACAGACATTTTTCCAGACAGCAGAAAGGTTTCCAAATGGATAACCTGTCAGGTCAATGGCGACAGTATGCAGCAGGGGCCATTGCAATGGGCTGAGACTAGACTGAAGGCAAACACAAAGGCATCCAGGTGAGAATGGCAACATTTGAAGAAGTCAATGAGAATAAAAAACAATCACTAGACATCTTTATAAAAACCTGCCATTTAAAAAAAATTAAGTTTCTAAAACTATTTTAGAAAAAAAATGAAAAACCCTGGAAGAACTGTCAATAACAAAGCTACAGTCATTAACAATATGCAAAGTCTAGATTTAGGCATGATTTGAAACATGATAAACACCCCTGCTGAAACATCTTCAAGCATAAACAAAGCCCACAACTTCCTGAAGCAGTTCTTTTGGGATTCTGCATTTAAGATATTGTCACTAGTCCACTTTCCTAGTGACCAGTTTGCAAAGGAAAACAAAGCTGTTCTAATAGAGCAACAACCACTAAACAGTACTAATCTTCACAATTAAGCCAAGAAAACTTCCTAGTTAATAAAAAAATAAATAAATAAACTACAGTACTACAATTTCTACAAGTGCCTAACATTATATATTACTTTAGAAGAGAATACTCCAACGTAATAGTAAGGCAGGGATGATATTTTTATAAAACAAATTACAGTAACCCATTTGTGTGACTCTGAAAGGAAACTATTTTGTATAGTGAAGTTATAGCTCTATAGGACAAAAGAACGACAAAAATGACAATATTTAACTTTCAGACTAACAACAACTTTGCAGCCAATAAATAATACAGAAAATGGCTCTTTTCTAAGAAATTTGATTTCTTTTTTTTTACCACAGTGGATTTACTGTAGAAGACTTTAAAAAGAGTATGGAAGGAAATTATATTTCTTTTTAACTCACTTGAAAAAGAAATACTAAATAGTGGTACAAAGAAAAAAAAATAGGTTTACTATCCCTCACTTTCAGTAAAAGAAGCCACAGCCTACCTGACAGTATTGTTTGAATATTGCTGTCTATCTATTGTCTTCATAGAATAAATAAATACACCACCAAAAGTATGAAACAAATAACACCATCTCTTTTAAAACGATGGGGGTTGGAAAGAATCTAAGTACTAATGGTTATGAAGCAAGAATGCACAGGGTAAGATAATTAACTTTCTGAGAGATACTTTTCAAAAAGAGAATTATTTTTTTAAATAAGTTTTTTAAAGAGAGATATAAGTATCCAACCAGTTTTTAACTAAAGCAAGAAGAGATACCCAGAATTCAGAACAATGACAAGTGGCATAAGCTACAAATACTGAGCATTAACCTAGGTTTGCTTAGAAAGAATGCTAGATATGGTTCTCAGATTAACAGTATTAGATAAATTTACAATGGAAGGAAATTAGAATAAGAAACAATCTGTTTAAAATAACTCTGGCTCCACACTTTAATTTTCTTCCTTTCTTGCTCTAATACCCCTAGAAGCAGAGTTCATGTATCTTCTTTCTCTGTGCTCAAAAAAATTCAATGTGTTGATTCTAAGAATCTTACTCCATTTCCATGTGTTTTGCCTGAGCTCCCACATTAATCCAAACAATAAGGGCCTTAGAACATTAATAAATAACCTGCTGCTGCTGGCACCTAGGCGCCAAGTACAGCAATGCTGAGGACAACAAATTTCATAGTTCAAGAGGCACAGTTAAGGAAAAAGGTTGCTCAGGAAATCACTCTTATTTAGCACAAAGATCCTTAAAAATTGCATGAAATCAGTCAAGTAACTATAGAAACCAATTTCTTCAGCTCCATATCACACGTCTCACACCTCAATTGTCTTTATTATCATCTGCTGTCAGATCCTTAACCAGGATTGTGAACAGGCTTGATGATTTATTCAGGAGGGAAAAGAATCTGTAGGTCAAGTGAAAAAAAAATCACACACACAAACACACACACACACACATACACCTTCAACCTTAGGTACTTTCATTTCATTCTGTTCTCAGTAGCTCTGGAGGCAACTCCAGTGAGATCCAATATTAAGGCTCAATTAAAATAAGCTCCAATTAGTGGAGCTTTTTTCTCTGAGGCTAGAGAAGTCAGGAAATGGATATTGGGAAATGTAAAAAGTCAGCTACTGAGAGGAGGCTGCAGACATAAATGAACTTATTTGTTGATTTCTACAGTTGCTATGCAGAGGCCTCTGGGAGTAAAAGCTTAACCAGTCTAAGCTATAAACTAAAACCCCTGCAGCTAAACATGAACTGTGTGAAACAAGGGCTCCATTCCAGAACAGAAAACTGCTGGGCCCAGAAAATTAAAAGCCAGAGGCATTTTCCATTTAAAACTAAATCCCAGTACCGCCTCCCAGCCAAAGAATTATAAGCAGTATCAGATTTACAAAACGAACAATTACCCTGGAAAAATGTAGCCTATTGTACAGTCCCAGATGCTAAATCTCAAAAGTTTCTTTCTTTCTTTCTTTTAATCCCACACTATATTCCTCCAAGTATATGGTTGCAGTTTACAAAGGAGTCATTTCCAGACAGGCCTAAGCCTTGAAAATAAATTTTAAAAGGAGAGCACACAGCTCACTGACCTCATTTGAAGTACTGCCCTTGCCTTCAGCAGTTCCTGTCCTTCCCTAAGGCTTTTGCAAATGGTATGCAACAGTAAAATAAACCCTGACCTAATTGCCAAGAGAGAGGCTGCCAACCTTCCCTCAAACACAAAGACCAGAATGGTTACTTGAAAGTCCTACCTCTTTGGCTTTCTGTTTTAATCTCAGCTGTTCTGGATCTTCTTTATTGGAGCGGCTCTGTCAAAGGAAAAGAAAATTTTATTAGAAATCATCTAAACACTAGCATTGCTGTTAAATATTTAATAAATGATGATTTCTCCTGTGATTGAAAACCCTAGCTCCAGGGGTAATGCCTCGATCTAGTCTAGCTGCACTCCAGCCCTCGGCCCCTCCTCCTCGTCATCTGGGCAGGCTGCTGCAGTTCTAGCCTGAAGGAAACACATACTGAAAATGATGCTAACAATGTCAGTCAGGTCCAGTCAAGGCATGACATTGTTCTTGCTGGAACATGGCAAAATGAAAACTGGACTGAACAGAAGAAGAAAAGGAAAAGAAGTGTGGCTCAAATGAATGAAAACAAACATTACTGCCTCATCTTTTGAAGATGAAACTATTTTGAAGGTGAAGCTATTTTGGAAAAGTATATGGTATTTCAACAATTATTAAAAATTAAGAACTCACCTAGCCTTTAACCTAATCTCTTAAAAAGAGTAATTTCTGAAACAAGTAGGAAACACATCCAATTATTTTTATTAGAGTTTTAGGTCCTCTACTGCATTTAATAAAATAATATTATTAACACTGTTATATGCCATAAAAATGTGATAGAAATGAGTATGAGGAACGTGGTAGGTATAGAAATCTGAATAACAGTAAACAGGCAATTACATCAAGATATTAGGGAAGAACATTCAAACATAAGACACAGTAAATATCAAAGCAATATTAAAATGACAGCAAGTCTGAGAACACACAGGAAAACCATATGTTTGAAGCACACAGAAAATCTGAAGGAGAAAAAGGAGGTCAAGTGTTGGCTAACAATCAGCCACTGGAGGAAGACTATTATTGCAGAGCACAAGAATGAAAGATCATTGGAGCAAGCCTTAAGAAAGGGCTCCACCAGGTTTACAAAAGACTTAAGGCCCTAGTGTCCACATAACGATGAGACTACTCTCAAGCAATTGCTATGAACAGAGGATGACAGAGAGTGAGGATAGCAGCCTAAAACAGCAGTACAGCAAAGATGACAAAGACAAATAGGTTCAAATCCCATTTTAAAAATGAAGTCAAGATTTGTGGTGCACTAGATACAGGGTACAAACTAAAGAGGAAAAAAGGATGATGTCTAGATCCTGGCTTAAGCAACTGAGAGGAATTTTAAGTTTCTGTAGGGGAAGATCTAATACAGAGTACACATCCAGGAATAAGTAATTCACCCTGTCAGTTCAGAAGCCAAATCAAAGGTTGAATATCCTAAGATATTGGACTAGACACTTTAGTGTGATGAGTAGAATAAGTGAAGGAGCATCATGAGGTGAACTCAAAGAGTCACGTACTGGATAAAGGCCTTTTGAAGTCTTGTGTGAAGTTTGAATAAGTACACCAACAAGAAATCACCACAAGCTATGTTTTGTTTTTGTGACCCAGTCTATCCTGGCTGTCCTGGAACTCACTGCATAGACTAAGCTGGCCTCAAACTCAGAGATCCTATACCTCTGTCTCCCAAGTGCTGGGATTAAAGATATGAGCTACCACACCCTGCAAGGCCATGCATTTTTATTACAAAAATCATTTAATGAATGGATAAGTAAAAAGAAATCAGTTAGAAGATATTAAAATCCAAAGAAAAGATATCTTGAACTAGAGTGGTGACAATGTGATGAAAAGATGGATATTGCTTACTACACAAAGAAAGTAAACTGGGTGTGGTCATGGAGAGAAACAAGGAAGGTAAAGATAATATCTCGGTTTTTTCCTTGAACTTGGGGTAAATTAATACTGAGTGAAAAAAGCCATATTAAAGGAGAAAATTATCAGAAGTCTGTTTGGACATAAACAATTTGAAAGTCCTATTGGCCAGAAAAGTGATAGCCAACAAGTAGTCAACTGTATATACCAAGAGTTTCAGAATGTAAATTGAGCTGGAAGCACAATCTGAGAAGTGCACAAAGACAGAAAAGACATAGGACTAAAACTCAGGTCATCCAAATATTTATAACTCTGTCTCAAAAAGTAAGAAGAAAAGTCAAAGAGACTGAAAGCCAGTATAATATCTTCTTTAAATAATAACTAGGCTAATATTTAATAGTTTTTATTTCATAGTAAGTAAAAACAAAAACCCAGTAAACTACCTTGTTACTATAGCTTAATTCTTGGTAATATTTCAAGCTCAAGAATACTTCCTGTCCCATTTCCCAGCCCTTCCCAGAACAGGGGTCAGTGTTAGGATGAGGAAACAAGGCAGCAATGTTATGGTACCACATCCTTGTGCAGGCTAACGATGTCTCAGTGAGACACAGGCCAGTGGGTGTAACGACAAGGAGCATAGCCAATAAAACTGGCATGATTGGCCAAGCTGGTAACATCTGAATCTCACTGATCAAATATATACATTGATTGAGGACATAAGCCAAGGATAATAATGGAAGCAAACTTCCTGACTCCTAGAGAAAAAAAAAAATCTGTAATTATTTGGAGGAGGAAAGGAGAGAGGAAGAATGAATGAATGAATGAGTACACACATGAAGACAAGTATACAGTTCAGAGAACAACTTATGGGAGTTAGGTTTATTCTAAAACCATGTAGAACCCAGGGACCAAACTCAGGTCATCAGGTTTGGCAGCAAGTACTCCTGCACCCTGAGCCATGTTGCAAGTAAGAGAAAGGTTTTATAAAGTGGATAGCTTAGGGATATAAAGAATGAGATACAGGACTAAAGTTAGAGATAGTCATATGAACTCATGATTCTATAATACACATAGAAAACATTGTAGATATTTGTATGAGTAAGTATATACACATCATACAAATATTTCCTATATTATCTACTAAATATTCTGTATGTAATGACACTGTTAAGCAATGAACACAGTGTGTGCTCTAATACTGGCCTCTAACCAGCATCTTCAAGTAAAAAGAAGCAGAATTCACTATAGAAATGGCTGATTCAACCAGGCGTGGTGCCACACACCTGTAATCCCAGCACTAAGGGAGTCAGAGGCAGATGGGTATCTGTGAGTTCAAGGCTAACCTGGTCTACAAAGCAAGTCCAGAACAGCCAAGGCTACACAGAGAAAACCTGTCTCGAAAAACCAGGGAGAGTAGGGGAAGAAATGGCTGATTTCAGGATAATGGCAAGAAGAGTAAATCTCGGACCTGGAATATCATAATCAAAATGTAGGCTGTTCAGAAGAGACATGACAAGAGCTTTTTTGTGGTGCCTAGGCATTAACAGCCTAGAAGGAAGAATCTAGGTCTATTGCTCCACCTATCCTTCCTCTTAATCTCTTTTTCTAACCTCTTTCCACAATTTATGTCTTTTTCATATATTCTAAATTATTCCTAATTTTACCACAATCTTCCCTGTCTTTAAAAAAAAATTAACTTCAACTTGGTACATACCAAATAGTGTCTTAAAAGAGTATAAGATTTTTATAAAGGTCTAACCTGGGAGTAGAGGCAGGTGGCTAGGAATGACATCAGGTACATCAGAAACAAAAGATTAACTCATTAACTAAATTAACTAAAAGTTATCATACCACACCACTTTGGTTGTGAGACACTCTTTAGTAATTTTGTTTTAGAAAATTCAAGGGAAATGTAAAGGTTTAATAAAAGCAAGACCGTCAATGACAAAGCCAACTATGATCATATTGCCAGGCCACGTTCCTGGAAATCATACAGTACTTTACCTTGGCTGCCCTTAGTAACATCTCTCTTTCTTCTAAATCCTTCCTCTGTTTCTCCAATTGATCTAGCTTTTCAAGAAATTTGAGCTGTGATCTGGTGTCAGTAGACAAGACGTAATTTTCACTTCCCTAGGAGGAAAAAGTCTTATGATTACGGACAATACATTCTGCATTAGGCATTATGATAAATAATAAGAAAGGAGATAACTTCAACACACACAGGAAAGATTTTCCAGAAGAAAGTATTTTTGATTCTGTTCAACAAATAAGCAAATTAACTTTAATCAACCTTAAAATTTGAGATAAGTATTTACATTTCAGAAAGATTTCCTTAAAATAATTAAATCAAACAGATCCTAACAATAGAAAAAAGAACCCAGTAGAATATACCATTACCTATAATTCAACCTCCCTTAGTCAAATTATTTTCTATCTCAGTGGACATAAATATGAGTAATTAAATCTTAGATAAAAAGCAAGAAATAAAATTACCTCGCTGAAAAGAACAGCTAGGGGGAAAAAAAGCCACAATGGCTTACTTTTAACAAACTAAAACACTTCTATCCAAATAGAACATAAAATGGGAAACATTAAACTCAAGAAGGCCTGGTTTAGAGTCCCCTTACAAAGTATAAATTTAGACAGAAACCTTACTCAAAATAACTCTGTAATTTATTTATTTATCATTTATCTATTTATAACCAGATTCTCACTGTACAGACCTGGCTTCCCTAGAACTTGAGATCATTCAGCTTGTCTCTCAAGCAGAGAGAAAGCATATAATTTACAAATGAGAGCTGTAATAAAAAACTATCATTTCTTATCTGAAGAATTCCATAAAATGACAACATTCAAAGGATCTCATTTATCCTGGTATGCTAGAGTACAAAACCAGTGTTTTTCAATGTGAGCACTTTCTAGTTTTCTTTACCTATGGCCACCAAGCTCCCTCTATAATATAAACATTTGTACATGTGGTCAGTTGCGGGAAAAGCAGAATGATTTTGCCCAATCAGCACTTAACCTGCCATGTACTCAACTCAGCAGCCAACACCTGAATAACTAAAATAATAAATAAAATAAGCCAAAAATAACTAAACACTGAGCTCAACATGAGTGCCCAGCTCGGAACCCAGCACAGCACTTATTCCCATCTCCATCTCCATTTGATCCTTGTGCTACGGCTGCTTCAATTAACTTAGACTAAGAGATTTCATATGCCCAAGATTCTTTTTAAATTAAATTTTTATTGTTGGTATTTAACTAGATCAAAAGAGTATTACATGGTTTAAGAAAGAAGGATGTATTAGTGCTACTTATTTTACTTCAAGCTTAATATAAGAATTCCCAAATGATCTTTAAAGTTAAATAATACAAGATAAAATGTGGAATATATTATGGGCCAAGCATAGAGGTTAAGCACAGTAACAGTGATTTCTTAAATACTTCATCTTTACCATTTCTATGTGTTCAGAAACTCTGGAGACAGTTTACAGACAGAAATGTAATTTAAAGGGGACAATGAACATTAATTTAAAAAGAATCTTAACCATATCACATATCATATTGTTTCCTTTACTAATTCAGATACAACTGCTTATGGAATAGTTTCTCCTTTTCCTTTCATACTGCAAATGAGTGCCTTTCCCTAACCTACTGAACCTCTACCAGCGTTGTTAAATAATAGGTAATCCCAATACTGTCATATTCCTTTCTGACTTTGTTGACCAACCAAAGTCCTCATGTATCAAAAGTATGAAAGCCACTAGATATCCAGACTCGGTGGCAGCTCTTCCAGAGGACCCTGACTCAATTCCCAGCATCCACATGATGGCTTACAACTTTCTGTAGAGTTTCAACTCCCTCACACAGACATAAATGTAGGCCAAGCTCCAAATGTACATAAAAATAAATAATTTTTTAAAACTGTGGGAGATAGTCCCCTCGAGATAGGACTTCTCTGTGTAGCCTTGGCTGGCCTGGACTCACGTTAGACCAGGGTGGCCTTGAACTCAAGAGATCTGATTGCTTCTGCCTCCCTGAGCGCTGGGATTACTTACAGGCATGCTCTACTTGGCCCAGCAAGATAATTATTCATAAACTAAGAGATTAAGGTTTTCCAGATGGGTTAAATACTACCCATTTTCTTGGGGCTATCAAATTCTAGCACATACTATTGATACAATTGAAAGATTCTATCTGAAGGCTTTGACTGGCACATTAAAATAAAGTATTTTGGGAGTATTTTCTTGGGGTCAGCACACAAGCTGTGGTTCAAGCTGTATTTCATGCTGACAGGCAAACCTAGTAATGTATAAGAGTCAGGCATGAAGAGGTCATGGAGTTACAAGGCTATATAAAAAGGGCTGGAGTCCCTGAATAAAAAGGCCAGGAAAGGCCACTAGTAAAGATAGTCTCAGTTGAAGTGAGACCCCAGGATTGGAGGGGATGAGCACTACTGATACCATATGGTAAAATTAAGGTCCCTGAGGAGAGCCATAAGGCCATTGATTAAGGTGCTGACCGTGGAGCCCTCAACCTTTGAGAGATGCCAGGACCATGAAAGACAACAAAGAACAGAAGCAGCTGTGAGGCAGAACTGGCCTGAGACTATAACACAAATTGTGTGTACTGTGAATGGTAGAGCTGGAGAATGAAATACTTTGGAGCCCAGAAGATGTCATACACTAGTTATGTATATTTAATGAGCCTGAGCTTTGCTTTGATTGTAACTGTACACTGGTCCTTTCCTTTTGAAGTAAGAAAGTATATAACTTATTTTTATGTTATAGGAGCCTACAGTTGAGAGACTCTGGACTTTTAAAGAAAAGTTAGACTTTTTGAGTGATGGGCTCTTTTAAACACTGTACAATTTATGTTAACATTTTATGATTTGCATGAGAAAAAATCCATACCCAACACTGCTTGGGAAACCAAGAACCAGAGACTAGATAGCCCAAAGGCCTAGGGTAAAACCAAATACTACTGATGGCAGTAATAAACATGACTCCCAATGATATTCTGCTATTCTTACAGATCAGTGGCTTGTTCAGCTATTATCAGAGAAGCTTCTTCTTGAAGAAAATGGGAACAAATACAGAGACCCACAGCAAGACTCTTATGGGAAGGGTATAAGAGCCAGAGGGAATAAATAGGGGACACTAAGAAAACTAGGCCCCCTAAAAATCAGTATGACCAAAGCTCATATGAACTCACAGAGATTGAAGCAGCAAATATAGGGCCTACACAGATCTGTACCAGGTCCTCTATACATATCTTATGGCTTCCAGTTTAGTGGTTTTGGGGATTCCTAAGCAGGCAAACGAGTGCATCTCTGATTCTTGTGTCTCTCTTGGGCTCTTTTCCTTCTGTTTGTCTGTCTGTCCAACTCTGATGTGATGGTTTATTTCTTTGTCTTATATTTTATTTTGTTATATTTTATTATCATCTCATAGAAGCCTATTTTCTAATGAGAGATCAAAAGGGAGTAGATCCATATGGGAGGGGAGGAGAGAAGAACTGGGAGGAGTAAAGGGAGGAAAACTATTATCAAGATATGTTATGTGAGAAAAGAGTCTATTTTCAATAAAGGAAAACATTACAATGTTTTATGTTAAAAAGGCATCAAAGGAGCAACAAGAAAGGAAAGATTATGGTTTAACAGTAATGTGTTCATGTGGTAAGCTGATATACAGTCTGCTCTTCTGGTTGGTTTGTCAACTTGACACATGCTAGAATTATTTTTAAAAAGGAACTGCAAGTGAGAAAATGCCTACATCAGACAGCCTATACACAAGTATGTAGGGTTTTATAAGGCATTTGCTTGATTAATAATTTATGTGGGAGGGTTTAGATCACTTACAGCAGTACCACCCCTGGGCAGGCAGTACTGGATTATAGAAGAAAGCAAGCTAAGTCAGCCATGCAAAGCAAGCCAGTAGGTAGAACTCCGTTGTGGTTCTGCTTCAGTTCCTGACTCTGGGTTCTCACTAAAGTTCCTGGCCTAACTTCCTTTGATGGTAGACTGTGATGTGGAAGTGTAAGCCAAATGAAGTCTTATTTCCCAAGTTGCTTTTGGTCATAGTATATAATCACTGCAACAGAAACTCTTAAGTTGCTCCCCAATCAAAAAGTAGTCATTAGGAGAATCATTCAACCATATAATGACTCAAGAGACTCAATTTAAACAAAAATAAGATAAAAAAAATAGTTTCAAAGTAAAATATGAGAAAAATATTACAAAGGAAGCTTGGCTGTTATGACAATGTTAAACAAGATAGACTAAGTAAAAAATCTATGACTATAAAAAAGTTAGGCAGGGGCTGGAGAGACGGCTCAGTGGTTAAGAGCACTGTCTGCTCTTCCAAATGGACCTGGGTTCAATTCCCAGCATCCACATGGCAGCTCCCAACTGTCTGTAACGCCAATTCCAAGGGATCTGACACCTTCACACTGATGCACATAAAATAAAAATCAAACAAATTTTAGGGGGCTGGAGAGATGGCTCAGAGGTTAAGAGCACTGGCTGTTCTTCTAAAGGTCCTGAGTTCAATTCCCAGCAACCACCTATAAGGAGACCTAGTGCCCTCCTGTGGCGTGCAGGTGTGCATGCAGACAGAACATTGTATACATAATAAATAAATACATACATATTAAAAAAATTAGGCGTGAATGTATGCACCTATTACCCTAGGTAAGATTCAGGCAAGGTATCTTTTGAATCCAGGAGTCCAAAGCCTATTTGAGTCACTTAGGGAGTTAAGTGTTTCTTAGCTGGAGACATGGAGAAGAATGGGATGATATATATATTAATAAAAGGGCCAAGAAGATTGCATTATTCAATGGTCCATGTGTTGCCTGCTTGGTCACAAGCCAATTATGCTAATGGAAGGAGCTAGAACAGACCCTAGGAAATATCAGGACATTAGCTTCCCCTCTTATTCTCTTTTGCTTCCTGGCTGTCTTGAGCTCAACAGCTTTGCTAACCAGAAATGCTAATGCCATGAGGCGTCCGCAGCAGCAATGAGTCAAACCATCCATAGACTAGAACCTCCAAACAAGTTAGCCAGAAGAAACTTTTCTTTATTTTAGGCTACTTAGCTTGGGAATTGCTTTAATAACAGAAATATGATAAAGTTATATAAATCCAACCACAAAGACCTCAAATATACAGCAAACCTTGTTACAACTTTTTGCGTGGTATCAGAGATTAAACCCAGTGCCTCACGTACACATCTTCTAATGCTGAACTAAAACAGTGTTAAGAATTTTAATACCCTGTTTCAATATCACACTGAATATAGACAGTCAACAAGAAAAACGACAACAAAAAACAGATGGCAACATTATAAAACAGCTAGATAACAGCCATGTATCAATATAACATACAAGACCAAAACCAGACATATTCTATTCAAGTGCCATGTAGAACATTCTTTAGGAAAGACCATATTTTCATTTCAGTGAGTTGAAGTTCATTTCAAACTCATTTCAATGAATTTTATTTGAATCATATGAACTTTCTTCTCTTATCAAAAAGAAGTGAAGCTTGAAAAAAAAAACTTGAAAAATTCACAAAAACATGGAAATTTAACAACCTACACTGAACTGGTGAGTCAAAGGAGGGAAAGACAAATCAAAAAATGATAACCCCAAAATGTGCAAAATGCAGTTTTGAGAGCTATAGCAATATTACAGAATTTAAAAACGAACAAACTAAATGCAAAGCTAGTAGAACAAAGGAAACAATAAACACCAAAACAGAGATAAATAAAATTGAGAACATACAAGTAAAGTCAATGAAATAAAAAATGTCTGGTTCTTTGTTATGACTAATAAAATAGAGAAGTCATTAGAGTAACACAGAGAAAAGGAAGAACACAAATAAGAATCAGGGAAAAAAATGTAATTACCACCACCAAGTGAACTGACAGAAATATGAGATAAACTACAAAAGTGAACAAATTCCTAGACTCACATAAAATGGAATAATAACACTTTGTTTCCCACAGCATTTTTTGATGTTTTTTTCCCCATATTTTTAAGGTCAGTCTGACAAATTCTCACAAAGATTTTGAAAGTAAGGACCTTAATAGCTAGAACTTCATCTAAAGTTTTACACCAAGTAGAAAGTAAGATGATTTCTCCAGCAAGCTTACTAGGGAGACAGCAGAAGATTCTCTGATTTCCTTTAAGCTATGTAGTTAGAGTTTTGGCAATGAATGACCCTTATTGCAAATTTAAAACCTCATGAAGTTACCTATTTACCAATATGTTGGAAATCTAGCTCTCAACACTTTTTAAATGAAGAAGAGGGTTTACATCCCATTATCTTTTGTTTAAATCCATAGTCATTCAGTGTATCTACTGGTCTCTGAAACTTCAAGTCACAACTGTTATTACCCTAAAGGCCAAGAAGCAATAAAAATTACAGCTCATATATAGTAAATGCTTACATTTTGTTACAACATTAGGAACTAGATAAGCTCTTTTTGCATTTAGTATTTCACAACAGCATCCAACAACAGTAATGTCTGACACCAGTATCAGCTCTTATTGCCATCATATAACTAACTAAAAGGCATAGGGCTGCTAGCAGAGTCCAGACCACCAAACTGAACACTCGAAACCAATACTCCATCCTAACCAACCTCCTTTAGAATCAAGCCCTGAGGAGGAGCCTCAGACAAAACAGGTGTACATTCCAATCTACAACAACAAACTTACTTTGGACACTACTTCAAATCTTGTTTCAATTTGATTTACTATGAAAGCATATCTAAGCAAAGCAATTAAGGAAACTGCTTTCCTACCAACCTGAAATATAAGTCTCAACCATTCAAAAAACAGATCCATATATGGACCCTTGTCCATGAAACTACCTTTAACAGTGCTCGGGAGATAAGTCTGTACTTCCTTAATGATTTCCTTTACCTTATAAATAGTCATTCGATGCTGAGCAATTGTAGTCAGTTTCTCTAGAAGGCCTCGTAATCTCTCCTGTGTTGCATGGGAGATCAAGTTCACAGCATCAGAGTTAAGTTCTGTAATGTCATGCTTTTTACCTGTAGAGGCAGAGAAAATCCATTACATGTTTTAGTAGTGGCTTATAATTGAAATAATTAGCACAGCAGGTATTCAGTTCCCCCTGGAAGTCATACCCATTATGAATAAAGGTTTGGAGATTATGATTTTCCTGGTAAAGTCACAACTTCAAAGATCTTAGACATTACATTAATAAAACCTAGCCTGAAGCCTCAGAAAATATAGACATTGTTTCCCTTAGCCTCTAGAATCATTCTCCCTGCAAGGTCATTTATAGGACAAAGTTAATAAGAACACAAATCAAGTTTAGTGTTCAGGGAGGAAAATGGTAACTGTAGAAATTAGTGCGATATTCTGTTAATTTTAGTAATTAAAAAAGTGGAAAGTCACATTTTACCCTGTTTGACACTGTTAACAATTCATGACATTTATTTCAGTGAGCTGAAATTATAAATCTGTTAATTCCTTGTCTATAAAACATACCTATATTCTCTTTTGTCTGTTACCAATTATATTTTGTACTACTCATGTTTTCATAAATTAACCTGTTAAATTATAAGCTGAAATAGGCTCTAAACCTCATCATGTCACCATCAATTTCAATAGCTTGTTTCTTTTTTTAACGAATTGTTTTAGCCTGGTGGTGGTAATGAGGAAGAAAATTTGAGGAAAAAAATTAAATGACAAACACAAGAGCAGTAGTTCTATTAGTATTCAAACTGTTTCTTAGGGAGAGTAGAACTGCCTGCATCAATAGATAGATCAAATAGATCAAATCTAAAGATACAGGTAGTCAAGTAATCTAAGGCAGATGTATTTCTAAAGACTGGTGTGTGCGTGGGTGTGGGTGTGTATTGTACATGTATGTATGTGGAGTACTGAAGAGCCAATCCTCATACTTGAACAGCAAGTATCCACTGAGCCATTTATTTCTCCAGGCTTCTGTGGCTGTTTTAAAACACACACACACACATGTATTCACAGTAATTTTAAAATAGTGTTTGATTGTTGTGTGCTAATTTATATTTCATACTCATATTCTCAAAGGCTGAACTACCGCAAAAACATAATTTAATTACAACTCAAACATACTTTGACATTACCACATAGCAAATTTTAATTTAAAATGTAACCTATACAGTCAACTAAATAGGGAGAAGACTTAAAACTATCCTACTGCTTTTAAACTAACCCCTCAAAATGTAATTCATTACTTTGTGGCAAAACTGAACTCATTCCCAATTTTTAACTGAAACAGAGGAAAAGAAAAACCCATTACCAATTCACAACTTCTTTAAAATGTTCAGCAGAAATAATTAGTTCAGCCTTCTATACAGGGAACAGTAACATTTTAAAACAATACAATGATTACGATTATACATGAATATGGGTTGGAGAGATGGATTAGTAGTTAAGAGCACACACTGTTTTTCCAAAAGGCCTGAATTCAATTTCTAGCACCCTTGTCACAACCTATAACTCTAGCTCCCAGGAATCAATTGTTCTGGCCTTCATGTGTACCAGTACTCACATACTCTTTCAAACTTTAAAAACAAACATAAGTTGCAACTAGACATAGAGTAGGTAAGCTGTTTCATGATTACATTAGAAAAATGAGGTTTTAAAAATAGTGCTTGGGGAAGAAAATTTTGAAAATAATAAGCATATAGTTATAAAACAAAAAATAATTTATCTATTTAAAAATCCATAGTTATAGAAGGCTCTGGACTTGATTCTCAGCACAACAAATAAAAAATAAATAAATAAATAAATGAATGAATGAATAAATAAATAAAACAGAAAAATAGCTTTTTAAAAATCTGCAATATTTTTCAAGCATTAAAAACAAAAAAGTGTTAATAATTCCTGAGTGTACACAATAGTCAATGTCCAAAGTTGCCTTCACTAAGTTAGCAACAAATCTTAAAGCACAAGCTAAAAACTAGAGATTAATTCCCACTTTAACAAAGCCAACATAATTAAGGAGAGCTAGTTAGCACTTGTCTGCTTACTATTGACTTTATAGAATATCTGCAATTTAATTTAGGTAATTAGGGGCTGGAGAGGTAGCTCAGAGGTTAAGAACACTATTTGCTGTTCTTCCAAAGGTCCTGAGTTCAATTCCTAGCAACCACACAGTGGCTCACAACCATCTATAGTGAGATCTAGTGTGGAGGCAAAATGCTGTATAAATAATAAATAAATCTTTAAAAAAATTAGGTAATTAGAGGAAAAATGAAGATTACTGACATTTAATTTAACCTTCACACAGAAAATTATGTCTCAGAAATTCTTTTGGAAAATGTATAATTTCTATTTTTTCAACTTTTTATTGATTCTTTGTAAGTTTCACATCATGTACCCCAATCCCATTCATTTCCTTGTCCCTTCCTAGTCACCCTCTGCCCTTGCAACATCACCACCAAAATTTAATTAAAAAAATAAAAAAAGCAAAACATAAAGAACATCTCATCATGGAAGCTGTAGTGTGTCACACACTATGCCTTTTGTCTACACACAAATCTTTACTTGCAAATATTCATTGGTCTGGTTCACAGCCTCTCGCTTCTGCTATACCATCAATACTGAATCCTCACAGGAAATCCTCTTGATATCATGTGTTGCACTTTGTTGTAGAAACCCTGCAGCTTTGGAGCTATAGGACCAGCCGTTTTACATGTTCCAGCAGTTCACAGATTAGGTAGATGCTGGGGTGGGCCAACTCAAATCCCTGGATCTGGGTCTATCTACTAACAGGGTTAGTTAGCCCACCAGCTCTCCTGCACCTACACCACCAGGGGCAGCTCTCCAGCATTGCTCCAGCTAGCTCACCCAATGCTGTAGTCTGCAAGGGGCAGAGTCAGCTCTCCTGCTCTTGGGCCCTTAAGGCCAGCTCACCTGCACCCATGCTATCACCACCAACTCTACTGTGCTGCTTAGTTGAGGTGCAGGCATGCTACATCTACCAAAGGACTGGGCTAGCTTTCCTGTCATATCCTTGGGGCGGCTCACCCATACCTTCGAAAACAAGCAAATGGCAGGGTCTACTTTCCCAAGTGCTGCAGCCAGCAAGAGACAGGGCCAGCTCTCCCACCTGCCCTAGGTGATAAGAGCCAGTGGGTAAGGCATCTCTCTCTAGCCCATACCACCTCTCAGAACATGAGTGTTGGGAACACCTTTCCCATGGCCTTAGGGCCAGCTTGCCAGTGCCTTCACCATCAGGGCCAACTGTACTGTGCTGCCCAGGTGAGGTGTAGAACCTGTTCTCTGCTGCAGCTGGTAAGAGGCAGGGAAGGGCATAATTTCTATTTTTAAAAAATGCCTTCAGTTAATATCCATTTGGTAAAAATGTCATTTTATTATAAATAGAAAATATATCTAGAATTAAATTAACATTCACCCCTTGGCTTTCTCCTTTAATGTTAGATAATTCAGAGATTTTTTTGCATTTACATTTTATATTATATTGTTTGTGTTTCATTAAGAACTGAAAACAGAAATAGTTTCTCAGATTCTCCTAAAATAGAAGCTGCCAAACTACAGCCAATAGGTCAAAACTCATCTCTCTTTCTAAGCACAAAGTTTTATAGAACTCCAACCACATGGACTAAAAGTTTATGTCTCCTCAAATGCATGCAGAAATTTGGTTCATGATTCAGTTAGGGTAACTGTACTGGAGACTTTGGGTATAATTAAGTCATAAAAAATAATGTAAGAGTAGACCAGATGAGGGAACAACATTAAGAGAGCTGTCTAAGGACCACGAAGAAGGCCCTGGCCAAATCCTAATAAGAACCTACATCTGACTCCCCTACTCCAGAACAGGGACAAGTGTTTTTGAAGCCTTCAAGGGTATGGTATTTTGTTACGGAAGTCAGAGCCCAATAACATGTATTTCTGCTCATGTTTTCATATGTTGTTAGTGTTTACTTTTGGTCTGGACTGAGAAAGTTGAGCAGCTGTGGCCTACCGTGGCCCTATCACCTGGACATATGTGGGATTACTAGCTTTTTAAAGCTGTCTTCAAAGCTTAAGAAAGGAATCATACAGGGATCAAAACATGGTTCAGTAGTTAGGAACACATACTCCAATTGCAGAGGATCCATACTGAACTCCAAAAACCCCACTGTAAAGATCACAATCACCTGTAACTCAAAATCTCCTATCTGTCTTGTTACATTTAATATGGGGTCTCATAGTCTTTCATATACTGAAATTTGGCTCCAAATAATGAGTACATTCTCTTCCATTCACTGCAGTCATCTAAAAACCATTATGTACCAGTATTCTAGCTCAGCTTTCTTCTACAGTAAGAGTGAAAATAAATTTTAGGGTTGGTAAAAGGAAGAAGGTATCGGATCTGACTAACCTGTTCTTCATATACACACATTTCTAAGGACCAACAAGGAATAAAATTTTAAAAAATAGTACACATTAAATATTCATACAAAATATGTATCTCTATTACTCCATCATAAAAATGAATCATTAAGTTAAATTATATACCCCAGAAACAAAAGATTATACTAATGGTTTTTAAAATAAAAATGCTTCATTCTGTAATACTCAGGAAATATTAGATTATTTCTGGAGCTTTATCTAAGCTTTAGAATTCCAGGTCATCTCTTTAAATAGCATTTCCTTTCAACAAACATTCCTATCAGGTGAGTAATCATGATTCTATACTTACCAATGTCTAAAATTTTCTTTTGTAGAGCTCCAATGAAAAGAAATGGTTCTTCTTTACATGACTGAATGAGTGTGCCAACAAAGTCAGAATGTGTTGCTAAAATGCAGGCATTTTCTTCATCAAGGTTGACTCCTGCCATGCAAGTCACATCATTGATGTCATCTTCACCTCTAAAGGGGGAAAAAGTTATAGTTTTGGTGTGTTGTACGTGTACTGTACGTGCGCATGTGTGTGTGTGTGTGTGTGTGTGTGTGTGTGTGTGTGTGTGTGCACTCGCCTCATGCACGTGCAGGCATGTATATACATGATTTCAGCAAAGAAACAGGTCTTAACCAAGTTTGGCAGTGCCCACTGTAATCCCAGTATTGGGAAGCAGAGGCAGCAGAAACAGGAGTAAAGGCCGTCCTTGGCTACATAGCCAGTTCAAGGTCAGCCTGCTGCATGGGGAAAATATAAACAAAACAAAAACCAGATCTTTCCTATAAATAATAAAATTATTTTATTGGGTTTACTCAAAGAAGTAAATTGAAGAATGCCTATCTTTCTCCTTAAGCTTTTAAAATTAAACTGGCATCACTAAGCCCAAGAGTATGTTTCCTGGAAGAAAACTCAGAACCTCCTGTGTGTTCCAGAGCTTATCTTTTCCTCTCTGGTAAGTGAAACACACCAAGAGGGATTTGGACTTACCCCAGTCATCCACAAATCCTCTACAATGAAAGACAAGGAAATGAAAACGGACTTTTTGCTTTCATCCAGGATTGTTAAAAGCCCCTCAGATTTCCCCTGTGCACTCAATTATTCCACTTAATGGCAGCAGAAACACTAGGTCACAAAAAGTCCTATCACATAAGGTCCATTAAGAAACTATTTATCTGCCAAGCTATTCTAAAATTAAATTTCCAAATTTTGTTTTTATGATTATGATTTCTTTACATGCTTCCTCTGTACCAAATGAATACATTAAAATATACTCTCAAGTAAATGGCTACAAAGGGCCTATATGCAAAATATAAATAAATTGCACAAATGTACATACATTCACACAGAAATAAACATGAAATTGGCTTTGGTTCCTTGCTTTACACCAGTAAAATTAATCTCAATAGAATTGCTGTTTGCCTATCGTACTAACATGAAGATATGTATTTAAGAGAAAAAATATAATAAAATTTCCTCTAACCATTCTTTTCACCATATGTAATAATAGTCTAGTTGCTGATCATGACTCACATACTAATTATGTAAAAGTTTAATATTTTATATTAAAAATATTTCAAAAAGTGGGCAAATGGCACATCACAAATTCAGTGTCAAATAGATTTAATTTATACATCCCCCAGTGATGATGCATTTGTGTAGAGAACAAATTATAATTATCAAACACTCAAGAAAAGAGTATCAGAGTCTGTCCATCTTTAAAAAGCAGCACATTAAAGTGACAGAGAAAAAGTGTCCACACAAACATAAAAGTGAGCCAAATGAAAGAAAGGTGCCAGATACACAGTTTAAAGTAAAAGAACAATGCTTTATCATCGTGCAGTCCTCTAACAACTCAATATTTACAGGAGTGTACGTATTAGAGGAAAGAAAAAAAGAGAACGAATTAATAACTACTGTGAAACATTCATAATAAAGAAAATAAATTCTATCTATTATGAAGTTTTAATGGCTCTAAAAATCAACTTCCAACTGATATAAATTAAGTGCTATGTCCAGATTTAAATATTTAAACTCAAAGCATAAAAATAATAAAAATAGGGGCTGGAGAGATGTCTCAGAGGTTAAGAACAATGGCTGCTCTTCCAAAGGTCTTGAGTTCAATTCCCAGCAACCACAAGTTGGCTCACAACTATTTATAATGAGATCTGGTGCCTTCTTCTGACATGTAGGCATACATGCAGGAAGAACACTATATATAAAATCTTTTCTAAAAATAGTAAAAATAATTACTTAAATAAGGATCAGACTCTAAGTAAAAACACAAAACTAAACAAAACAGAAAAAACAAAAAAAAAAAAACACATTTTTTAAAAGGCCTAAGTAGGGCTAGAGAGATGGCTCAGAGGTTAAGGAGGACTGACTGTTCTTCCAGAGGTCCTGAGTTCAATTCCCAGCAACCATGTGGTGGCTCATAACCATCTATAGTGAGATCTGGTGCCCTCTTCTGGGTTCGTAACCATCTATAATGAGATCTGGTGCCCTCTTCTGGTGTGTAGGTGTTGATGCAGATAGAACACTATATATAATAAACAAATTCAAAAAAAATTCAAAATGGGGGCTGGAGAGATGGCTCACTGGTTAAGAGCACTGGCTGCGCTTTCAAACGGACCCAGGTTCAATTCCCAGCACCCACATGGCAGCTCACAACTGTCTGTAATGGCAATTCCAAAGAGATCTGAAACGTCACACTAATGCACATAAAATAAAATTAAAAAAGGAAAAAAAAAGGCCTAAGTAAACCAGATGCAGTGGTACACACAGAAACAGGTGGATCTCTGTGAGTTCGAGGCCAGCCTAGCCTAGAAAGCAAGTCCAGGACAGCCAAGGCTACACAGAAAAAACAAAAATAGCAACAACAAAGTGCCTAAGTAAATATTTCAAAAAGGCCCAGCATCCCTGGGTACTAAATTAAAAGTAGGAGTAATGAGTTTCAACATTCTGCTGCAGAGTGACTACAGAAAACAATAATTGACTAAATGTTGCAAAACTAAAATACAAGAAAAAGTCATGAATGTTTTCATCAAAAAGAGATAGCAATTGTTTGAGATAAAATAATAAGTCTGATTTGAACATTATGCAACTTATGTATGTATTAAGACATAACACAGTGTTCATAAGTGTGTAACATTATAGATTGGTTCCCAATTTCCTGTGGAACAACCATACTGATTTTCAAAGTAGCTGTGTGTCACCAGCAATGGAGGACTGTTCCCCTTGCTTTATATCCTTGTCAGCATGAGCGGTCACTTGTGTTTTTGATCTTAGCTGTTCTGGCAGATGTAAGATAGAATTGATCTACCTCAAGAACCAGCTATACCAGCCCTGGGCATATACTGAAAGGATGCTCCATTATACCACAAGGACACTTGCTCATCTATGTTCACAGCAGCTTTACTCATAGTGGCCAGAAAATGGAAACAATGTAGATGTCCATCAACTGAAGAAAGAAACTGTGGTACATTTATACAATGGAATACTACTGAGCTATTAAAAACAAGGAAATCAGGAAATTTGCGGGCAAATGAATGGAACTAGAAAAGATCATTCTAAGTGAGGTAACCCAGACCCAGAAAGACACACACAGTACATACTCACTTGTAAGTAGATATTAGATGTTGAGTAAAGGATAATCAAGCTACAGTCCACACACCCAGAGATGCTAAGTAACAAGGGCTCAGGTGTTGAACCCATGGATTTCCCTGGTAAGGAGACATAGAATCCATGGGTGGACGGAATGGGTAAAATCAGCCTGGACATTATGATCCTTACGGTTTATGATCCATATAGACTGTGCAGGTTTTTTTATTTGTTTTGTGTGTGTACTGACAAAGAAAAAGAGTCCATTATTTTGAGATAGTACAAGGTAGGTGGTACAAAAAGGGAGGAAAGGAAAGGAGTTAAATGATGTATTATAATTTCAAAACATAAAAACTATGAATGAATTAAAAGTTTATGCAGCTGGAGAGATGGCAATGTGGTTAAAAGCACTTGATGCTTTTGAAGGACCTAAGGTTTTGTTTCTAGCACCTGTGTGGCAGCTTACAAGTGTGTCTGACTCTAGTTCCAGAAATTTGGACACCTCAGTGAACACTATATGCATGTTACACTTATTTAAATACAAGCAAAATACCTATCTACAAAAAATAAAAATAAATCTTTAAAAAAGCAAATAAATTCAAAAATAAAAGTAACCACACATAATTATGCAATTAATGATATAATTATGCAATTAATCAACTATGTAATGTGTAATAAAGTAATTAAGATTGAATGCTTATAAAGGAGATTTGTTTGCATCTTGCTTTTCTGCTAGAGTTCCTGCATAGCTCCTACTGGGAATTCAAATCAGCTTTAGAGATCAGTTAGAGGCCTATATATTACAAGTTCAAAGACCAGTACTAGAACTTAACTCAATGATAAGCTCTTCCTAACAAATAAACAGGGAATTAACTACTCAATAATTACTTCTTATCCCAACTTAACCACAATTCCTTCTGGTAGACCCACCAGTAAGCACCGCCAAAAGAGCAGGGAGGACTTCTACAGAGAGAGAGAAAGGCCTTGGTAAAAGGTATTCAAGCCTTTCAAAGTTTCCTCAAGCAAAGAGGCCAGATGGTAGGAAGGCAACGCTGGCAGCGGTGCTGTCAAGGAAAGCAAGAAAGTATAGGACAAAGTCAAGCCTATCTCGTCCAGAAATGTTTGTGATCCTGTTTTGGTTTTATTTCATTTTAAAGGAAAAAAGTTAAAGGCATGGAACAAAGCCTTCTGTTCTGTCTTCTGAAACTCATCCAATTATTTTGGTTTTGAAAAGTTAACTACTTCTTAATGTCTACTTCCTTAAATTATTTTCTACTATTAAGCTGTGTATTAGACTAAATTCTTCTGAAGTAGATAATTAACATTCCTTTCCTAGTCATGCTCACACAGGGCCCCAGTTGTTCACTTCTCTCTCCTATCATTAGTTCCTCCTGCCTCCAGCCTCTGTTCAGGCTTCATGTCTAGTCCTCAACTTGCTTTGCTATCTTATTTTTCAGTCATCAAAGTCTGATCTATATGCTAAGTCAACTTTAAATACTACCTAATTTGTTTTTAAGTAGTTCAATTACTTCTCAAAACTTCTAAGAACATATTCTTGCCAACTACAATAGATCTTACTATGGTATCTAACCTGATGTTCAATGTATTTACCTCAATTTAAAACAAAAGTACCTTTATTGCCCATATTTCTAACAAAGCAGTATATAATGCGCATGTAGATATTTACAGAATTTTTATATGCCTTAAAAATGTCCTTATTGACTAGGACAATATAATGAACAGCAGAGACAAATAATAAATGGCCGTGCTAAATCACTGTGTCTACCTTATAATCCTGACTCTGCCAATTACTAACTCCTCTGAAACTACTTTCAGTAAAAGGGTAGAATACTAGTTCCTACTCTGTAGCACTCAGTTTTAAAGTCTATTTTACTTGGGGAGTTTAGGCCTCTACTGCCCTTCCACCAACCTTTAAGCCCTAGGTAGAAGAGAGAAGGTTAGTGAGGAGAGGGGGCGCAGACCCTCTTTACTTCTCCTAAATGTTCAGGATTAGTGAATTCTTTTAGCCCTATACCAATTTTCCATCAAGAGCAGACACAGCAAGCAGTCTCCTTCAAACCGCTGTGTCCTAAATAATCTCTGTTTGCTCCAAGCCATCACACCACCCAACTCTGGTTTCTCCAAACTGCCACTCCAACACGAGGCTTTCATATTTATGTCCTCAGACCACAACCCTCTCCGTGCTGCATGAGACAATTATCAGCTGCTGTAGACAAACTAAAGCCCAACTAAAACCCCATACTTGGGATTAATTAAAAAAAAATTTACATGACGTAACTGACTTTACAAAGAAACCATTACATTACGCTTAAACTGAGGACTAATGAGGAAATTTGTATCATACAAATAGAGAGTCTACTTACTCCTCAACTTATGATGGCGATGGGAGTCCACATGCTCAACTTACAATGGCAATGGCATTCCCAACAAGTCTTTTATTAACTATAAGCTTCCTAAATTGAAAATGTATTTAATGTACTCGATCTAACAAACATCATAGGTTAGCTTTGTCTCCTGTAAACATGTTCAGAATGCTTCGACTATTCTACATTGGGCAAAGCACACTACAGTAAAATTTTACATACATATAAAATGAGAATAAAAGGAGAGAGAAAAGAAGACTACAAAAAGACATGGGGAAATGGAAAGAGTCTGGCACACGAGAGTGAAAGAACTAATGGGTCTTACTTTTCCCACTTTCCAGCCGTTTTGAGTTTTGTGCAAACTAATATGTAAAATGCTTTATATATTGGTCAAATAAGATTCTTTTTTAACTACTACAAAACTACACTAGGTTTCATAGTCCACACCTAGGCTCAGCCACTCAACATTGTCCCTTCAATTACTCATCTCCTGGAAAGTAAGTTTGCCTTCCATCTTCTTTTTTTTAACCTCTTTCCCCAAGTACTCACTCTACTCAACTACTACATGTTTATAATCACACATAACAACTTGCTCACCTCTCTATGAATATTTACAGTTAGTTACTTTCTGCATGGGAAATTCTCCTCAGCTGTTTATTAATTAAAATATAGCATTACATGCTGCAGTATTTCTCAGAATTTAATGGTTTTTTAACTTATTTATTCGATGTGTAAGAGTATTTTTGCTTACATGTATATATGTATATATTCCACATCAATGCCTGATACCTATGGAGGACAGAAGAGGGTGTTAGTTCTTCTGGACTTGTGAGCCCCAGTCGGATGCTGGAAACTGAACCTGAGCCCTCTGCAGGAATAAGAACTCATAATTGCAGAGCCATCTAGCTCCCAAGACAACTTTAATGTTTTTAGGATCAGTTAAAAAGTAAATTTAAAATGAAGGTCTCACAAACAAACACCCCCATATACAGTACTCATGGTTTTCATTCAGTATAATGAAAAACAACATTGAGATTTTTAAAAAATTATTTCTAAAGTTGCACAAGAGAGTGTGTGTGTGTGACAGAGAGAGACACAGGCAGACACAGAGACAGAGACAGAGACAGAGAGACAGAGATAGGGAACACATGTATCAGTCAGAGAACAACTCTGTGGAGTCATTTCTTCCTTCCACCTTTACTGGGGTTCCTGTGATCAAACTCATATCATCAGGCTCGCATGGCACAGCAGTAGCAGCCTTGACTTACTCCTTAAAAAGCATGCCTGCATAGTATGAACACAACTGGAATCTAGAGGTAGAAACATCAAGGTTTCAGATTCTGCTTTAACAGTTTGTAAGACAACTGTGAAATGATTCTTCCATTTATACTCATCAGTCATCCCATCTAAAAAATGAAAATGAAACCCAGACCTATCACATATTCTTGAAAAGCCATATTAGGAGCTAAAACTATATCAGAAACTAAGCATGAATATTAATTTTAAAGGATGAAATAATAAGCCTATCATGTTAAAATAAAGAACTTTAAAGGTAAGCAATATAAAATTTAAAAATGAGTTAAAAAAAAAAAAAGAGAGAGAGAGACAGAATCATTGCCATCCTCTCTTCTCATAAACCTCCCTAAAATGCACTTTGAGTCTCTTACTCTGACATCATCAATACCATTACACCCTCAAGAGTATGTTTCAAAATTCTTTAATTCAGACTACATTGAGAACAGTAGGTACTTATTACATAATAAATATCAGAAATCTTTCAAAGGATTTGAAAAACTGATTCTGGTCATTTCTAGTCTCCAGGTGTTTCATTCTGGATAAGTATAGAATCCAAAAATTTAGCAAGCTTATTAGGTAACTGTGAAATTGCTGGTCTATGTTATACTGCCAAATGTTAAGGAATTTCAAAAGTATTCATCAGCCTTTTTCTGTATTTGTACCTTCTCAATTAGATTAGTTCTGCTAAGAAATTTGTAGCATGAATCACATCAACATCTTTGATCCTTTTCCTGGATTGGCATGACCAATAAACCTAACTGCAGCCCTTATAGTTTTAACCTCTGCTAAGGTTGTGCTCATCTCTAGGGTTTTCATCAGCTTATTAGGTGTTTAAGCACAAAAGTAATTTTTCCTGAACAACATTTACTATGATAAACTATGTCTGCAATATAAATTATATTTGTAAATTGCTATGTGTTATCTGTACTTGCTGGGAAGCAAGTACAAACTCTGAAAGCAAAACAAAACCCCTACTCTCAGGCTCAAGCATGTTTATCACCAGTGTCAAGACCCTTTGCTTGGGGCAGGTTGACTCCCTCCATCTGTGACAGGAAGAAAAACAACAATCACTGAGGCATTAAAAAAAATTTTGCACCCTTGAGAACAGCTGAAAGTTAAACTATTTCTAATGGAGATTAAACATTGGTTATCCTATGTTATAAAAATCCCTGCAGTGGAATGAGAAGCTGGAAGCTCATTCAAGAATAAAACTCTGCTCTGCCTAGGACTCTCAATTGTTTACTCCATCATGACATTATCTATCTAGCTTCCCTAGTAATTTCTGCTGGGTGTAATAAACATCTGATTTCATGATGGTATTTAGCTGTTTGTTCTTTTAATTGCTATATGTACAATAAACTTGCTCACTCAAAATCAAAAGTTTGGTAGTTGTAGATAATTTCTATACAGAATTGTGATTAACAACTTTGAAAGACTTCATGGTCTCATCTCCAAGTCACTATGTGTAGTCAGTTCCCTGTGTGGCATGTAGTTTCCATCCCTTAGTTGAATTTTAACACCATGCCTAATCTATTTTGAGCCCAGCTAACATTAATGTATTTTCTGTCTCCCTACTAACTCCAAGATGGGAGAATTGGGTTTAATCACCGGGAATTTTTTTTTCTTTTTAAAAATCACTATCCAAAAATGATGAAACTTGTATCAGCAGCACATGAACAATATATAGATTTGTATACATGACACACAATACACAAAACAATATGCAAATGTTTAAAGGTAAACATATTTCAAATATATTAGAGAACTTGATATCCTTGCAATATGAAAAAAACATAGTATCAAATTTAGCAGTAATAACTTATGAAATAGTATTAGTGCCTAGCTCTAGATGAAACCTGAATCTCTGGTGCCCTCTGGTGTTTTAAACAGTGTACAACTTCTAATATTCATCCCAGTGCACCAAGAAGCTAAATATAATAGAATTTTCTAATGAAAAGGTCACATTTACAACAAAAATTTAGGTTAACTAGAAATCTCTGGGGAAAAAAAACCCCCACAGATATCAAGTATTAAATTCAATCTCAGTCAAGACAGGGCCTAATGTCATATATTACTATTTTTTACTTCAAGTAAATCATGATAGAATCTGTTTTAAAGTAGCAATAATACCAAGTCTCAAAAAAATCTATACATTTCTTAAGTATACTATAATACATGTAAAATTACATATAATCCAAATTACCATAAAGTATTTTAAAGTACATCTTAGTGCAAAATTTAAAGACATCTAATTTAAAGGAAAAAAAGACAGCAAAAATAAAATTAAACACTGTAAAAAATTCAGCCCCTTTTAACAAATGTTGCTAGGAAAACCGAATACCCACAAATAGAAGAATGAAGGTAGATCCCTATCTCCCACCCTCTAAGAAAATGAACTCAAAATTGATCAAACACCTTAATATAAGACTTGAAATTCAGAAACCATTAGAAGAACATGAAGGGTACACTCAGGAAATAATATAAACAACTAACCAAGGGACTTCATGAAATTAAAAGGTTTCTGCACAGAAAAGGAAAGAGTTAACAGGTAAGGTCACAACCTTCAGAATGGGAGAGAAATCTTTGCTGGATAGATATCTGACAGAACATTAATATCTGGAATGTACAAAGAACAGAAAAAGACTTTTTAAAAAAGAAATCAAACAACTCAATAAGTTGGCTTGTGAAACAAAGAGACAGTTCTCAAAGTATGAAAATAAATTAAATTAAAACTGCACTGAGATTCTATCACTCCCCAGTCAAAATAAGAGCCAGGAAAAAAAGCAAATAAAAAATGCTGGCAAAGATTTTGCCAAGGAATCCTTATTTATATACTGCTGGTGAGAATGCTAGATCAGACACTATGGGAATCAATATGGAAGTTCTAAAATGGGCAAAAATGGAGCTACAGTATGACTCAGCTATGCTACCCCTGAGTATTTACACAAAGGACTCCAAGTCAACAAATTATAGAGATATCTGCACATCAATGCTTACTGCAGCACCATGCACAACAGCTATTATTATGGAACCACGCCAAGTGTCCAACAACTGAAGAATATTTATTTTAAAATGCAATTATTTGTTTCAGACATAAAAAATGAAGTTATATTATTTTTAAGAAGATGAATGCACCTGGAGAAAATAATTTTAACCAAATTAAGCCAGTCTCAGAAAGACAAATATAAATAATACCTCTCTCATTTATGATTCCTAGATTGTATGTAACTACATAAAGTCATTTATAATATATGACAAGAAATTAGTGATAATTTAAGGGTACAAAAAGGATTACTAAAAGGAAAGAAAATGGAGGCATAGGGGAATATGCTCTATGTATAGTATATAACTATAAATGTACTTAGTACAATATCATATTTAATGACTATATGCATTGAAAAATATTTATATAGTTAATAAAAGAAAAATGGGAACTTAGAAGGTTGCTAAATGTGTGGAGATGCTTGCCATCTTAAGTATGGAGACTGGATATCAGGTCTTCAGAAGCCACATAAAACCACATGTATAGCACAAGTGTCTGTAATCTTGGGGTTTATAATGGAATGACAGATGGAGACAAGAGAATCCCAGAAGCTCTCAGGCCAGTAGTTGGATAAAGTATAAAGAAACCCTATGTCCTTTGGCCTGCATACTCACACTTTGATACATATAACCACATTCATACATACAGATGTGCATTCACCTATATACACCCACACTGTAATACAACAAATAATAAATACATAATTTTTTAAAGTTTTAAATAGTAATTTGAATCAAAAACTCATTTAAAATATCAAAAATAAAATGTATCTAAAATAGGTAAGATTATAAATACTCCTAATTTTTAATCACATACACACATATAATAATAATATAAATGCTCATAGATTATAAGGCAAGAGGTAAATACATAGAAAGGTAAACAAACAAATGGGGAAGTTAGCTAAACACCTCTGAGACAACACAGATGTTTAAAGAAATAACTTTATAATGGTTGGCTAAGTAATAACTTTCCAAATTATTTATGTAACTGTGAGCAAGCTTCCTTTTATCTACCAAAAAATAACCCCAAACAGAAACAAAACCCAAAACCAATAAATATAACCATAGATCTAAGCCGGAACTCCTTCACATACCATAGAGTCAATGTTTCCTCAAATTAACCCAATCACATGATCTACAATATTTTCATGGAACTTTGAAGCTGATTCTAAAATTTATGTTCAAGAGAAAAATAATATCACAGTATTTTTAAAAAAACCACAGTAAGGCAGTTAATTTTAAAAAATACCACAGTGAGAAGATCAGCTATAACAATAACAAGATAGCTAATCAGGTGAAGACACTTGCTGCCCTACAATATAAGCATAGCCACCTGAGTTCAATCCCCAAAACCTATGTAAAGGTGGAAAGAGCCTACCAATTCCCCAAAGTTGTCTTTTGACCTCTAAATACATTCTGTCCCACACATGCCAACACACACACACACACACTAACAATAATACTACTATTATTAAAAACATCCAAATATTACCATAAAAATAATATTAAAGCAGTTATTAGTTTAAAATGTGACCTCCTGTAAAAGAAATTTACTTTATGATATTCATGGCATTTCAAATTAAAAAGATAAAGCACCCCCTAGTTACTAGTGTTGAAAACAACAATCCATTAGGAAAAGTTGATGTCAAGAACTAAAGATGTAAATGTATCCATGTGAGATAAGTCTGTATACCCAACAAAACCCAAAAGCATATAACTAGAAGCTTATAAAAGGATGTTCTCGAATTCAAAACTCATAACATGATTATAAAATTCCCTATACCAAAGAAACTAGGAACAAAGTTAAAACTAAAGATTTGGGGAAAGGGATTTACAGCATAAACAATAAAGCATTACACACTGCATACACGAACTGTGGAGATAAACAATAAAAGAACACTGAGCAAAAGTCTAGTAAGAGCTGGCAACCTGCCATTCCTCTACTTCTGCATGCAGGTGGACTAGAGTGACTGAAGAACAATTAATCATACAACACTAGAATTAGACCAGCTCAGTGTAAACCATCATTGCAGTCACAGCATCTGTCAAAAACATTTTTAAAGCACCATAAAAACCAGATATGAGTACATCATGAAGGAAGAAGTGCCTTATAGGCAATTTCCTGTAGCTGTATGGGTAAGAACTGGGATAAAGCGGTCCCCAGACAAAGGTCATTTCTGGTTCCTACCAATGATAAATCTTCCTCAGAATTAAGAAAAATAAATTTAGATCCTCGAGCCAATTTTGATGTTTCTATACACTAAAGTTAAATTTTAAACTATAATTCTTAGTTCTAAATGTCCCACTTTATTCTCTGTCTAGTCATTATATTCATGCTAATAGGTAATTATTGCTTTAATACATACTCAGATTTAAATATTAATATCCAACAGTTGATCATGCAATGGTTGATGTCACTGAAATTCCAACCATGCTGTTTCCCTGTGATATGACTCAGAGTGACTTTGCTGTACATACTCATCTCTAAATGTGAACACAAACATGGATACCATGAAACAATGGAATAACATCTTTATAGTACTGAAAGCCCCACAAATGTCATCCATAATTAAAATCTCTCTCTCTTGACACCAGTCTACATAACCTAAAATGATCTTAAAATATCAGAAATGATAAGAAAGTCCAGTGGTAAAAATATTAAGAATCTTGGACTTCTTTATATTAGTAACAGAAAAAGACAATTTATGTTATAAAGGTTATAATTAGTAATATATAATATATATTAGATATAATAATATAACTAAAGGTTATATATAATTATAATGGTACCTAGAAATATTTATCTATTAGATATTTACAATGAAACCATATGCAATCTATATAAATAAATTACAACACTTTATTGAAAGTATTTAAAAAGACAGACATAAATGTTCTCAGAGAGCAGCTCATAATTTTAGAAAGGTCACCCAGAGGACAGAGGACCTGTGGACTCAAGGTCAGGACAACTGAAGCCCTACAGATATCTGGGAGAAACTCAACAAGCTGATTTTAAATTTACAAGGAATGGCAACAAAACAAAACAAAACAAAACCCGTAAGTACAGCCAGAAGAAGGAAGAGAAAGGAGGACTGAAAATAGAGTAACAAAAGAACAGAAAGCAGAGGCAACAGGAATGCTATCATGTACCTGAAATCCCAGAGGTAAAAAGAACAAGGCAAGAGAACAGCAAATTGCTTTTTGTATTTCTGTGGCATTTATAGAGTACCTAAAACTCACTATGTATAGGACTTTTATTCTCCAGCAACGTTAAGGGGTACAAGGACAGAAGGAAAGACAATAATGAGTTATGTGCTAACTGTAAATTCAAAAGTCTCCTGTACATACACATGCTGTGTGTCACTAGCTCTCCCATGATGCTCTGACTAAGAACCTAGTCCACAGCAGAAGAAAACACAACAAACCCTGTAGACACCAATATTTAAATAGAAGTAAAACTTGGACGAGGTGACAGTAAACACTGTACTCACGTTCTATTTGAAGAATCTCTTAAACAATGTCTAAATAGAACTTCAAAAAGTCAGCAAATTAGATCCTGAGACTCATAGCCAAACTTTGGGCAGAGTACAGGGAAGGGAGAGATAGAAAGACCTGGAGGGGACAGGAGCTCCATAAGGAGAACAACAGAACCAAGAAATCTGAGCACAGGGGTCTTTTCTGAGTCTGATACTCCAACCAAGGACCATGCATGGAGATAACCTAGAACCCCTGCACAGATGTAGCCCATGGCAGCTCAGTGTCCAAGTGGGTTCCATAGTAGTGGGGACAGGGACTGTCTCTGACATGAACTGATTGGCCGGCTCTTTGACCACCTACCCCTGAGGGGGAGCAACCTTACCAGGCCACAGAGGAAGACAGTGCAGCTAGTCCTGATGAGACCAGACAGGCTAGGGTCAGATGGAAGGGGAGAAGGACCTCCCTATCAGTGGGCTGGAGAAGGGGCATGGGAGGAGAAGAGGGAGGTAGGGCAGGATTGGGAGGGGATAAGGAAGGGGGCTACAGCTGGGATACAAAGTGAATAGATTGTAATATTTTTTTTAAATCCACAAATTCAAATACATTAAAATTAAATTTTTCAGTTCAAACTATACCACAGAGAACATAGATCGTAAAACACTAACTCTATATTTGAACAAGAACTATGAAAAGTTATAAGGTTTGTACACAATGTAGATGGATTTAAACACAATCTACTATTTGTAGATCAACATCATATATCAGGATATGTACGTATACATGTATACATTCACACACACATCCATCTATACATATGAAAAACTGATAGAACTACAACAACTATTTTTCAAAGTTTATGTGAAGACATTAGAAAGCTGCCAACGGAACCATATATGAGGAATCATAGTCCCAAGAATACAGCCTCACTAAAGCAGATCCATTTTCTCCATCTACTTTTTTACTTGAGTAAGTACAGTCTTGATATAGAACAAGATACTAAATAGACACAAAATCAGCAGCTCCTAAGGGGCAGAAAAGCCAAGAGAGCATCAGACCATCCTGTGAAGACATGAGACATAAGCTTAAAGTATGGGCGATGAACCATATAAAGCAGTGAGGTGTTTACCAGTGAAGCATTCACAGAAAAATTAAAGAAGTCAAGCCCCTGCAATAAACAAACAAACAAACAAACAAATGTCCTATGGGAAGCACAGTGAATTTTAAGCACTTCACAAGTATCAGGGCAATAATACTTGGGCTTCACAGTCCAGCAAGGAAAGAGAAGCAGTATAATCAACACATTTTGGTGCCACATGTGAGGAACCTTTAATGCCTTAGTGAAACGTGTCTGACATCTGCGCATATTGGGACAGCCCCTTATTTGGATATCTCAGTCACTAAAAGCCACAGGAGCCTGGGTGTCTCCCAGAAACTCCCAACTCCTCTGCCTGAAATCCCCACTGAAATCTTGAGGAGCTATATGATACAGGACACCAAAGTAACAGTCTTGGAAAGTTAACAACTAACTTTGAAGGAGCTAAATCACAGTTTGGATTGAGATGACTTATACTGGTCCCCTCCAGGACTCTCTGGATTAAGTCTGTCTAAGGGAAATCACAAAAACCATATTGTGGTGGTTTGAATGAGAATGGCCCCTGTGTTTGAATACTTGGTCCCCACTTAGGAGACTCTCAAGGAGGGATTAGGTGGTGTGTCTTTGTCAGAGAAGGTGTATCATTAGGGGTGGGCTTTGAAGTTTCAAAGGCCCATGTTAGGTCCAATCTCATGCTCTCCTTCTGCCTCCTCTTTTGGACCAAATATTGGCTCTCCACTACTTCTCCAGAACCAAGCCAGGCAGCCAGCCAGCCAGCCTGCCTGCTGCCAAGTTCTCTACCATAATAGTCATGGACTCATTCTCTGAAACTATAAGAAAGCCCCCAATTAAATGTTTTCTTTTATAAGCTGCTTGGTTATAGCATCTCTTCACAGCAATAGAACAATAGATAAGAAAACTTCACAGTAACCCGGGTATTTGAAAAATAAGGCACCAGCTTTAGAGTAACTTTGATTTATTATTAATTATTCCCACTGAAAAAAGGTAGATAACTATACTGTAGAACAATGCTTTGTTGAAAAAAAGAAATGGGGTTACCATTTTGACAGTTGCAAAATGCTTGATTAGTAACAATTATAAAACACTTTTGAAAGAAAAACTATTTGAAAACAAAACAAAAGCAAGCCAAAATAAGGGATATCAAGTCCTGAGTGATGCAACTATAACGAGTAAAACAGGTACATGATCTGCGCACTCCCTTTATGTATGTAGTCATATCACTAGTGCCTTGAAAAACACTAGGAACAAATATTCTTAGGATCATATCGTTCAAGCACATAATGTAAAAGAGTAATAAAATAATAAGCGAACCTACAATCAGAAGTATTTTATTATTCTGTGTAAGTTATTCACTCTGTGTAAGTTATAGAAACAGCTACAAAAGCCTTTATAAATGTTAGTACATCCTTCAACAAACTAACATTTAAAAAAACTACCTAAACCAAATGCTCATAAGATAGTGATCAAGAATCAACATAACGTTTCCTAGTAAATTCAAGACTAAAAATGTTTAGATCATGTTTTCTGACCACAAGATATTTTGGAAGAAAAATACAAAACATAGAAGTCTCAGATAATTACACTACTAAAAAGGAAGCAAAGTACTGACATAAATAAAAACAGCAAAAATTTGTAATTTTAAAATGTTAGATCAAGAAAAACCCAAGTTTAATGAACTAAATTCCTAACTTTAGAGTCTAGAAAAGATGGAGCACCTTGCTCCCAAATCTAACTTTCAGTGTTAAGAATCAGATCAGCAATGGTCTGGGGCCTAGGGTAGGACTGGTTGTCAAAGCTTTTGGGATGCTGATATATTCTTTTTATCTTGAATAGAGTACCTGGTACATTAGTTTAGACTTTTGTCAAAACTCACTGAACTGAAGACATTGATTATATAAATACAGCATTGTCTTCTAATATTTCCTTCAAAACCAATACAGAACAATAGCTACAGCCTCAGTGTAGCCTGAAGACAAAGAATATCAAACTACAAACTACTTCTAAATAAAAAAGAGAAATAAATCTCAAGGTACAGCCACTCATTCTATGATGCCTAATACATGCCTCAAGGCTCACGGTAACCAGAAACAGAGTGCAAAGGCCCCAGGAAAGAGAAAACAGAGGTAGCAATGGGCACAAGGACAAAATACACCATCAGAGAAAGGCCTGGAGTCAGAGGATAACTGGAACGTGATTCTTGGCAAGAGAAAAGTAAAAGAAAGAAAGCACCTTTTTTTGAAGATGAAAGTCATAAAAATGGAAAACTCAAGAGTGCCAAGACAAATGAGAAACAATAATAAAAGACCCTATATCAAAAAGCATCTACCCGCCAAAAGGTAAACATCTAAAGCCTTCCAAATTGGACAAGCGATCTTAGAACCAAACCCTATGTATACGATATTATTTTCTTATACACAGACATTTACAATAAGTATAATCGATAATAGGTACAGTAAGGTTAGTTATTTATAAGAGTTTAATGCCTTTTTTATTCAGTCCTCAAAATAACCTCCTCAACATTTTTATGATGGTATGAATAGAAGATACAATGCCTACGTAAGAAGATGAAGTGAAGTGAGCATCATAGGCACTGTGACATAGCCTAGTCTTAAACTTACCTGAACCCAATGTCTACCAATTGACCAACTGATATGGGGCACCCTATTAATTCTGGACACACTGGACAAAAGGATGATGAACATGATGACACTAGATTTCATCATCCCATTCAGAGTGATACGTTAAAAAAAAGTGTTTCTAGAATTTTACATTTAATATTTTCAGAACACTCCTAAACTGTTATTACCAGAACTACAGAAGCAAAATTGGAAATAAAAGAAGACAAAAATAATAATATTCTATTTATATATATAAAGTTCAAGAACAGACAAAAATGATTTGCTCTCTGCAGTGACAGGCCTAAGAACAGGGACTGGCAATACAAGGAGACAGAGGTAAATAATCTGAAGGGTACATGAGCACGTACGTTTTTCAATAAAAAGCATGAAAAAAGCATGAATGATTGCTGTCTAGTATTTATAAATAATATTCAGTAAAATTCTAGAAATGTGTATTTGTTTAAGGTATGTGATTGTTTTCTCCGTGTTTGGGTCTGTGAACTTCATGCATGTCTGGTGCCCATGGCGGCCAGAAGAGAACACTGGATCCACTGAACTGGAGTCACAGTTGTGAACTGCCGTATGGCTGCTAAGAATCCAGTCAGGGTTGTCTCTCTTATAATGTGTTACAGGCATTCATATCTGATTGTTTAGACGGATTCTTTACCATCCTTCTCCCTAAAACTTGACTCCACCCAGCAGTCCAAAGTTTAACTGATTTTCTTTACCTGAAACATGTTGTTCCATTCTCTTTTATTTTATTGTTCTGAAGAGATGTTTGAGGTTGAAGAGACAGAATTTTATTTCCAGGTAGAGTAATTTGCTTTATGATGGAAGCTGTAAAAAAACAAAAGAAAGAAAAAAGAAGAACAGAGAGAGAGAAAGAGAAAGAGAATCACATCATATTAGGAAAGTTCAGCACAATTTTCAGTAAATATGAAATAATCAAAAACTGTCTTAAGCTGCCCAGAATTACATTTAAACTTAAATAGGCTAGTGAATGTAACCCATGCATAAGAAATCATCTCATAAAGATCTCTAGATTAAGTTTTTATGTGGCCTCAATTTGTCTTTAGGATTAGCATCATTATAAAAAATCATGCTCAAAAGGTGACTAAAAATGTAATATTTTATATTGGTATATTTTAAACACATATTTACTGCTAGAATGTTTTATATGAGAATATAATAAACAGTTATTTCAAAACAATTATCAGCCCCCTAAAATGTATGTAATATTTATGTAAATGTGACAGTTATCTTTCAATCATCTCTTAAACTTATCTTCGAACAATAAGTACAAGCCTTGCATGTTCGAGATCCACTATGATGATGCCAGAAGGCCAGCATGTACATGGAGGAAACTTACTAGTAGGCATTACAGAGCTTACTGTCGTCTTCTGCCCACATTTCTGATTGGTCAATGGTGAGGAATGGGAAATGGTGGTCACTTGATTGGCATTGCCTCCAGAAGACTGCTGGACTACCTGAAACAATGAGAGCTCAGTGCAGTCACTCAGGAAAACATGCTTCAGCAATGAACAAAAGCTTCTATTTTTCATAGTTTGTTTTTATCTAGCTATATAGACCTCTATCTAGATAGTGAAAATGCCTACTTAAAATTTACATATTTTTTTATTTTATTGAGACAAGATCTCTAGGATCACCCCTGAGTCATGGGAAGCCTCCTGCCTTAGCTTCCCAAATACCACCACACTCGGTTTAGTCTGTAGGTAGCAAAATTATCTTGTTCAAAATTAAAAAACATTATCACATATATTAAACATTTTCTACAGCAGATTTCATATTTAAGAAAATAATCATCTACATCTTACTTTTATGTTTTTTCTTTTGAGACAGGGTTTCTCTGTGTAGCCGTGGCTATCCTGGACCTTGTAGACCAGGCTGGCTTCGAACTCACAGAGATCCACCTGCCTCTATCTCCCCGAATGCCGGGATTACAGGTGTATGCCACCATGCCTAGCTTTAAATGAATTTCTTTATTTGCCATGGTAACTTTCAAACATATGCCAAAGTATAGAGAACAAAATGAAACCATTTATATCACTACCCAGATCAAACGATGATTAATTCTGGCATAATCATATTTCACCTTTCCCTTTTACCCACTTCCCAATTATTTGAGTACAAATCTAAGAAATATCTTATCCATAATATTTGAAAAAATATCTACTAAAGATATTTTATGCACTATTTTTAAAAAGTGTCATTTTATATTCATCAGAAAGTGTTGTTCTCCAAATAGTAGTTATAGAAATACTGTAATGGTTGGAGATAAAGAAAAGGAAATTAAAGTGCTAACAAGATTATTACTGTTAGCTTCAAAGAAAAGACAAAAAAGCAGAGTGTTATATTTTCACTTAAAAGAACAGTCATCACATATTTGAGCCAGCTACTGATAGGGAGAAATTACAAGTTCTTTACATTTCTCTGTGTTTGTTATAAAGAGTGATGGTCTGCCCAAGAGACATGCTTCTGAGTAAAAATTTACAAAAAAAAAAAAACTTTATTCTATCTGTAATTAAAATGTGAAAATCACCTGTGTGCAACAACAAAAAATACAGCAAGCAAGGCATGGTAGCAGATATGTCTAATCTCAGCACTGGGGGGCAGGAATAACTCTATGAGTTTCTACTCTATGTCCCAAGTTCCAGGGCAGTCAGGGCTACATAGTAAGACCTGTCTCAAAAAAAGTAACAAGGAACACAAAGCATTCTAGTATCTCCTTAGAAAACATAGAATGAAATAATTCAATCGCTATTACTCTCTGGAAATAGAGATTTCCTAGCAATGGAACGTAAGTAGGAATAATTCAATTGCCAAAGTTGTATGTATGTTTTTGAAAAAGAGTCTCAAACTATATGCCTTAGGTGGGCTTTAAACACATGATCCTTCTGCCTCAGCCTCCTGAATAACTAGGATCACAAACCTTAACCACAAAGTCAGGCTAGAAAAGAATTTTAAAAAAATATATACACACACACAAACTTTTATTTATTTATTCATTCATTCATTCATTCATTTATTGTGTATACAGTGTTCTGCCTGCCTGTATGCCTGCATGCCAGAAGAGGGAACCATTATAGATGGTTGTGAGTCACCATTTGGTTGCTGGGAATTGAATTTAGGACCTTTGGAAGAGCAACCATTGTTCTTAACCTATCATGCATATTTTAAAGTTTATGGCTCAGTTTTAAAATTTTTTAGTAATATACCTTTATTCATTCAGACTGATAATCAAGAAAAAAAATCTCCATAATTCTGGTTTTTCTCCACAAAATATACAGTTTACTCTCCATAATTATCTGCCTTTCTTGGGGGAAGAAAAAGAGGCCAGGGATTTTTAATTAACTTTCTCATTCTTGAATTCTGTTGCAAATTCTGTAGATTTTGTAATTTTAGTTTTAATTTCATCTGGTAAAATTAATTATAGAAATTTAAAATTTAAAAATGAACTGACTGAAATTCCATTTTTTGTTCTGAATTAAAATTAGTTTTGCGAGGATCCAAGATGGCTGTCACGAGAGAACACTGTGTCTGAGGAGTAGGAGAGCAGAAACAACGCAGCGACCAGGAGACTGAACTCTGGGACCTAAAACGCCAGCATTGTGAATGCCAGGTGAGCAGAACTCCTACGGTGAGAAAATCAAGTGGGAAAACCCTAGGGACACCCAGTTATTACCTGGAGAAATTTCCCGGTGACCAGCAGCACACAGCTCTGATCGGAATGAGCAGCAGCGCTGGGCGCCCGCACCGCCATTATAGACTGGATCGCACAGACTCCCGGGCAGTCTCGGGAGGAACCAGGAGCCGTTTTCACTGAACTGCGCCCTACGAGCGCACACTGCACCTGGGTTCTGCTTCGACCCACGGGTGTGCTGCCGGTTCGCTCCGATCATCGGAACCACACCAGACTGAGTGGATTGGGGGACCGTTTTGACCAGTCCGCTCATTGCCCGGGCGCGAGCCGAACACTCCACCAGCAAAATCTCAGTGTGTGAGTCCATCGGCGGATCTGCGAGGATCCCGAGTTCTGCATCAACCCACGGGTGTGCTGCGGGCGCGAACCGATCGCGGGAACCACCACAGACTGAGTGGATTGGGGGACCATTCTGACCAGTCCGCACACTGCAGGGGCGCC
>CM053764.1:25832951-25884663 GCA_028658305.1 Pachyuromys duprasi
AAATAAATAAATAAATAAAATTAGTTTTGCTAATTGAAATTTAACTTTTGTTCAAATGAATAAAAGTTCTTATACAAATACCTAAAGAAAACTTTCAAGCATCAAATTGAGGGACTAGAAGTTAAAGGGACTAGAAGTAGGCAGAGAGGAAGACAGGCCATGCTAGGTGATAAAGATGATAAGCCCCTAAGGTGGCTTCCTTCTTCCTCTCCCAGCCTGAGACAGACAAAAGCCTGGCAGCTTGAAATTGAGGCCTGTGGGCTTCTTTCCTCCCAGAAGATCCCAGACAGAGGCACTGGCTCAACAAGGTCAAAGCCAAAGCAAGTCAAGTTATAAAACAGTTGTGAAACAATCAGCTATTCTGTTCCTCTTCCCTTGAGCAACTCTACATCACAAAGGATGATCCTTCAAAGACTTGCAGCCTCAGTCCTAGAGAAAAGACTGGATTCCCCTCAATAAAAGCTGCTGATTCTATCTGTTCCTGTTTGTAGTGAGTTTTCTTTGCTGCTACCTGCTTCACTGGAGAGTTTTCCTGCCTTTCAATTCTTTAACTGCCAGAGAAAATGAACTGGATCAAAACCCATAGATAGTAACAAAAACCACCTGATTGTTTATATACAAAAGTTATGAATAAAATAAGTTTAGTATTTACTTTGAGTATATAATTACTGCAGGAAAAATGATGAAAAGCCAGTAAGATTAGCCACTTATGACAATTGAGTTCTTACAAAAATTCCCAGCACTACCAAGTAGATTCACATTTCAAGTATTTAGTACAAAATAAAAAGCTTACACCTAAAAGAAACTGAACAGCTTTAGTTCATAGAACTATACAATCATAGACTTAAATACAACAGTTAATAACATAAAGAAAAGAACATGCTGCAATAAATGTACTTTTTAAAGTGGTTGTGGGTAAAATGTATAATTTCATAAAGTAATACAAATTGAAACCATGTAATAATGGTAGTTTGGAAGAATTCTTACAACTTGAAGTGCAGTTAGACATCTTATTCAAAAGCCTAAAGATAAAAAATTCTCCAGCATTATTCCAACTGAAAATAAGTATTAAGAAAATCTAAACTCAGGTGGGTGTGGTGGGATTAAAAGCACATGCCTTTAATCCCAGCACTCTGGGAGGCAGCGACACACAGGTCGATGAGTTTTAGTCCAGCCTGGTCTACAAAGGAGGGAGGGAAAGGAGGAGAGGGAGAGAAGGGAGAGAGAAAGAGAGAAAGGAGAAAGAAAATTTTAAGCTCATGATCAATTATAAAAAGAACTGTCATAGTATGAATACAAATTTAGTCATCATTTGGCTGATTGCAGAATTAAAGAGTATTAAGATTTGGCTATTTTTGGCAAAGAGAAGCTGAAGGAGATATAGCTTTTAGTTTGCAGTATTACTGGATATCTTATCAATGGCCACATGTGTGTATCGGGAGAACAAAATGAAATGACACCTCATTATGTAGAAGGTGCTACTGATGCTAAGCTTACTTTTTAAAAAGTGGTACTGAGGTGAGGCTCATCTCAGAAAGGGCCTATTGTAAGCAGATGCACTCTTCCTTAAAGCTGGACTGCACAACAGATTGGCAGGTCTCACAAGCTGGCCACTGCACAGGAACAAAGGAGGAAAGTAGGTCTGTGCTAGAAAGAAGTGGCAATAAAGCATGTGATGGAGAATGTCTGAAGAGAGAGGGGCTGAATAGAGTTCCAGGGCCCAGAAGGTGGTCCAGTATCTTTACAAATGGAGCAGTGATCACAGGCCATCCAGGAGTTCATAGAACACATGGCAAAACTAGAAACTGATATAGTTTCGGTAAAACACGAAAGAATACAGTCTTTTTTGGCCACTCTGCTTTTGAGTTTTTTATTTAAGTCCCATGGTGTACTTTGTAGACATGTGATCTGATTAAGGAGAAATCATACTCTTTTCAAAGCCACGTCTTCTCAAAATCATTGTTCCAGAGGTAGTTATGCTCTAATTTCCTCTTGAAATAAAAGATGCTAAGACTGATCCAGTCTTTCTCTGACTTTTAGTAAATGAAAGTAAATCATAAATAATCAACTATGTGTCATACACTGTCAAACTTTATGTGATTTTAATGATGCTGGGATTTTATTTCTTTTTAAGGCAGTGCCTGGGCAAGACCTGTCCTGAATTAAATAAAGTTATCAATCACCAAAAAGATAAATAAATAAAATAAGTAAGCTATAAAAACTATACACCTGACATTAATCAGGGAAGTTACCTGAGTATTATGTATCTTCTTTGTAATGAGGTAATGAGTAGATTGACCACAGATATGATCCAATGCAAGAGATTTGAGCAGATGTGGTATTTCTTATAAACTAAAACTTATGTTTGCTTGTATGCTTCTTTTTAGCACTCCTAAGCATTTTTCCCTCATCTAAACATAGAATTAAACTGGATTGTGGTTTGTAACAGACTCAACGATATTCTTTGATTATTTTTCAACTTTAAAATCAGTTCAATTTTCTAAGGCTTAGTTAGAGGAGGCTCAATGGTCAAGAGTACTTGATATTCTTACAAAAGATCCAGGTTTGATTAACAGCACCCACATGGTGGCATACAACCATCTGTAACTCTAATTCTAAAACTCCTATACCCTCTTCTGATCTCTAAAGGTACTAGGCACATACATGGTACACATACATAAATTCAGGAAAAAATACTCATAAACCTAGATATTAAGTCTTTATAAAAACTAGCACCAAAAAATTTTCTAAGGTTGAAGTTAATTTACTAATTTTCAGAGTCAGTTTTTGAAAGCATGTGCTAGAAGCGAACATGAAATTTGCCATCTAAAAAACATATGAAAGCAGAATTTTTATATATTTTTTAAAGAATAAAAACAGAAGAAAAAACACGTTAAGGTTTATCATTAGACTTTGTTTTACTTTTTCTGCAATGCTAATAATTTCCAGTGAATAATATGTCAAACTTACAAGAGATACATGCTGTTAAGATAGTATCACCAGTAGCTCCCTGCTTCAGGACACTCAAGACAGCTGGAAGTTTCTTCCAAAAGCATAAGCTAACAGACTACCTACAGATAGGTAACTTAATATGTCTGGATTCTTAGTTTTCTCTTTGCCTTTTCTTTATCATAAATTTAGCTTTTTTAAAAAATTCCTAACAATGATTTTTTTTCTAGAAATCTATACAGTGACAATGCATGATTTCAGCTCATGGACTTTTAATAACCAGTGGAGAAAATTCTAATTCTTCTAAGTTCTACCAGAGACCTTTCTCTGAAGCAGTCCCTCAAATTCTTTGGTTTCCAATCTCACTGCCCAGAACAATACTGAAGATCATTTGTTTTAAGAATGTTTTATGCTGAGTGGTGGCACACGCCTTTATTCCCAGCACTTAGGAGGCAGAGGCAGGTGAATCTCTGTAAATTTGAGGCCAACTACTACATAGTTCCAGGACAGCCAGAGCTACACAGTGAAGCCCCGTCTTGAGGGGAGATGTAAAATACCTCATATTTTGGTTTAAGTTCAGGTACCCAATGAAATCCTGCCACAACCTGTACATTGCTCCATTTGAAATTCAAACCAAGAATGTTAAGGGGTAATACGACAAGAGCTCTCAAAGTGACTGTTACCTCGCTACCCAACAATTAGATTGCCCTTCAATCTAGCCACCTGCTATGCCTATGTACTGCTCTTCCAGAGGACATAAAATTCATTTCCACACTGGGAGGCTCAGAACTTCATGCAATTCCAATTCCCACTTATGGCCACTTCAGGTATCAGAAAACAGAATACATTCTCTCTCTCCACCCCCTTACATACACACATATAAATAAAAATAAATAAATCTTAAAAAAAATAAGGTAGAAAGCAATCCAGAAGAAACCCCATTGTCAACCTCTGGCTTCATACACATACAAACACAGAGAGAGAACGACAGAGAGCGAGAGAGAGACAGAGACAAAGAAAGTGCTACAAAAGGCTGGGCTCATGGCTTAGTGGGGGAACACTTGTGCCCAGTGTGTACAAGGCCCTAGCTTCAATCTTCAGTACTTGAAAAGGTCATCATAACAATCACGTATGGAACAAGCTTCCAAAAAATTTTAGTCCAAATGTAATATTGAAACAATAACATAAAACAGAGATATCCTACGAAATAACTAGACTAGGCACTTAAATCATTACAATAATATAATCCTGACACTTAGAAATCAGAAAGAGGATCTATGTGAATTCTACACATACATGCATGCAAGCAAACACTCATACACATAAAACAAAAACAAATTAAATGTTACAACTATTTTTTAAGAAAGATTAATATTGGGACAACTACTAAATATATCAATGTCTCATGTGTGACACCGATTTGGCTATGCCAATTTAAAAATCATCCTTCTCATTGGAGATACACACTGTCGCAGATGAGTGCACAATCATGTATTCCCAAGATTGCAAACTTAAGGCCAACCTGAACAATTTAGTCTCAAACTTTAAAATATTTTTAAAGGGCCAGTGATATAGCTCAGTGGTGGAATGTTTGCCTAGAATGCTTAACGCAGCCTAGTGCAATCTTTAGCACTGAAAAGAAAAGAAAGGAAAAGAGGAAGGAAAGAAGGCAGGAAGAAGGGACAGGAAGAGGAGAGAGACAAACATACATAAAAATTTGAAGTACACAGTCACAACTTCCATAACTCTCAAATGTTCAGCAAAAACTATGTGAGAGTTTGTCTATGCGACTACAGAGGGAATTTGAACTGAGGCTAAAAGATTTGGAAGTATACAAAGTTCTGCCAGTTTCCTGAATGTCTGAATTTGTGTGTGTGTGTGTGTATAAGTAACTGAGGAAGAAATGAAATGATACTCACTAGTGGCTTGACTTTGACTGCCTGTGGAATGCCAGCTGATTGTGGAAGGAGAGAACTTGGCTGTGCAAGTTTGATCTGGACTGGAGTGCCAATGACGGGTTTATCAGGTTTGGTCCCAGCAGAGGTATTGACAGGCTTCACAGATGGAAGACAAAGAGATGCAGCTGATGCTTCTCCAAAAGTTACTGGTGGAAGGGTCAGTGTTACTGCTGCCCTAGACACAACTGGCTTCTCAGGCTGAAGGGAGACTGCTGTGACTGTATTTGGTACTGATGTTGTAAGTGGTTTTGAAGTCTGAAGCAAAACAGTTGGAGCTGTTGTATCTCCTGTTGCAGCAGATGGGGCCACAGAATGCAGTGTCACAACTCCAGTGTTTGCTCCTACTCGACCAGCAAGTGGACTCAGAGTCTGTTGAACAGACAGAGTTCTGGGTGCTGCTGCTCCAGAGACAAGGACTGGGGAAACTGTGCTTGTCACCACAGGAGAAGCTGTTGTCGTCGTGGTACAGGAGGCAATGACTACCTCACCAGAAATTTCCTGAACACAGTTCTCAATGAAGCTCTGGGAGTTGGGAAGAAGCTGTCTTAAGGCAGCCACACTCTTCTAAAAAAAAAATAGAGGAAAGGAAGACACAGGTAACTGAAAAAGCTACAAGTAAAGCAAAATCTGTATTGAATAACACAAAGTTAAGTAATCAAGCCAAGAAAAACTGGTATAATTTTTCCCCTATTATATCCAAATACAATAAATTTAAGGCCAAAGTGCCTTCTTAGTGAGAAAATAGTTATTTAAATGAAAAAAATACTAAATTTATAATGCATATGTCAATGATCAACTTGATAAAATAAAACACTGTAGCATACTACTCTTTATCCATCTAAGATTATTATTACTTTAGTATATAGAAGATTATTTATAACACAGAAGAATCTAGGTCATTTTGTTAAAAAGCTTTCAAACATTGGATGTAAAGTTTTTATATCAAAGTAAAACTAATACAAAATAAACAAAATCTAATGTTTCAACTGGAAATGTTAAAGTAAGGTCTCAAGAAAACCTAATTGGAAACAAATGTTAAAGTAATGAGAGTTAAACAGACAATATAAATGTATATTTAACTATTTCTTAATCATGACCAGGATTAAGATAAAATGCCAAATCTATCATCTCTATGAAGCATTTAACCCCCAAACTCTCGTGGTGATGTTAGGAGATACCAAGTTTTTAAAGAAGATTCACAGAACCTTAGAAAGCCAGGTTGTGGTGGTACACAGCTTTAATTCTAGCCCTCAAGAGGCAGAGGCAGGAGACTCTGACTTCGAGAACAGAGTAATTCCAGGACAGCCAGGGCTACACAAAGAAATCATGTCTCAAAGAGAGAAAGGGAAAAAAGAAAAAAAAAAAGGAAGAAGGAAACAGATACAACACACAAATTCTTCATTGTAATATGTGGTAACTTACAGGGAGTGTGATATAACAAGTGTCAGCCTAAATTCTAAACAAGTAAGTTTGATTAAAATAAAGTATTGAATGTAAGCTGGGCATGGCAGTGCGCATTTCTATCATGAGTTCAAGTTCATCTTTGGCTACACAGTTTGAAGCCATTCTGAGATACATGAGATTATTTAAAATAAATAAATAAATGTTAGTGGATTTAGCTAGCATACTAGAATTCAAGGCCTTAGATACAATCCCCAATAATCTTTATGGTGAGAGGGGCAACTGTGCTAGTACTAATCAAGTTCTAGCACACATGATAGAAAGGGGGTAATCCTAGGGGTAGAAAGGTTTAAGCAAGGAGGGGAACAAACATATTGAGGTGGCAGGGAGAGTCAAATAAAACTGACAAGGAAAAAAAAAACAAGCAAATTCAATGCTTGGTGATCAAAACTTGAGATCCTGGTATTGTAATGATGAAAAAACAGTACGAATTGGAATAGAGGTCATTAAATGAACTTTTTATTGCCAGGTGTAGGCTACTGCTTCAAGTTGTTGGTCAGAGTCCCAAGGCCCCAAAACAATATAGGCAATCACCACTAGTGTTAGTTGCTTACTAGACCTAAATAAAAGACCTTATTGCTGAGGAGGCCATATTCTAGGATCACAAAACAAAGAAAAACCAAGTTGAAACTAAACTGGAAGTTCCTCCCTGCTAGTGAACCTCAGAGTTCTCAGATGTACTATTCAGCTGCGGGACTGTACCAAGACCTGGCAAGAATACATCCACTAGTGCAACAGCAGCGATTGAGGTGACCAGCGGCTCTCTGACTGGATTTGAGATCCTGCTACTGTAAACCTGTTCAGGATCTCTGGGATTAGAAAGTAATAGGCTCTAGTGACAATACTACTGCTATTCTTTTGTTAAATGAGCATTATATACCCACCAAACTGCTTTATAAAAACTATGTTTGTATCCCTAGATTAGTGTTGCTGTTAGCTTTGAGTCAAAGAAGCATCTTTCTGCAATGGTGAGGAATAACTGTAGAGACTAATAATTCGTCAAGGTGCTATGAGTAGCTATTGAATATCATAGAAATATCACATAAGTTGGGAAAGAATACTAAAACACAAGAGGAAGGGGAGATGGGTGTGAATCATGGATTCTATCTGTGATTACCTTCAAACGACCTGCATAAAAGGAAAAAATAGGCAGAGGATTTAGTGGGGGAAACGATGAGAAGATAGAGTAGAGAGAGGGAAACTGAAGACTAAGTATATTTTTAAAAGGCATATGGAAACAATACTATTCTATAAATTTCATATGCACATGTATGAATATATACAATAAAGTAGTTTTTTCAATCTATCCTACACAGAGGATTATATGCCTCCATGAACCACAGGTTGTCAAATAAAAACCCCAGCACAAAATTTCAGATAATCTTTTCAACTTGTTAGTCACAGGTCCCAGAGACACAATCAAACAATACAGATTTTTTCTATTTGTTAAGAGCCTATTCTGGAAGACACCACATACTCTGGCTAAAGGACATGGAGACACCAAGTTGGTACTACCTGGAAGCTAACTTCCTACTGGATAGCTTTCACAGTACTAGAAGGTATTATGCAGGATCCTGGGTATAAGCCATTAAAGGTCTTAGCTAGAGAACCCTGTAAATTATACTAACAACTTGCTTGGCAAAAACAGAATCATGGGTGCAATACTGGCAAGGAAATTACAGGAATAACACATGCCTGGTACTGTAAACCTGTTTGGGGGAGCTCATACGTCCTAGTGGTGACTCTACTGCTATTATTCTGCTAAACAAACACAGTATCAAACTATTCTCTAAATTTTAATCTCTAAACCAGATTAATGCAATTCTCAGACCTCATCAGAGAAGTTTCTTTGAGCAACAGGTGGTAGTTAATTTGCTCAGCCACAAATGGGATATCTATATAACACCCATTCCTATAGGCATAAAGTAATTGTGAATTTTTGTGTATGATTTTTTCATTTTTATTTTATTTTTATTAATTGCAGTTTATTCACTATGTATCCCAGCTGTAGCCCCCTCCCACATCCCCTCCCAATCCTACCCTTCCTCCCTCTTCTCCTATGCCCCTCCCCCAGTCCAATGATAAGGAAGGTCCTCCTCCCCTTTCATCTGATCCTAGTCTATCAGGTCTCATCAGGACTGGATTCATTGTCTTCCTCAGTGGACTGGTAAGGCTGCTCCACCCTCAGGTGGAGGTGATCAAAGAGCCAGCCACTAAGTTCATGTCAGAGACAGTCCCTGTTCCCCTTACTAGGGAACCCACTTGGATACTGAGCTGCCATGGGCTACATTTATGCAGGGGTTCTAGGTTATCTCCATGAATGGTCCTCGTTTGAAGTATCAGTCTCATAAAAGACCCCTGTGCCCAGATTTTTTGGTTCTGTTGCTCTCCTCGTGGAGCTCCTGTCCCCTCCAGTTCTTTCTATCTCCCCCAGTAATTGTGAATTTAAACGTTGATTTTTTTCACCACCAATATCTGGTTACAATCTTTGTTCTGAGAATCTTTTATCTCAATATCGTGTAGCTTCTGTCCCCAATTGTCCCCTGGTATGCCAACAAGGCAGCTTACAGCCAGCCTCCAAGCAGGGAAGAAAATAGAGCTGGACTTCCTGTCTGCCAGGGGAGGAGTTAAAGGAAAAAGTAAGGGATTCAGCCAGGGGAATCAGCTACAGGAGAGGTCCAAGAGACATCATGAGAAGGAGCTGGAACGATGAAATCTGCAAATCACAAGTATCTCTGGGACATACGCTGGGAGGAGGCCAAATTAGCTTAGAAAGTTAAGAATAGTTAATACTGCTCAGGATTATGCTGTAAAGCTTATTAAAATAATATCACAGATCTCAATTATTTGTGTGATAGCTGGGTTAAGAGAGAAACTAAGAGAAAAAACACACAGTTTTATAAAAATAACATTAACACTTTCCCCTTGAGCCTTAGGAACCACTCAGAAGAATGAGAAGAATTCAAGAAAAAGGTCAGGAGGACTGCACAGAAGTAGTCTTCTACTTGACAGGTATGACAGGACTACTTTACTTATGAGCTCAGAGCAAGACGATACAGTCACCTACATAAGACCTGCACAAAATCAAGGCTGTCAACATCCCATCATAGTGTGTGGAAGAACTCACAAACCCCATCCACTAACTATTGACAGCTGATCGTTTCTTGGAGAGAGTGGTCCTTTGTAGGCTGACCTCACTGAAAAAGATGTCTTATACCCATGAGACCATACGGGTGGCACAAAATGAAGTAATTGGTTTTTTTGTTTGTTTGTTATTTTAAAGAAAAGAGAAGAAAAGTAAAGAGAACATGAAGTTTGGAGTGGATAAGTAATAGAGACTGGATAGGGAGAGTCACGGTTTGGGGCTGAATATGATCAAAGTATATAGTGTACATTTATGAAATTCTCAAAACATAAAGAACATTTTAGGAAAATGATAGGCACAAAATTTGTTCCTTCAACAAATGGAGGGGGAAGGGTGCCTGCATCTCCACTACTTCCTGGGGATTTTTGAGTAGTTAATGGTTAATGAAGGAGGGAGAAATGTTTTCTTCAGTGTGACCACCAATAAGGCACCTCTTTCTTTCTTCTTTTCTTCCTTCCTTCCATTCCCTCTCTTTCTCTATTTCCCCTGAAAGACCAGATCTCACTATGTAGACCAGGCTAACCTCCAACTCAAGAAATCCACCTGCCTCTACCTCCTAAATGTTGGTATTAAAGGTGTGTGCCACTTTCATTTAAATAAACCTTCCTTAACTCTTGTTCTTGTAAGCTACTCTAATGAAACTCATTTGGTCATCAAAAACCAAACAAATCAAACTGGTAAACAAAACGCATGAAATAGAAAAGTTGGGATGAAGGAGATCATCAGTAATGAGAGGAGAAAAGAGAGAATAATGGGGGCTAGATATGCCCAAAATACAAATATTCATGTTTAAAGATATAATGAAACCTGTTACTGCATGTAACATTTTTAAAAAAGAGAAAGCTGGCTAGGCAGTGGCCCCTACCTTTAATTCTAGCACTTGGGAGGCCATGGCAGGCAGAGCTCTAAGTTTAAGGTCAGCCTGGTCTACAGAGTAAGTTCCAAGACAGCTAGTGCTAAACAGAGAAACCCTGTCTCAAAAAACAAAAACCAACCAAAACAAACAAAAAGCAGAAAAAAAAAAAAAAACAAACTGCTAAAGAGATGACTCAGCAGTTAAGAATTTTTACTACTTTTCCAGAGGACCCCAGTTCATTTCTCAGCATCCACTGGGTGGCTCAAAACCCCAGCTTCAGGTATGAGAAGCCCTTTTCTGGCCTCTGAGGGTATCCACACACACACGGCATATACTCAAATGCACATATACACAGAAAAAGGACCTTTGCAAAAAGAGAAAGGGCTGCATCAATTGCTCAGTGGTAAAAAGCATTTACTGTTCTTGCAGGCAACGCAGGTTTGGTTCCCAGCATTCACATGGCAACTCATAATTATCCCTAACTCCAGTTACAGAGAAGCCAACACCTCTGACCTCCTGGGACACTAGACACACACACTGTACATTTACATACATGCAGGTAAAATATTCATATAAAAACAAATAAATCCTAAAAAAAAAAAACAAAGGCAATTTAAAGGGTTCTTGTTATAAAATAGAAATAAATACTATTTAGCATATGTTCTCAAAAGGTTACATGACAATCAAGTGCAAACAATCGACATTATGTCATCTTCTGTGGTTTAGATAGATCTTCAGTATCTCTCAAAGGCCTGTGAATTACAGGATTGGTCCCCAGCGTAGCACTATGAAAAAATACTAATGTGAGACCTCATATTAAGACCACAGGGGGCAGGCTTATTTGTAGGACTGTAGGAGTCTTGTCTCTTCTATCTCTTTCACTTCCAGGATATGTGGTAAGCAGTTTGATTTTATCACATGCTGCCACCATAATGTGTTACAGCTAATGCCATAGGCAAGCCAATCACAAATTGGAAACTATAAAATCTGTGAGCCAAAATATGCCTTTCTCTTAAAGTTTCAGCTCAACAGTTATTATTACAATGGAAAGCTGACTAAAAACGTTCGTCAAACAGCAGACAGTCATCAATTTCCCTCACAGTGCATCCAATAGGAGCAAAGCATCAATGGACTAAGGAGAACATCACTGCTATGAATACCACCTGCAACTAAAACACCTCAGCAATGAAGGGGCCTTAAAGGTGATGCCTCTACTACCTCAGTAAGTAAGCCAGGGCATCCAGATCATAGCCATGGGTCACTTCACAACAGAACCTCACATTCGAAACCTGCCTAACCCTAGCTATGGCTCTAGGATGTGCAAAGACCAAATCTCATTTTATTTGTGCCTTAAAAATGTAATACTAGGTACTGCACTAATCTTTCAATTCTTCCTACCCTAAGGCCAACTCTCTGGCTAATACTTTCTCAGTTTCTTTGGTCCTTCTTATCACAATTTGTACTTACCACATCAATCCAGTCACTTACTCGGAAAGAGTTCCTGTTTAAACATCCTTATGAAAACAGTAAAACAGTGTATTCCCACCCCCTTCCCGCTCATCCTTCACAAAGCACAGTAACTCTTTCCTATGAACTGTCTTTTCTCACCTGGATCATTACCCCAACAGTCTTTAAAAAAAAAAAAAAAAGATTTATTTATTTTACATATATGAGTGTTCTATCTGCATTTACACCTGCCAGAAGGGGGAATCAGTTCACATTATAGATGGTTGTGAGCTACCATGTGGTCGGTGGGAATTGAACTCATGACCTTTGGAAGAGTAGACAGTGCTCTTAACCACTGAGCCATCTCTCCAGCCCCACCCCAACATTCTTAAAAGGCAACTAACTCCTCCTTCTATTAATTCAATATTTATAGAGCAAACTTTTAATTCATTATAGTCCTGGGTCTTTAAAGACGCTATAATTTCAGTTTAATTCCTTTTTAACTTCTGAAAATCTAAATGTTTTTTTACTGTCAAAATAAGTTCTTGTTATCAAAGATACAGTTCTTCATAAAAAATGTATTTGCTTCAATAACTCAGAAGAAAGTCAACATTTATAAATTATTAAAAGTTATAATCGCACTTCATTTGGCACTAGTAAATTAACTAAATTATAAACATATTAAATTTGGCACTAATAAACCATGTTTGGTTTATTTTAACATGGATCGCCCTACCCTCCCTATCCGCTGTCTCTGAGTCAGGCACTGGCGGCATTTATAATCCCAGCCCTTGGGAGGTGGAGGCAGGAGGATCAGAAATTCAAGGTCCTCCTCAGTTATGTATTAAGTTAGGTAGTTTGGAATATATAAAACCCTCTTTAAAAAAAAAGAGAGATGACTCAGAATTTAAAACCTGAGTTTGAATCCCCAAAACCCATGTAAATACCCCAAAATCCCAGCACTTGGGACACAGAGACAAGGAATTCCTGAAGCAAGCAAACTAGCTAAACTAGACAAATCTATGAGCTGTGTTTTGTGAGAGACCCAGCCTCTATTATATAAAGTGGAGAGCAATTTAGGGAAATGCCCAGCTTCAACCTCTTCAATAAACACACACACACACATACACACACACCCTACATCTTCTGGATGTGTGCACCCACACACATTCAAATACATTTACACACACACTACACAAATTAAAAACAATAATCTTGGAATATATTCCAATACAAACATTACACAATACTAAGTCATCACAATACTAAGTTACATTCATGAAAGGATATTTTTCTTGGGGGACCAGTGGGATGGCTTAGTGGGTAAATGTGTTTGCCACCAAACTTGGCAACCAGAATTCTATACCATGAACCTCCCTGGGGAAGAAGAAAACCTTCTCATACAAGTTGTCTTCTGACCTCCATACATGTGTTATAAACTCCCACCCAAATAACTAAACGCAAATAAACTGCTTTAAAGTTATTATTATGCCTATTTTTCTAAACTATTCCAATCAATACTATGGATGTTGTCTTATACTTTACAAAACTGCTAAGTTCTCAGCATTAGTTTCTTCACACCCAAACATTCAGGTTTGAAATTAAAGCAATTTAACCCAAACAATTTCTCCAGAGAAATACATCACTACCGGGGCTGGAAAGATAAATCAACGGTTAAAGAACACTGGCTGCTCTTCCAGAGGACTTCCTGCTCTTCCAGGGTTCAAAATTCCCAGCACCCACATGGCAGCTCACAACTGTCTGCAGCTCTTGTTCTAAGGGAACAGGACACCCTCACACAGATGTACACGCAGTCAAAACACCAATGTACATAAAATAATTTTTAAAAAAATGGAAAAAAAAAGAAATACATCACTACCTTAAGAAAAGGGACAAGGTGTGGCTGAGGTGCAGACTTGAGTTCAATATATAGTTTCCTAGTAAATTCTTCTGCTTCAATTTCTGCATCCTAAAGAATGAGAGGGAAAAAAAGATACTTTTAGATCTACAAATACTTTAAGAAACAAAACTGGATACAGTGGTGAATGCCTATAAGGCAGGTAGTCAGGATGCTTACCCAAGAGGATCACTTTAGCCTAGGAGTTGAAAGCCAATATAGACTGAAGTGAGCCAGTATCTTAAAATTAAATAAATTTTAAAAATAAAAGTAGTGAAGTACTTAATTCATGACTGTAGACAACTTTCTCATAAGTGGTAAATTCCACCTTTGCAAGACCTTTTTATCTCATGTCACCAGAGAACTAAAATGAACAATAAGTAATAGACATGTCTAATCAGAGAATACAGTGAAGACAGTATTCTTTTTATGAAGAAGATTCCAATTTGCAAAGTAAAAGAAGAGCTGATTGTGAAATTGTTTTGTTTCTTCAACTTTTAAATTACCTTACTGAACCTAAGATTTAACTTTTTAACTGTTATTGCAAATTTCTAATAACTGCAAAGAAACAATGAATGCTTTCTACTCTACACATTTCAGGGCTCTTGCAGGGGGTGGGGAGGGCCACTGTGTTGAGATTTACACCAACAGTGTAAATGCCAACACAAAACTACTGCTAAGAAGTAAATGAAAGACAGAGACGGTACTCAGTGTACTGTTACACCCTTGCGATTAAAGCCATAAGAGGGAGGCTGGAGAGACGGCTTGGCAGTTAAGAGCACTGTCTGCTCCTCCAGAGGACCCAGGTTCAGTTCCCAGCACGCACATGGCAGCTCACAACTGTTTTTATAACTCCCGTTCCAGAAGACCCAATCCTCTTACACATGCAGACAAAACACCAATGTACATAAAAAATTAAAAATAAATAAAGGGGGGCTAATGAGATGGCTCAGCAATTAAAGAGCACTGGCTGCTCCTCCAGAGGACCTAGCACCCACATGGCAGCTCACAACTGCCACTCCAGTCTCAGGAGAACAGATGCCCTTTTGTAGTACACAAACACAGATGCAGGCAAATATATCACACACACATATATTCATATATACATAAAAGTACTTTAAAAGGAAAAGGGAAAATCAATTCTAAAAAAACAGAATACCTCACTACAAAATATTTTTAGTGTTATATACCAACATAATAAATCATTTCTACTTAAGAAACAAGAAAATACTAGAGGAAAGGTGCTTTGAGTGAATTATTAGCAAAACCAGTGGTGTATTTTTATGTTATTTTACCTGTCTTTCTTTCTTTCCTTCATTAATACTAGGATATTTTTCTCAAAAACATAATATTTGTTGCCAATGACAAAAACTAAAATTCTCACTGGGAGGTAGTGGCTCATACCTTTAATGCCAGCACTTAGGAGGCAGAGGCAAGTGGATCTCTGTGAGTTTGAGGTCAGCCTGGTCTAAAGAATGAGTTCTAGACAGCCAGAGCTATACCGAGAAACTGTCTCAAAAAACAAAAATCTGAAAATTCTCAACTTAAATAACAATTCTGGAAAATTGATAACTCTTTTCTCTGAACTTGGTAGTTTCCTAGAATTTAAAGCTTTTCTTAAAAGATTGCTGAGGGGACTGGAGAGGTGGCTATGGTTAAAAACTTGCTGTGTAACAAAGACTTGCGTTTGGATCCCAACATCAATATAACAATCAGGTACAATCTCCCAAACACCTGTAACCCCAGTGTTACCAGGGGAGAAACAGGATTACTAGAGCATGCTGGCTGCTACTCTAGCCAAAAAACATGAATTCCAGGTTCAGTGAGAAACCCTGCCTCAAACAAATGAAGCAGAGTGATACAAAAGGATCCTTGATGCATCCTCTGTCACCAGTGTATGGCATGTATACACTTATACGCAACCCCCCCAACACACAAGATGTAGGGAGAAAGGTAGATAGAGATATAGATTTATAGCTATATACAGATATACATATGAAAAGGGTGAGTGAAATTAGGAATCACGTTACCTTAAAACATTAAATATCTGAAAACTTTTAGAAGATCTGCAAACAATAAGCATTTTGTTTTAAACAACACATGCTATTACAAAAATTATACATCAGTAAAGTGATCCATTCACAGTATAAAAATAAACTAGTAAAGAATATCCACAAGAATCTAGAGAAAGCTACTAAAATTCTTCTTCTCTGTAGGAGGACAGAAATTCTCTAACAACCCATTATAAAATAGAATAAGGGAAAAATATCCAACCACTTTCTATTAAGTGCAGTATCAAGTTTACAAAATGCAAATCAATCACTTCCCACTCAGTTTCATTATTTGGGAAGTTGTAGTTTTTCTTTAAATATTATATATGTTAACATACAGTGAATTTGTCATTCTTAGTTGAACAGTTTTTTAATATGTAGTTTTAATTCCAAGAGCACAGAAAATAAAATACCTTGAGTGGCTTTGATTTTTAAGAATATTAAGGTATCCTCTACCAAAATATTTGAGATCTTCTGTTTGCAGGTCTGAGATAAATAGATCTTAAACTAAAAGGGATTATTTAATAAGTTTATAATTATTGCTATCTGTCCATAAGATATAAGATATACATACAAAAGACTGACATAAAAATAACTACTCAAATTATCATGTTTGTCTTAGATATAAGAAAAATTAAACATATTAAAGATTTACTTTTCTATATGTAGTTTTAGTAAAGCAAAGTTTTAATAAAGCAAAAAGTTTTAACAAATATACTTTAACAAATCTCATTAAAACATCACTATTTCCGATTTGTCTTCTGGACTCTAAAAAAAGTTTGCAAAATTATACAAAACTAACTTACCAAAAGTTGTTCCACCAGCTTCTTCACATTCTGCCCCATTTCTGGAGACTGTGATCCACTACATGCTAGTTTTATTAACATTGAAAGGAAGTTTTTACATTTTCTCACATTTTCTAGCACTGCCTAATATTAAAAAATAAAATCACAAATGTTAGTAAAGAAGAATTGGATCATAGCAAGGACTTAAATGCAAGATAAAGTGAAAGTTTACCGGAGAAAGACTAGTCTGTGCAGCTACTGGGGTCTCTGCTTTGAGATTGGAGTCATTCAAGGGAGTTGATAATATTCCCAAACTTGATGGCTTCAGGACAGATACAGCATTTACCGGTTTGGCAGGAGGAACTGTGACAGCATTGCTTGGTACAGCCACACACTGAAATTAAATTGAAGGTTAAATATGTACTGCTATGATACTTTAGTGATTTCCTTGCTTTGAAGAGAGAAGACTATAAATGAACTTTGATATGTCTGCTTTCAAGTGATGGTTTAATAATCTAAGGCAACTTATCAGAACTCTGAACTAGAGTAGATCTGCATTTCACTCTCAGCTACCATTTTACTCCTCACTGTTATCTACTACAGTTATTACTTAGCAACAAGTTACTTAATCTTCTAATACTGATTCACATCTGCAAAAACAAAAGTAGGAATGTAACTTACTGTCCCTCGGGTGGTCTGTGAAAAAGTGTCACACACAAAAGTCTTTAAATATTAATAAAAATATACTGTTAATGGAGCTGGGAAGATGGTGGAGTAGAAACATAAGGTATTAAGTTATGATCATTTGCACCCATGTAAAAGCTGACCATGGTGGTACAGTACACTCCAGTAATCCCAGGGTTTGTGGAGTGGAGATAGGTAAATCTCAGGGTGGAGGATTCCTCACTGCACAGCCACTCTAGGCCAAATAGCATGCTCCAGGGTTAGTGAAAAACCCTGTATAAAATAGTACGGTAGAGAGAAATTAACACACATGCATACATAAGTGAGCATACAAGATCACACAGAGACAGAGATGTCTAAAAATATATTTATAATAGCAAGTCTTCATACTTTTTATAAACTTTCCCGTTTTTTCTTAAGTCTAAAACAGTTATCAACTAATTTTTATATACTCAGCTATGCTAACCTTATATATTCCACTAGACTAAGTATAATAGCATTATGAGAGGGATGTCTTATTTCCACACGAAAAGGAATTTCATTAATTTCTGTATATATCAGAACGTGGTAGTGTGACTCTAGCACCACCTGCAGGACAGAAAGCTTAACACAAAACTATAAGCAATGCTACGAAATTAGAAAACCACAGCGATAAAGGAACAAATATACTAAAAGTTATAGAACCTAAGTAAAATGAAGTAAGATAAAGAGTACACACAGAAAAGACTAAACATTAAAGCATAACTTTAACTGAGATGTTTGCGTTCTCTTTCAATAGAAGTTTTTTCTTTACAAGTCAATATAGCTGAATGGATACATAAATTTTCCCTTCAAAGAAACTGATATATAGCAGATAAATGTTCTGGTAAAATGGTTAGTAAATTTAAAATGCTGATGAATGATGACTAGAACTAATGATGAAATTCTAAGTAAAAAAGGTAAAACTAAGGGCTGGAGATACAGCTCAGTGAGTAGGACCACTTCCTGCTCTCACAGAGGACCTGGGGTTCAGTTCCCAGTGCTTACAAGGTGGCTCAAAACTGTCTCTAACTCCAGTTATAAGTGATCTAACCCTCTCTTCTGTCCTCCATAGGCAACAGGAACACACACGGTACAAACACATACATTCAGGCAAAGCATCCATATACCTGAACTCTTTCACATTTTCCAAAGACAAGTCTTATCACATGGCTTCTGAATTCTTCTGAAGACTTTTTTTTTTTAATAATTTGTTTTTATTTTAGGTGCATTGTGATTAGCCTGCATGTGTGTCTGTGTGAGGGTGTCAGATCTTAGAGTTATAGACAGTTGTGAGCTGCCATGTGGTTGCTGGGAATTGATCTGGAAGAGCAAACAATACTCTTAACTACTAAGCCATCTCTCCAGCCCTTCTGAAGACTCTTAAAAGTTTATGTCTGCAACAGTAAGGAAGCCTCTTCAGAGATAAAAATGCTTCACATATCTGGAATTCTAGTACTTGGAGGTAGAAATAAGAGAATCAGTAGTTTAAGGTCAACCTCAGCTACATACTAAGTTTAAGGTAAGCCTGGATTACATGAGACCTTATTTCCAAATTAATAATAATTTTGATACTTCAGTAAACCCATCTTATACATGGCCATATAATCTTAGAAAAGTGTAATCTGTAATTTTAACTAGTGATTACGATAGTCTTCAATACCTGGTGGGAGTGATTGCTCAGAATAGTACTGAACACTGTGTATGAAGCAAACAGTATCCAGTGAAATGTGAGCTCACCAAGTGTTCTGCTGTCTGTAAGCACAGAAAGTACTCATAGCATCTTACTTCCTTGTCCTTATTTTATTCTTTCAGCGTGTTCCAATTTGAATCGTAAATCATCTCCAAAGGCCTGTATTCTAAAGCTTGTGGATTATCCCCATGGTGCTACTATGCAATGACAGAACATTTAGAAAAAGGAAGCTAATGGAACTCAGTCATTAGAGCTGTGCTGCTGCAGGGGCTACTACTGGTAGTCCCTTATTCCTGTCTTTGGCTTCCTGTTATAAAATGAACTACCTCCTGCATCATACATATGATCTGTACTGTGCCACTGTACAGGACCAATAGGTAACGTACTAAAATGTACAAAACTTGTGAGACAAAATAAACTTTTCAAGTTTATTTATCTCAGTTATTTGTTGCAATGATGAGAAAATAAAATTCTTCAATACAAAGCTGTCTTTCATAATCCTTTCTAAAATAAGCTACTATCTGTACTTTACCAAATATATGTAATTTCTATGCTGAACTTTTAGGAGTAACCCTGGTGTTCGCATTGCAGTTTACTGAATGAACTTTCTTAAACTCAATCATAGCTCTTTCTTAGACTCAGATTTTCTAGACCAGTCAGTGGTATTTCCAATATTAGCAAAATTGAGTTGTATCAATTAAATATATCTTAGAAACAGTAGAGAAAAGGGCTGTATAATAGGTGGGACACGTGTGTGAAAATCAATTATGGACACTTTACTAGATCATGCTGCATTTCAAGCAGGTCTTTCTGTATCTACTTGAGCATTATGCTTGTTCATATTCAATTAGAAATACTAATTTTAAATTAAATCATTTAGACATTTATGTTCTTAACAACAGGCCTAATTATTTCTTCATCATTAAACATAAACTAACACAGAATAAAAGGTTTCAAGTAGTTTTTATATCATATTTACAACAATAAGACATGTTTCCCAAGTCATTTTAAACAAATAATGACACTGATTAATAAGAAAATAGACACTTTCTAGAGAGAATGTAGAGTCTGACCTAACCAGTACTCTAGTTTAAAAAGCTTTGAGTTAAGACACTGAGGCTACAATACCTACTAGATTCAACATATTAATAGCAATCAGAACAGTTTCTTAGCCTCACTAACTTATTATCACATATATAGAGGGAAATAATACTTTCATTAATAAGGATGAAACAGGATAATTGATAGATTACAAGATATAAAAGTGTAAAGAACACTAAGTGCTGAATAATAGCTACCCATTATTTTTTAAAACACTATTTTTTAAGTCAGACTTATTGCTTATGACCCTATTTAGCAGAACAGAATGTATGTAAAGAGTGGTTAGATAAAATTTAGAACACCAAGAGACTGATCTACCAGTACAGTATTTTATTTAAGTAAGCACCAAGAGAATGACAAAAGGAGCCATAACACTGTTCCACACACCATGGGATCCACCAGTGGCTCATACATAGCATTCCTCAGAAGCTGCCACCATAGCAGAGTATTAGATCAGACTACAGCAGTCATAGATAAAGTGAGGCAACACTTATTAAGAATGGGATCCTATCCTCCAAGATTCAGTATCAGTAAGTAAAAATATTTTAATGGTACTTTGTTCCCACAGGAGGACAAGAAACTTAGAAACAGATGTATGAGTAGACCCTTACTTAGTCCCAATAACCACTGGGGGACTCTCTTTTCAATTTCTGCTCATGGGGGACACATTCCCTTAAGAGACCAGATACTACAGCTGCCATCTGGTACTTCAGGTGCCTATGTCCACAGGCCAGCAGAACAACGAGTCTGAACCTTGAGAGGGGTGATTAATTATCTAAAAGTTGGAGGGTTGCTAACACATAATATAAGACCCTATGGTCCTTCCAAAATTTTCGTTGAAATATAATTGTCATTATACTGGTATCAAGAAATCAGACCTTTAAGACATTGGAAGTAGGAGAAAATGAGAAGCAGGATAGGAGCCTACCACAGAGGGCCTCGGAAAGACTCTACATAGCAGTGTATCAAAGCTGATGCTGAGACTCATAACCAAACTTTGGGCAGAGTACAGGGAATCATATGAAAGAAAAGAGAATTAGTAAGAACAGGAGAGAACAGGAGCTCCACAAAGAACAAATATATCTGGGGAACAGAGGCTTATCTGAGACTGATTCTCCAATCAGGGACCATGCATAGATATAATCTAGAACCCCTGCTCGGAGGTAGCCCATGGCAGCTCAGTATCCAAGTGGGTACCCTAGTAAGGGGAACAGGGACTGTCTCTGACATGAACTCTGTGGCTAGCCCCTTTACCTCCCCAGCCCCACGTGGGAGGAGCAGCCTAGGCCACAGAGGAGGACATCGCAGCCAGTCCTGGTGAGACCTGATAAGCTAGGGTAAGATGGAAAGGGAGGAGGCTCTCCCCTATAAGTGGACTTACAGAGGGGCAAGGAGGAGATGAGGGAAGGAGGGTGGGATTAGGAGGGAATGAGAGAGGGGAACAGCTGAGACACAAAGTAAATAAACTGTAGTTAATATTTAAAAAAATTAAAAAATAAGCTTTACAGATGTACGGACTCAAAAAGAAGAAGAAGAAGAAGAAGAAGTGGTGATCAGGGCATGAGTAGACTGTGAATGGATCAAGGCTGCTCCTTATTACATGAGTGAGAAGTAGCCTAAGAAGTTCAGTTCAGCTCCCATCACTCCCCTCCTCTATTTTACCTCTCTTTCTCCAGGGGCACCATGGTTTCTTGCTATATGATATTTCTGCCATAGAATAAGGCTCTCCTATATACTGACACCATGATCTTAGACTTCCAGTTCCAGAATCATGAGTCAAACAAACATCTATTCATTACAAATTACTCACTCTGTGCTATTCTGTTATGAGTGGAAAACAGCAAAAACCCTGGATAGGGCAGAAACGTATAGTCCACAGAAATCTCTAATAAAGTAAAGTCTCCTAGTAGGCAACTCCCAAGATCAGCATAGCTAACATGCAAGAATGAGAGTAATATAGACAGAGGGATACTGACATGATTTAGTATCAGCTGCAGAAGAAAGGCTATATAATCCATCCTTTCAACCTCTTTGCTTCTCCAGAAAATCCCACTAGCATCCCAGAACAGTTGACTATAACATACATGACAGTTGTCTATAACATATATGAGAAGTATATATATGTGACAATTATATTTCAATGAACCATTGCAAGCAGAAATCTGTACTGTCCTAGCTACTAGAATGCTATTGGATGGCTTTCAGCTATCAGCTCCTTTACTTTGGTCTCTGTTGCAAAGAAGAGACCTTGCACAAAAGTACAATTTCCCCAGGGACTCCAATAAAGCCCAGAAGACTCTATTAACTCACAGTAGGACAATGCTGAAAAGGTACATATGCTCCATTGTTGTCTATTAGGTTGGCTGAAATTTTATCAATCCTGAATCTAGATCAAACTTAATCTCCTTCCTTGACAAGTATTGATTCCTAACAAATAACTTATCCACTAAATTCTTCTTTAGCAACTCCTTCTGAAGACTGCAATAACTGCAATACATGGTAATTAGATGTATTTATATTACTTTAATGCATTATGCAAAGAATGTTTAATAATAATAGACACGATGTTTTATTTCTTCTTCTCTAATAGCTCACACACTGATAAGCAGCACAATATATTATATGCCTTCAACATCACATAAATGCTTAAATATCTAGCAAGAAATACTTGAATAATAGTGAGAAAACAGCCAGTACACACGCACACACACACACACTCCACTTACTTGTCCTGAGCAAGCACTGGAGGCAGTAGTTGACGCAGTAGTTCCTATCTGTGCCAAATTTTTAACAGGTGCCACGGTTACTTTCTTCATTAACTGTGAGCTAGAATTCTTGGGAAAAAGGACAAGATGACACAGTTATCAGTACTACTCACTTTGTTTATTTACTTATTATTTTTTGAGAAAGAGTCTTACTATACAGACTGGCTGGTCTGAATCGCAACACATAGACCAACCATTCTGGAACTAACAAAGTTCTACCTGTTTCTGCCTTAAGGAACGTGTTACCAAACCCAGTCAATATTAGTCATTTTAAATCAATCAGTATTGTAAACAAAATGAAAAGACTTTAAGCAAACTTATTTGGTATATACTGTATCCTATGAACATTCTATACCATAAACTTAGCTGATCAGTTAGTTAGTAGACATTAAAGAAAGCAACTGATTCATAACAACTGATTCAAAGCAACTTTTCTTTTATGTTAATTCCCCAATTAAGTAAGTTCTACAACATTCAGCAATAAAATCTTAAACTTGGTCCAGCAAGACAGCTCAGAGAATAAAAGCTCTTACCAGACTAGCCTGACAATAATCATGATTCCCAAAACCCCATGGTGAAAAGACAGAACTGAGACCTAAAGGTTGTCCTCTGCCCTTCCCTTGAACACTGTAGCAGGTGTGTGCATCCACAGTCATACGCACATATCATACACACAATAAGAAAATAAAAAATAAAATCTTAAACTTGATTTGTCATACAGAAAACATACACTTATTTAAATTTAATTATAAGCAAAAATCTGTTAACCCATAGCTAAACCAAATTAGAAGAAAAATGTCCTAGTGACAGAGAAAATAACTAATTGAGCAACTAGTATCATAACTGGAAGTACAACAAGCAAGATGGCACAAAGGGCTGTGTTCCATCCTGGTAGAAAGAAAGTAACTTCTGAAAGTTGTTCTCTGGCCTCCTTCCACAAGTATAGCCACTGATTGCATACTACCCTGCTATACATACACAAACAAAATAAAGAAATAAATGTAATAAAAAAGTTAAAAGGAGAAAAGGAAGGAATAAAGAACAGGGAGAGAGGAAAAAAGAGAGTCAACCTTTGACACTGGATGTCTACCTCAATTATTCTTTCTCTCTGATCCTGAAGCTCTTGAATTTGACTCCACCAGCAGGCTAGCAAGTCCTGGGAATTCTCTTGATTTCAGCGCTATAATTACAAGTGCATTTATCTTTGTACCTGGCATATAGTAAGTGTTGGAGATCAAACTCCAATACTTGGAGATGGGCTTGGGCTACAAGTACTTTACCAACCAAAATATCTCTCCAACACCAACATTTTCTAGTTAAATTAAGAATGCTCTTAAGACTGTATTTTAAATTCATTGACACAAACTAAATTTCAGGGACATAAAAAGATCAACGTTTATATAAAAAGTCACTTCCAACAAGAAAAAACTAATAAAATATTAAGGCAGATTCTTGTATTACTTAGAAATAATTTCTATAATATATGGATGAAAATGAATACTTTAAATCAGAGTCTTACTAACTACACATTTAAAGTGAACAGAGATGAAGAGATGACTCACTCAATAAAGTGCTTGTTTAATAAGCATAAAGACCTGAGTTCAGACCCCCAACAAGGTATAAAAAATAAAACAAACAAAACACGTAGGGACTTCTTGGAGAGGCGATGACAGAAATGTCCTGCGAAGCTGTTGACCATCCAGTCTAATCCACCTATCTCAAAACAAAACAACAACAAAAACTAAAGCACAATAAAGGGATCTACCCAATAAGTATCAGCCTCTGGTCTGCATACTTATAGAAAGACACATGCAGGCACACAACCACATTCACACATTCCAAAATCCTGACTCAGAATGGGTATATTCTTTCAACAGATACACACTGCCCCTTTGAACATTTCCTTTGAGTACAATAAAATCACTGAGTATGAAGGTAAAACTTGATATTAAAATTGATCAAAATTATCTTAAATTTGTACTGGCAAACATGTAAATGTTTATATGAAGATAATGGCTGGAAAGTAAGTAGATTAAGGCAGATTACCGGCACTGTACAGATCTTGACTGTTGGAGTGTTTGCTGGTACTGCTGGCCTTGGAGTTATGTTACTTGAGGTCTTGGCTCCGGTTACAGCTTGCTGAGGAGATACCAGCATCAACTGACCACTGTTACTTTTGATCAAAACTGTTCCTACAATTAAAAGAAAGCTGATAAATAAAACACAAGCATCAAGCATCAAATATTTCTGTTTCCCATTTCAACACTGAAAAATGCTCAGAATAAATATCTAACATATAATGAGCTCCACGTTCACTAATTACCATAAGATGATAAAATGTTTTCATTCAAAGCTATTTAAGATGAGCATGCAATACACACCTGTAATTCCAGGACTATAAAGCTGAGCCAGGGGGAATACAGGCTCAAGGCCAAATGAGGGAAAGAGCCTGTCTTAAAAAAAAAAAAAAATCTAGCCAGGTGTGGAGGTTCACACCTGTAATCCCAGCACTCATGGAGGCAGAGGCAGGCAGATCTCTGTGACTGGAGGCTAGCCTGGTCTACAAAGGGAATCCAGAACAGCCAAGGCTACAAAAAGAAACACTGTCTCAAAAAAAAAAAAAATCCCAACAAATAAATAAATAAATAAATAAATAAACAAACAAACAAAAGCACAACTATACAAAGTATTATTTTTAATCGAAGCATATGAAAAAATACTCTGGAAATAGGCAAAATACTTTTCCTTTATGATACCGATACTACAATACTATATTAAGATGGACAGGGGGCTGGAGAGGTGGCTCACCAGTACTTGCTGATCTTGCAGAGGACTGGCGTTCTGTTCCCAGCACCCATATGGAGGCCTACAACCCTCTCCTCAACTCCAGTTCCAGGGAAATGATGCCCTCTTCAGGCCTCCAAGGACACTGCACACAAGCGGTGCATAGACATACATACAGGCAAAACAATCATACACATAAAATAAATTTTAAAGATGGTATAAGAACAGCACAATACTACCTAAGCTGACCAAACAAATAGAACAGAAAACCCCCAGAAGACATGTCATACCTACTGAGCATACCTCATCAAAAACATCTATTTCAGAATTTTAAAATCCGTGCCTAGACTATTCCAGAACATCTTTATCCTGAAATTATGAAAGTATTCAATATGCTCTAAAATCCAAAACATACCAAGCATGTCATTGTTATAGTAAGGAATAGAATCTTCCTTAAAGACATGCCATTGTCCCTTAAGAGATAATTCTATTGGCTGGATTAAGGATCTGGTAAGGGACCATCAATAGGAAGGCAGGTTCACCTTAGGATAATGTACTTTTCCTTTCCAGAGTTCCCACTCCATAGTGGGATCCCTCAACTGGCATACTAAGGACCTTAACTCAATGGGAAAACAGTGGAAAAGACAAAAGTTCCGCTCAGGTCCACACAGTATCCTTCTCCTATAGTAATGATGTCACGCAAATAGAAGCATGCCACAGTCTTATCCCAAGTAAGTATCTCCTCAGAGAAACTGATTCCCCCAAATGGTGAATAATTGTATAAAGATGTTATGGTATATAAAAATGAATCCTCATAGCCTGGGCTGTGGTGGTATACTCCTTAAATCCCAGCACTTGGGAGGCAGAAGCAGGTGGATCTCTGTGAGTTCAAGACCAGCATGGTCTACAGTCATTCCAGGACAGCCAGGGCTATTACACCGAGAAACCCTGTCTCAAAACAACCAAAAGAAAATAATAATAAACCCACTTAATAGAAACATAAGGATAAATCAGAAAAGGGAATAGAAATCAAAAATAAATATCAAACTTAACTATATCAAAAGAATAGGAATTGATAGAACAATACCCAATCATTTGTTATTTTCCTAAGACTTGTCTTAGATTTTAAAATACAAGTTTAAAACAGGGCATTGTAGTTCAGCCTATAATTCCGTCATGTAAGAGGCTGAGAATTCAAGAGTATCCTGATCTATACAATAAGTTCCAGCTCCATCTAAAGTAAATATCTCAGTCTCAAGAAAGAAAGGTGAAGGGGCTGGAGAGATTGCTTAGAGGTTAAGAGCACTGGCTGCTCTTCCAGAGGTCATAAGTTCAATTCCCAGCAACCACCGCATGGTGGCTCACCACCATCTATAATGAGATATGGTGCCCTCTGCTGGTGTGCAGGTATACATGCAGAAAGAACATTGTATAAATAAGTAAATCTAAAAAAAAAGATGGAAAGAAATAAGGAAAATAGTGCACAACAGTAAACAGAAGAAAGCTAAAGTACTCATAATAATATCAAACAGAGTAAAGCAAAAAAAACCAACAAAACAACAAAAACTACCAATAGAATACATTTAAAATACATAACTGAGGCAGTTGAATATAGGAGTAACTTGGCAACCTGGAATTTTGCTTGCTTTGGGCTATACACAGTTTTTCCTAACAATGAACTTGGCAACCTTAGACCCTCACCTATGCATAGAATGCATACATACCTGTATCTTAACAATACAGCAAGCAGCTTGTTAGCTAGCAACCCCTCCACACACATACACACACACACACACACACACACACACACACACACTCCAGTGAACAATGAATACGTTTCTCCTCCCCATAATGACCATCACACATAATTAATTACTACAGAAATGTGTTTCAAAACACATCTGGTATGGAAGGTAGGGCCCAACCCAACCTTAACTAGTTTTGGATACATACACAATAAAGCAAACTGTGCTTCCAGTGAACTCTAAAGAATCCCCTATTTACCACCCAATGGCTAGGAAAAATTAGGTGTGAATATAGTTAAAAGCAGATTCACTGTGCTGGATAATTTTGTCAACCTGACACAAGCAAGTCATCTGAGAAGAAGGAATGTCAATTAAGAAAATGCCTCCTCACGTATAAGTGGATATTAGCCATATAATATAGGATAAATATACTAAAATCTATAGTCCTAAACAACTAAATAACAAGGAGGACCCTAGGGAAGAGGCTTAATACTTATTCAGAAGGACAAGTGTGATAGACATCAGAAATAGGAGAAGACAAGGAACAAGACTGGAGCCTTCCACAGAGGACCTCTGAAAGACTCTATCCATCAGGGTATCAAATGTGATACTGATAGCCAAACTTTGGGCAGAGTACCAGAAAACTTATGGAAGAGGTAGACAGAAAAACCTGGAGGGGATAGGAACTCCACAAGGAGAACAACAGAGCCAAAAAACCTGGGCTCAATGGGGGCCTGCAGAGACTGATATACTCCAACCAAGGATCATGCATGGAGAGGACCTAGATCCCATGTTCAGAGGAAGCCCACAGTCTACTCAGTCTCCAAGTGGGTTCCCTAGTAAGGAGCACCAGGGCTGTCTCTGACATGAACTCGTGGCCAGCTCTTTGATCACCTCCCCCTGAGGGGTGAAGCCTTATCAGGCCACAGAGGAAAATGATGCAGCCAATCGTGATGAGACTTGATAGGCTAGGGTCAGATAGAAGGGGAGGAGGTCTCTATCAGGGACTAGGGAAAGGGCATAGGGGGAGAAGAGGGAGGGAGGGTAAGACTTGGAGGAGACAAGGGAGGGGGCTATAGCGGATACACAAAATAAATAAATTGTAATAACTAAATATTTTAGAAAATGCCTTCATAAGACTGTGCTGTAGTACACACAGAGTCTGAGAAATCAGAGCACTGAGAGCACAGAAACTGTTCAGAGCGAGCAAATGAACCTGCTCCTGACTCCAAAATGCCAACATCCATTGTGTTTCCCCAGAGAGGAGGGATCTTGGTTGCCAGATACACTGGGTTCCAGCCTCAGACCTCCACACTATTCCAGACGATGATTTCAGATTCCAGGGAAGTACAGATCCAGCCCAAGGTTCAAGGCGTTATAATTATCAATACTGGGGAGACCTGCCAGATCTTAGAATCACGCAAGTTAGACAACCACAACCTAATTCCCTGCCCTAAACCAGGGCAATATGGCATCAACAGAACCTAGCTATCCTAATACAGCATGCCCTGAGTATTTTAACACAAGTGAAACAAAAGACAATGACCCTATGCAGATGATAGAAGCCTTAAGAATGAAAAGAAATAAATCCCTCAAAGAAATACTGGAAAATACAAGCAAACAGATAAAGAAACGAATAAAACAGTTCAAGACCTGAAAATGGAAATAGAGTCAATAAAGAAAGCACAAACTGAGAAAATTCTGGAGATGGAAAACTTAGAGAAGAGAACAGGAACTACAGAGTTACACATCATCAATAGAATACAAGAGATGGAGGAGATAATTTCAGATGTAGAAGATACACTTGAAGAAACTGATGCAAAAGTACTCAATAAAATACTCAAACCAAATCTAAGAACACATCAAAAATACCCTCCACCATATTCAAGCAGGCTTCATCCCAGGCATGCAGGCAGGGGTGATTCAATATAGAAAAATCCATCAATGTAATACACCACAAACAAACTAAAGGAAAAAAAAAAAACAACCAAAACACTTGATCAACTCATAAGATGCAGAAGAAAAAGCATTTGACAAAATCCAACACCCAAGAGACTTTATATTATTTGTGGCTATTGTGGTTTTCCTAATTTCTCAGCTTGTTTGTTGTTTGTACAGGAGGGCTATTGGTTTTGTTTTGTTTTGTTCTTTTCTTTCTTTTTCTTTCTTTCTTTCTTTTTTTTTTTTTTTTTTGAGTTAATTTTGTATCTAGCCACTTTGGGATGAGGGAGAGAGAACTAGAGAGGGAGGGTTGGAGGGAGAGGGATACTATCTAGGGATGCAAAGTGAATTAATTAATTAATTTTTAAGAAGGAAAAAAAGGCTGTACTGTAGGCAAACCTGTAAGGCATTTTTAAATTAGTGAGTGATGGGAGAGAGTCTAGCCCACTGTGGTTGTTGCCATCCCTGGGCTGGTGGTCCTGATTCTCTAATAAAGCAAGCAATGGTGAGAAAGCCAGTAAGCAGCACCCTCCATGGCCTGTCTCCAGCTCCTGCCCTGCTTGAGTTCCTGTCATGACTCCTTTTGGTGATTAACAGCAATGTGTAAGTGTAAGGCAAATAAACCCTTTCCTCTTCAACTTGCTTTTTATTATTATTATTAATTACACTTTATTCACTTTGTATCCCCCCTGTAGCTCCCTCCCTCCTCCGCTCCCAACTCCTCCCTTCCTCCCCCTCCTCCACCCATGCCCCTCCCCAAGTCCACTGATAGGGGAGGTCTTCTTTTCCTTCCTTCTGATCCTAGTCTATCAGGTCTCATCAGGACTGGCTGCATTGTCTTCTTCTGTGGCCTGGTAAGGCTGCTCCCCGCCTCAGGGGAAGGTGATCAAAGAGCAGGCCAATCAGTTCATGTCAGAGACAGTCCCTGTTCCCATTACTATGGAACCCACTTGGAGACTGAACTGCCATGGGCTACATCTGTGCAGGGGTTTTGGTTATCTCCATATATGCTACTTGGAGTATCAGTCTCAGGAAAGACCCCTGTGCTCAGATTTTTTGGTTCTGTTGCTCTCCTTGTGGAGCTCCTGTCCTCTCCAGATCTTACTATTTCCCACTTCTTTCATAAGGTTCCCTGCACTCTGCCCAAAGGCCATAACTTGCTTTTTGGTCATGGTGTTTCATTGAAACAACAGAAATTCTAAGATATTCATTAAGGACGGGATATGCACACTGAGCAAAAGACTTACATAGTCCAAACTTGTCAATCAAAACCAAACTAAATCCCTTAGCAACCAAACCCCTCCTTCTCAAAAGGAAACCCCAAGGTCTTTAATATTCTCAATCATGTGGCCAGCTATCATTATTGATAGGACCTCTTTCTGATGCATATGCATGTACTATGGCTTTGCTTTACAAAAGAGGCCTTATGACTTTGCAACCTGTGTGTGCCTCCTTTATTTCAGTCCTTGAATAAGAGGCCAAGAATCTAGAAACAACCACCAGAAAAGAAAACTACAGACACTAAAATATATATAGAACTAGACTGATTAAGAAAGGGGATATAGATGAAGGTAGAGCATTTACCCTAAAGACGATGCCTAGCAACACCACCAAAAACTCACAGGAGACCAACAGGGAAGACCAAGACTTAAAAAGTAGTATAAATCAAGTAAACTTAGCACACATTCAGAAAATATTTTACCTCACCAATAAGATATTTATTTAAGGGGGATGGAGAGATGGCTCAGCAGTTAAGAGCACTGGCTGCTCTTCCAAAGGACCTGATTCAATTCTCAGCACCCACATGGCAGCTCAGAACTGTAATTCTAGTTCTGGGGGATCTGACACCATCACACAGACATATGTACAGGCAGAACACCAATATACACAAAATAAAAATAAATAACTTTTTTGGTGGGGGCGGGAGGTAATTCAAGACAGAGTTTCTCTGTGTAGCCTTGGCTGTCCTGGACTCTTTTTAGATCAGGCTGACCTCAAACTCACAGAGATTTGCCCGCTGCAGAGAATAATGGATCCAACCCTTTTCCTCTTTTACTTTCAATCCAGGGATTCTGAGGGATCAGAGAACTTCACTTTCAACCCAGTCCAGCTGTGCCAGCAATTGATTCCCAAAGCATTCTTTTTTATATCTTATTTTCTACTGGTGTGTGTGTTGTTTGTATATTACTTAGCTCCATTTAAGACCGTTGTTTGCATTTCCCTACAGTTTACTATGTCTTTCTTATTTACTCTTCAACTACAACCACACCTCATACTCCTCCTCTTATCCTTGTTTCTTTCTTTCATTATCATCGTTTTACTTCCAAATGATAACCCTCTACAGCTTTAACAATTTCTAAAATCTGTGGATCTTTTTTAAAGATTTATTTATTCTATTTTATGTGTATGAGTGTTTTGCTTGCACATACATACATGCACAATACTTGTGGAAGTCAGAAGAAGGCATCAGAGCCCCTGAAACTGGAGTTATGGTTGTGACCAAGTGCTGAATATTGAACACAGGTCCTCTGCAAGAACAAGGGTCTTGCTAAACGGATAAGTTTCAAACTGTCTTCTAAGTATATGTTTACACATGTAGATTGGTGCTGCCTTCAACCTTGGCCAGAACAGCTCCTCTCTGCAGTGGTCAGCAGTTAACACAGACTCATAACTGATCACGGTGCTGAGAATGCATTGTCTACTGAGTGCTCAGCCCTAATTGGAACATCCATATCAACCCCTGCCAAATCAGAAAGCATCATGGAGAAGGGAGTGATAAGAATACAGGAGTCAGAAGATGGGGATGAGTACAGGTTAGCTGCAGAAGAACTGCTCAGGATAAAGCTAACAAGGTCAGGCAACACTCCAACGGCTGTTAGCTTAGAAAATAACATGAATTGAGGAGTGGGTATATTTGGGATGCCTAGGGAAGTGGAAGGGGGAACTAGGGTGGATATGATGAAGACATATTGTTTACATGTATGAAATTGTCAAGGAATGAAAGATACTTTATTTTCTTAAAAAATTATCGTAACAGATTACCTTTCTCTGTAAATATTAAGATTTAAAAAGTGGACTGGTATCCATTCTCTATCTTACACATAATTTAATGGATCTACTTTTTTGTTTTATAAACTGTTGTGTTTCAATGGCAGTCTGATCTGGATGGAAGCTCTTTGATTTTTCCACATTCTGAGCTTGTGTAAATAGTGTCCTGAAAGAATAGCAAATCTCTCAGATTCAGGGTTAGGAGCCTCATCAATTGAGCTATCCAAGCCTTTAAGAATACCAAATCTATAAAAAATCTACTTCCAGAAAAACTCTTAACTCAACTGATACAATTCAAAATACCTGCCAGGTGGTGGTGGCGGTGCAGGCCTTTAACCCCAGAACTCAGGAGACAGAGGCAGGTGGACTATCTGTGAGTTCGAGGCCAGCCTGGTTTACAGAATGAGTTCCAGGACCAAAATCACACACAGAAACAAAAACAATCAAACAAAATACCTGACTATTGACTTTCTAGTCTCTTCTCAAATAACCCAGAGTTAGGAAAAAACAAGATATACAAGAATACTAGGAACACAAAGCCTTTATTATGCAAACAAAATGTGTTTCCCTTTAGCATCCATAAGACTCAAAAGTTTACAACCATACAAAATTGGCTTAGTTACATTTTCACACTTAGTTCTGTAAATAAATATATGTCTAAACTGTATTCTTCTCTAGGTAGCATGGGCCAAAATCCTCTAATTTTTCATGTGGTAATTTGCCATACAGAGTTTAAAACCACTTATACTGCCCTTTTCTCATTTCCAAAATTTAGTAAAAAAAAAAAAAAAAAAATTAAATCACTAGGTTTTAACCATCCTTCACTGATCAAAAGAGATTGATTTGCCAAAACAGGTTCTATTTCTCTCTATTCAGTCTCACCCTTAAAATTAAAAACATAAGACTTCAAGTGATTATTTCATTGCATATGCTGTTAGTTTTATGAATGCACTGATTAGTTTAAAAAAATAAAGTGTTGAAGAAAAAATAAGCCCAAAGTAATCTATGGAAATTCAGAAAACCTACTGGATTTCTGAGAGAAATGTAGTTTACTTACTGTTGTATTCATAATATTTACACAGAACCCTGCTTACACTACAATTATTAGTACATAACAAAATATACTATTGGCCATGTTATCTACTCTAACAAAAATATCATAATGCGTAACATTACCTAAATGCAAAAACATTTAAACATTTAAACATTAAAAACTAATAAGTAACCAACAATGTACAATAAAGGAATTATTAAATAATAAATTATACTGCCATTAAAAATTTAAACTTTTTTGCTCTGAGATGGCTTAGTAGGTAAATGAGCTTGCCACCAAGCCTGAGAACCTAAGTTCAAGCCCTGGAACTCAACTGGTAGGAGAGAACTGACTTCTACAAGCTGTCCTTTTAAATTAAGCTTTTTCTGGATATGGGAGAACACACCTGTAATCCTAGTAGTCTGAAAGCAGAGGTAAGAGGGTCACAAATTCAAGACCTCAAAACTCAAGAGATCTGCCTACCTTTGCCTCCTGGGTGCTAGGATTAAAAAGATGAGCACCACCATACCCAGCCTAGCTCGTATTTAAAAATTAAAAAGGAAGCTGAAGATGCTCAATAGTAGACCACTTGCTTAGCATACACAAGCCCTGTATACAATCCCCAGAGTAATTTTTAAGTTTTACATATATCCCAGATGGGCACAGGGGCACACATCTATAATCCCAGCAGGCAGATCTCTGTGAGTTGGAAGCCAGCCTGGTCTACACAGTGGTCCAGGGCAGCCAAGGCTACATAGAAAAACCCTGCCGGGGAGGCGGGGCGGAGTGCAAAAAACATTTAGCTATGCATACACATCTCAAGAAGCTGGGAATGGTAGTTCACACCTTGATCCCAGGATGCCTGTAATCCCAGCACTAGGGAAGCTAAAGTCAGCCTGGGCTAAAAAAGTGAGTGAATTATGGCTCAGCTAGCGTAATAGTACAGAAAAGAACTGGAAACATATACTAGAGCAAACTTAAGGATTGCTGTGACTTTTTCTGGAAGGATAACTACAGACAGACAGACACAAATGCCTCTGACACTGCATTAAACTGACTCAGAAATAACCATGTGGACCTAAATGTTCCACATGTTCACTAAGAAATACTAAAAAGAGGACAGAAACCTTTTATTTCTTCTTAAATGCCCTCTTACCTTTTGTTTTTAGCTCTTACTCCCCAGAAAAACCTGTAGTTATACACATTTGGTTTCTGTTTAAGATTTATTTAGTGTGGAAAGGGGCATGTAAATAGAAGCCAGAAGGTAACTTTTGAGGAATCATTTCTCTCCTTCCACCTTCTTTTGAGACAGTGTCTCTTTTCCTGCCTTTTCCTCTGATCTCACCTTAGGATGGTAGATATTTAAAATATTTACCACTGCATCCAGCTTTTTACATGGGTTCTGTTAAGACAGCAGTTCTCAACCAGTGAATTGAGAATACCATGGTGGTCACATTATCTGATATCCTGTATATCAGATTCAAAATAGTACCAAAATTACAGTTATGAAGTAGCAACAAAATAATTTTATGGTTGGGATTACCACACCATGAGGAACTGTCTTAAAAGAAGAATTAGGGAGGTTGAGAACCATTGTGTTAAGGGATCACATTCAGGCTTGTTTGGCTAGTGTTTTTCTCTACTAGCCCCTTGCTTTGAGACAGGACCTCACTGCACAGCAGGCCAAGCTAGCCTCAACCTGAGGCAATGCTCCTGAATCAGCTTCCTCACTGGGATTACAGACCTGAGCATGGCCTTGAACTCCTGAGTGCTCCAATTACAGGGGTTGTGCACCCTCTGACCTGGCTGGTGTGCACATTTTAAAAAACAAGTTCTATTCAAAGTAAACTTTAAAAGAGGTACTCAAAAGTATTTATCATGGTAAATTAAGAACTGATACACATTCTTGAGGAACTAACTGTTAATCATCAGTTTATGAGAATTGTACAGAATTTATAACCTACAGTTAGTCAATATCATTTCATTCTAGTGGCTGTTAAGCTGCACACCGGCAGAAATTCCCCCAAGCAACTCTTCAGGTACGCTCATGTTCTTGTACCACCAGCAAGTCCTTTAAAAGTTCCTCCTCTCTTGTGTGGGGCTTCTTCAATATATTAGTATAAATAGTCAATAGTACAGAGACCTAGGCTGTAGTCTTACTTTGTCATAATGAAACTCAAGCACATTTCAGTTTGGTTTTCTTGATTTATACTCACAAATCTTTACCTTGCAGCACTGACACTCCATGAAGTAATGTACACATTTATACTGGATTCAAATCCCCTTTGACTTCTATGAGTTACTTGCCTGGCATTGGGCAATTATCTATCCTTACTGACTTCTTTTCCTTATTTGCTACCTGTCCATTATGAGAACAGAATAAATGAATATAAATAATGTATTAAAAGTGACTACCATGGTAAGCCCTCAGTAAATAACCTGCTACAACTTATCAGCAAGCGTTCTTCCTTGACAATGTTTTCTATCTTAATACTTTTTTTCCGACTGTTTCTACAAAACTTCAATGAGTGGCAGTGGTACAGACCTTTAACCTCAACAGTCAAGAGGAAGAGGCAGGCAGATCTCTTTGAGTTTAGGCCAGCCTGGTCTAAAGAGTGAACTCCAGGACAGCCCAGGAAATGACACACAGAGAAATCAATGACTAGACAAGAATGTATGCTGTAACAAATCAGCAGGTAATGTCATTCAAATACATTCACCACTACTAGGTAAAATTGTAAGCAGGATAACAACTTAGAACTGGCAAATACTTTGTCCAATGATTTACTGTTTTTACAGGTAAAGGTACCTTATGTACGATAGAACACTGAAAGACTTCTGTGAGATGCACAGAACATAATGTGCTCAGAATGTCCATAACCAAATACAGCAACAGCTCCCAGTCTTAATCAGGGTTACTACTGCACACCATGACCAAAGCAACTTAGGGAGGTAAGGGCTTATTTCACTCATGGTTCCAAAAACATTTCATCATAAAAAGTAGTGAGAGTAGGAACTCACACAGGGCAGGACTCTGGAGTCGGAGGCTGATGGAGAGGCCATGAAGAAGGGCCGCTTACTGGCTTGCTCCTCACAGACTGTTCAACCTGCTTTCTTATGGAACCTAGGGTCACAAAGCCAGGGATGGCACCACCCACGATGGCTGGGCCCTTCCACATCAATCACTAAGAAAAAGCGGTAAAGACTTGTCTACAGCCTGATCTTATGGAAGTGATTTCTCAAATGACCCTTCCTCCTCTCTGATGACTTTAGTTTGTGTCAAACTAACATAAAACTATCCTACACACAACCCTCCCCACCAATATAGGAGACTTTGTTCTTTTGTTAGGAGATACTAAAGAAATCTTTTCAATTAATGTTTCCATTTATTTACTATCCAAAATCTCTCTCCCTCCCTTTGGCTCTATGATATTTCCAGACAGGGTTTCTCTGTGTAGGCCCCTGGCTGTCCTAGAACTCGCTCTATAGAGCAGTCTGGTCCAGAACCCAGATATCAGTCTGCCTCTGCCTGCCAAGTGCTGGGATGAAAAGTGTGTGCCACCATCACCAGGCTTAATCAAGGTTCTTTTGGCAGAGTTTTTGAGCACTAACTACCAACATGTTCAATTTCCGCTTTCTGCTTAAAAAAAAATTAATGGAAGAAAATTCAGAATATTTTTCAGTTAGGGAACAAGTGACAACAGTCAGACATTTATAATATGTAAATTATCACAAAGCAAAACTTTCATGCAAATCATAAAGAACAGCCCAACAGAGTAATAAGCTTCCAATGGATAAAAAGCAACCAAAGACTCATTAACACAACACTCACACATCACTTCAAATACAATAGTTGCACAGTTCCAATTTGTAAACCCCTGCACTTGTTCTCTTCCAAAAGGATTCTTCTAACTTACAATTACATTTACTGCACATATAAAATGATATGGAAGGCAGCATGTGGCCAGGTGCAGTTGCACACACAGGTAATCCCAGCTCTTGCAAGGAAACAACAGGAACTCAAGGTCATCCCATCCTCCCCGACACTGGGGAGTTCAAAGCCACCCTTTGAACTCGGGAGATCTTGTCTCAAAGGGGGAAAAAAAAGAGAAAAAAAAAAAAAACTAATCGCTTCTGCTGTAAACTTATTTTAACTTTCTTAAATTTAAAAACCTCTTTGCCTTCGGTTTCAAAAAACTTTCTTTTAAAAAGGCATCTTTTTTTTTTTTTTTTTTTTTTACTGGTCCTTCCTCCACATAGAAAATGAACTCCTGCTAGCCCCTCTGCCCCCATCTGGGTGCCAGCCGGTGCCTCACGGGGCCGTCCTGAAAGTGCGTCTCCCGGACCTGCGGGTGTCACTTGGGTGGGAAGATCTCTTCCTTCAACACGAACGGCGGCAAGGAAGCGGAGAGGCGGTAGGGACCGTAAGACCAAATCACGGCCGCACGCTCGCTACGAGGTCAAGGTTGCGAGGGGCTCGCCGGGCTCCGAGTGCTCCGGAGCCGAGCCCACCCTCGGGCGGGCGGGGTGTTCCACGTACCTGGAGGGAGCTGCAAGTTAGCGGGCAGCTGGATTGTCGTGGTGCCGGGGGTTTTCACGGTGACTATCTGAGGAGCGGGCAGCCTGGGGCCGCCGAGCTTCGGCAGGGCAGTGACAGGCACCACTTTGGTCACTAGGGTCCCGACTGGGGATGCCAAGGGCCGGGGCGCCACCGACTCCACGCAGACACTGACAGGCGCCTTCGTCGCGGCGCCCAGGGCCACCGGGGCGCCCTCCACCCGCACGGGCAGCGCGGCGGCGGGGGCCGTGCTCACGGCCCCCGCGGCGCCGGCCACCGCGGGAGCAGCAGCGGCGCCGGCCGGCTCCGTGAGGCCCGCCGGCATGCCCTCGGGGAGACTCAGCGGCAGCGGCGCTGCCCTTCCCGGAGCCGAGGCGGGGCGGGCCGGGGCAGGCGGCGGCCGACTCGGGCGCGGGCCGGGCGCCGCAGCATCCCGGGGCACCCGCGCGCTCCGGGCCCGGCCGGCGGAGTCGCCGGCCGCTCCCTCAGCGGCGCTCCCACGTGCGCGCCTCAGCCCCGGTCCCGCCGAACAAGCGCCCGGAGCGGCAGCTCCCTCGGGGGCGTCACTTCAGTTCCCACCCGGGGGAGCCTGAACTCTGCGCTCCCCGGCCGGAGAACTCGGAAGCCTACAGCTCTGAGCCCACGGCAGCCAAGCACGCGCCCCGCACAGCCCGCCGCGCAGCGCTGCCAGCCATGTTTATATAGCCACGCGGAGCCCGTGCGCACGCGCCCCGGCGGCCCCCGCCGCCCGGGGCTTCCCTGGAATCCGACCTCCCGATTGGCCGGCCAGAGGGATCGCGCCCGTGACGTCACGAGGGGCGGCTCCGGAGTGGCTCAGGACCTTCCCGAGACTCCGCAGCGCTGGGGCGCAGGTTCCCGGAAAGTTGTCACGTGCGCGCGGCCGGCTGCGCCCGCCTCCGCTGGCTCGCCGCGCTGGGCGCCTCTGAAGCCCCCCGCCGCCCTTTCCTGGGACGTCAAAACCTCGCGAACAAAGTGCGGAGAGCTGGCTCTGGATCAGCAGAGTTCAGCAACGCAGTCCTTCGGGTTTGCCTGTTTTCTGGGGGGTTTCACCGCGTCGCTGGAAAGCCTCACAAAAATTCTCATTACAGTAGACATCGTGAAAATCAGAATAGTGTGTACTTTTTACCGTTTTTAGAATATTGCTTTAGATTTGAAATGCCTAAACATAAGCTGGAAGGTTTTTTGTTGTTTTTTTTCATTCCTTCTGACTGGTTTGTATGTCTATCCACCATTAGCTTATTTGTTTTTGTTGAAGGCTGACTTGGCTCTGCCTTCCCAGCGCTGGGATTAAAGGCTTGACCATCCACACCTGGATTCTTTATTTTATTAAGACAGGTTCCCACACAGCAGTTTAGGATATCTTGAACTCATTCTGGCTTTAAGGTGTGGTAATCCTTCTGCCTCAGCTTCCAAAGTGCTGACCATTTCCTAGCGTTTTTAAATTGTTTGCATGTCATCTTCCAGGAAACCAAGACAAGTCTTCTGAGTCTTAATCTTCAAATTCCAGCTGTAAAATCTTTGGGGTGGGGAAGGTTCGGGACGGGGTTTCTCAGTGTAGCCCTGTAAGTCCTGGAACTGTCTCTGTCTCTCTTTGTGGCTCCATGTCTCTGTCTCTTTCGTCTCTGTCTTTCTCTCTCTCTGTGTGTCTCTCTCCCCCCTTCCAACCCCCAGTGCTGGATTAAAGGTGTGTGCCATCGTTGATGGGCTCCAGTTCTAAAAATCTTTAGGACAGTCTACTGAGGTATGCAACAGTCCAGGGTCGAAACACTTCTCCATGATCTAGCCAGAGAAGACACCTTTGCTTGCATACATGTCGGTAAGATCAGGTTTGTTTGTTTTGGTAGCAAATTATACTATACTGAAGGATATTATGCAGGTATGTGGGTGCTTAGCTCTAGAGGGTTTCCCCCTAAATATATATGTTGAAATTTCAATGGTATTAGGAAATAGGTCCTTTACGAGATGATTAAATCATGAAGTTCCTATAAAAGAGACCCCACCCACTACAAAAATAAAAAGTATGTCAAGTGTTTCTGGTAACATGATCTTCCCCCAATTATGCATGCATGACACACCACTTGGTAACCTACAAACATGCTGTGTTTGTTGCAGTGAGGTGTGGGGGTGAACACTTAGAATCCCAACACTGAAAAGAGTCAGGCAGAAAGAGTTCAAGGCCAATACTCCTGTGGTTCAGCAGTCTTGACTATACAGCAAGTTCTGAGCCAGCCAGGGCTACATAGTAAATCTCTCTCGCTCTCTTTCTGTCTCCATCTCTCTGTGTGTCTCCTCTTTGAATCTTCCCTTTTTTTTTTTTTTTGGTTGGGGGGGTTGGTTCTAGACAGGGTTCTCTGTGTAATCTTGGCTGCCCTGACTTAATTTGTAGACCCGGCTGGCATCGAATTCACAGAGATCCACCTACCTCTGCCTCCCTTGAGTGCTAGGATCGAAGACTTGTGCTCAACTGTGCAAAACTCTTAAATAAAAGACGAAAATCACAGTCTCCAAGTGGGTTTCCTAGTAATGGGAACAGGGAGTGTCTCTGACATGAACTCAGTAGCTGGCTCTTTGATCACCTGCCTCTGAGGGAGGAGCACCCTTACCAGGCCACAGAGGAAGACAGTACAGCCAGCCCTGATGAGACCTGATAAGCTACGATCAGAGGGAAGGGAAGGAGGACCTCCCCTATCAGTGGACTGGGGAAGGGGCATGGGAGGAGAAGAGGGAGGGAGGGCAGGATTGGGAGGGGACAAAGTGAATAAACTGTAATTAATAAAAAAATAAATAAATTTTAAAATAAAAAGAAAAAAGCAAACAAAATATACATTAAATATTAAACATTAAAATAATCAAGGCTGGAGAGATGGCTCAGTAGTAAGTACACCTGCTCTTTCAGAGGGCCTGAATTCAATTCCCAGCACCCACATCAGGCAGTTCACAACCAACCATCTACAACTCCAGATCTGACAACTCCAGATCCTTTCTATTCTGGGCATCTCAACCCTTGCACACATACCTACACAGAGACACATACATATAATTAGAAATAATAAAATTTTAAAAATAAAATAATAAGCCAAGTTTAACAGTATATACCTTTAACCCCAGCATTAGAAAGGCTGAGATAAGCAGTAGATCTCTGTGAGTTCAAGGCCAAAGTGATCTACAAGTGTAGACCTCTTTGTAAGTTCCAGGTTGGCCAGGGCTAGTGAGACCCTGTCTAAAAATAATAATAGTAAGCAAAACACAGAAACCTAAGGGAAAAGGATTGTAACAAGTTTGAGGCCAGCTTGGGCTATAGAATGACCCTGTCTTATCTGACAAAATTAAAAAAAAAAAAACAATTAATTGTATAAATACTTTTTAAAGAGTTCTAGGGAATTCCTTTGCCTCTCCATGCAAGGTAAGGTTACAATTAAAAAATGACCACCTAGGAAACCATCAGATGTCTGTTGGATAAAGTTTTTTGTTTTTTTGTTTTGGATTGTTTGTTTGTATGTGTGTTTCGGGGAGGGGGTGGAGAAATAGGGTTTCTCTGTATACTCTTACTTGTCCTGGACCCACTTTGTAGAACATGTTGGCCTTGAACTGACAGAGATCTGCCTGCCTCTGCCTCCCGAGTGCTGGGATTATAGGCATGTGCCACCAAGCTTTGTGTGTATGTGTGTGTGTGTTTTGGGAGGTGGTTGTTGTTTTTGGCTTTTTGAGAAAGGGTTTTTCTGTGTAGCCTCAACTGTCCTGGAACTCAATCTGTAGACCAGGCTAGCCTCAGAGATCCACCTGTCTCTGCCTCTCATGTGCTGGGACTACACATGTGCAGGCATGCACCACCTCTGCCTGACTTTTTGATTTTTATCTCAGTTTATTGGTGTGAGGGGGGTGGTGTCACAGTGTGTGTGCAGGTCAGTGAACAACTTTCAGGAGTCAGCTATCTCCTTCCACCATGTGGGTTCTGGGTATTGAACTCAGGTCATCAAGTTTGGTCAAAAACACTGGTTGAACCATAGCACTTGAGTATGGTAGTATTTTTGTTTTAGCGTCTCAAATCACTGTTAAACTGTCATTCTGTCACTGTTTTTAGTCTTCTCCATCCCTGTAAACTCTTCTGGATGATCCTCTATCATGTGATCTAGACACTTCCTCTGCTGTCTATCTCATATACCTCATTCTCCAGGTGAAAATGCTGTTCATGCTGTGACCCACTATGATGGATATGATAGTGTAAGTTTATAAACCCAGGAAGTGGAGGCAGGAGGATGGAGAGCTCAAGGCTACTTTGATAGTCCATGTCTCAAATTAAACTTATGTAGTGATCCAAGTCATTTACAACTCTCTCCATCCCCCACCCCAAGCATTCCACAGTTTTCCTGATCACTTACATTGATGCTGACTCCCAGAAACAAAGTTCAGGGGATGAACCTTGATAGTATGGAACAGCTCCTGGGAAGCATTCACTAGAATGCATTTCCTTTTCCTTTTTAATGGTAACTACTTCATTTTAAGGGATTTAGCAGGGTGGTTAGTGGCAGATGCAGTTTAGTGGAAAAGATTGTTTGCCTGAGATCCACCTGTTCCTATAAAACCCTGCTGTTAAAAAGAATAATTTATCCAAAGAACTAAGATTCAAAACAGTCTGGAAGATGCCAGCACTAAATTTCTTTTGCAATACTATACAAATGTCTGATTCATCACAAATCCTACACTGTCTGTGGCAGAATTCCTTGGGCATAAGATGTTAATAAATACTAAGAGAATGGATTGAATAGAGTCAAGCAACATTTAAGCAAAGCAAAAACAGTGCAGGAAATTTAAATTTTACTGTTGTCTGTTAAAAGCTGAGCAGATGGGTTAACTTTTTTCTTTTGTATGTTTGTTTGTTTGCTTGTTTTTTCCAGACAAGATTTCTCTGTGTAACAGAGCTCTGGCTGTTCTGGACTCACTTTGTAGACTAAGCTGGACTAGAACTCACAGAGATCTGCCTGCCTCTGCCTCCCAAATGCTGGGATTAAAGGCATGCACCACCATGTCCAGTTTAGCATTCATTTTAATCTCCCAACATAGCCACCACACCTAGTTTTTTGTTGTTTCATCTTTTGTGAAAGCCCTAGGCTAAGGAAAAGCCATGCCCACAAACACTAGCCACTCATACTGTGTAGACCATCCCTTTTTTAGAGATTGTGTTTTAATTATTGTGCTGGATGATTTTGTGTTAACTTGACATAGGCTCCAATTATCTGAAAGAAGGCATCTCAGTTAAGAAATGCCTCCAAGCCAGATGGTGTTGGTACACACCTTTAGTCCCAGCACTGGGAAGGCAAAGGCAGATGGATCTCTGTAAGTTCAAGGCCAGCCTGGTCTACAAAGCAACTTCCAGGACAACCAACGCTACACCGAGAAACCCTGTCTTGAAAAGAAAAGAGAGAGAGAGAGAGAGAGAGAGAGAGAAAGAAAGAAATGCTTCCAAAGGCTCTGCTTTAGAGCATTTCTTAGTGACCAAACTATTTTTTGTTCATTGCAACAAGTGACCCCTAAATAAGAACATTAAATTTCTCCCTTCTCTTTCCTCCCTCCAAACCCTCTCATGTACCATCCCAACTCTCTATCAAATGCACGACCTCTTTTTTCATCAATTGTTATAGTATGCATATATGCATTTGTATATACACATAAGCTCTTAGATATAACATGTTTAGTTGAAAGACCAAAGAATTGAAAATTGTTTTGGGGGGTAGTAGTTTGGGGTTTGGAGCACAGGCCAGAGTGAAGGCCAGCAAGGTAGAGGCATGTTTAGCCACCTGGAGAAAGGAACTAGCTTTACTGCATTCTTTTCCTGCCCACTAGAGATACAGTTGCTAGGAAACTGGCCCAGAATGCCAGGGCAGAACTGTTTGTGGTCCTGGCACCTAAAGTAAACTAATCATTTCAAAAGTCAATTTCCATTACCCAATCATGTATCGCCAAAGCATGTAAGTCCCTGCTTGCGTTTTTTTCCCTTTAAAAACCTTGTTCCCCTAGACAATGGAGCCGCATTCCCTTCCTGCTTCTGCAGGAAGTTTTTGCAACCCATGGCTTGAGCATGTATACAATAAATCCTCATGTATTTGCAGTGGAGTCAATTCCTGGTGGTCTTTCGGAGTCTCATGAACTGGGCATAACATAGTCTGTATGGTGTTACTTGTAGGCATGTTTTCAAGTGCTGACTCTTTGGCACTGGACAACCAATATGTATGTTCTTCCCAGGGGAGGGCCACCCACCCAACTCCTAGCTTTATTCAGTTGCTATAGTTCTTTGTGTAGGCTTGAGGCCTCATGAGCTTTTCCCTGTCCACTTTGGCATGTCCAATGGTGTTATCCAGGTTCAGCTCCCGTTTGGGCAGGCAGGTTGGTGATACTTTATGGCTGTAGCTCCAGACAATCTAGGACACCATCTCACAGCATCTTGTAAATCTCTGGTTCTTGCAATACTCCCTGAGCCTTCGGTACAAAAGTGATTGCAGAATCCAATGGGACCAGGCTCCAGGACTCTGCATTTCTATTGGTTGCGTTTTTCTGGAGTGGTCTCCAACTGTTGCAAAGAGAGGTTTTCTTGATGAGGAATGAAGACTAACCTTATCTATGGGACAAATATCCATAGATTGTTCTTAGGAATTATTCTGGTTTAGTAAATAATTGATTATAGGTTCTCCTGCAGTAACCATGGTTTCTCTGGCACTGAATAGTTAGACAAGTTTCTTGGACCTGGTCTCCCTCTTGTTGTTGAATGGAACTTAAGAGAGCTGTTGTTTTCTCTTGAAGCTTTCCATATACTTTCTTTGTGGTATATACTTAGTATTTTATAATATGTAATGGAGATTTTCTTTTCTGGTCTTGGGTATTTTGAATCTCTTGATGGTTCTTGAATCTCTAAGGGTATGTCTTTCTTGTTTTGAAGAAGTTTTTTTATGATCTTGTTGAAAATTGATCTATGTCATTGACTTGAGATTCTTCTTCCTAATTTATGCCTATAAATTTAAGATTTGGGAGGATTTTTGTTTTGTTTCCAATTCCTATGTGTTCCTTTCCTGTGTATTTTAACATTTTTTTCATGTTCATTACTTATTTAGTCTGGATCCACTATTTTATCTTTGAAACTTGATATTCTGTCTTCTCTTATGTTCATTTTACTTATAAGGCTTTCTTTTGAGTTTTCTAGTTGGGCTTTTGGGTGCTTCAACTCCATCTTCACTTCAGCTTGAATCCCCCTCTATGTTTCTGTCCCTTTATTGAGTTCCATTCTCAAGTCCTAGCTGTGTGTGGTAGTGCATACCTGTAATCTCAGCAGAGGCAGGCCAATCTCAATGAGTTCAGGCCAGCCTGGTCTATAAAGTGAGTCTAGGCAGCCAGCACTACACAGAGAAACCCTATCTCCAAAAACAAAACCAAACAAAACAAAAAAATCTCAAGTCTTTAATTGTCATAATCATTTCCATCAGCCTTGTGTTTGTATTTTCTTGGGCATCACTCAGAGGTTTATTCTTCTTAAACTTTTTCTCCTTGATTTTACTGAGCTAATTCTGTCTTCTTTCATTATTTAAGAAGGCTTATGACTGTACTTTTAATTTCTTTGTCCTGGAGTTCATCCAGGTAATTCTCATTGGCAAACATTTCTATAGGACTGGTAGGTTTGGGGAGAAGAAACTGTCTTGATTTTTCATATTGTTGGTATTCCTGTGATGAGGTTTGAGCACATGGACTTCCTTTGTTAGTTTTAAGTTTGATATATAGAGAGAATCAGGGTCAGGTTGGGTGTAGAGAGGTTGGAAGTGGCTTGGATGGAATGTGGTCAGATGGGCAAAGGGGACTGAGCTTCTATCCAGGATGTGCTTTCTGTTTCATGCTGGGAGTTTGGGGGCTGATAGGTCTAAGAGAAAAGGTTGAATATAATATGGGAGAATCTGGTGGTGTGGCAGATAAGTAGGGAGGTTACTGACCCAACCTTAGAGTTCCTCTGCAGTAAAGGCAAGACTAGGCCTATACACTGGTTGTGAGACCATTATATCTTGAGATTATGAAAAAGACATGGATAAAAAGGTCAGGGTTAATGTGCCATGAGGCTACACCCTGGAAAAGGCCATAGGAAGTCTAGGTATAGAGTGAAGTGGTAGAGGCAAGTGCAAAGGTCCTGGGGATACCTGAAGGTATGACAGGCCCTGGGAGAAGCCTAAATGTTGGCTGAGATGAAGGAGATGGTGGTGGGACTAGGCCAAGACCCAGGCTTGGAACCCAATAGAAATATAGAGGCCGCTACTACAAGGCACAGGTGGCCAGAATAGGCATTGTTTTTTTTTTTTTTAATTATTTATACGGGGCTCTGCCTGCATGTACATCTGCATGCCAGAAGAGGGCACTAGATTACATTATAGATGGTTGTGAGCCACCATGTAGTTTCTGGGAACTGAACTCACAAACTCTGGAAGAAGCCAGTGCTCTTAACTTCTGACCCATGTGTCCAGCTTGATATATGCACTCTTTTAAAGGTGAATTTATACATTTATTTCTACAATTTGGTTTATCATTTATCTAATGATGGGAACTTTAGTTCTCTTATTCCCCCAAATATACTCCTCTTGACATTAATAGACACTGGCCTGAAGTTAAGTAGTAATGGTGTTACATTTCTGTAAAAACTGAAGTAGGATACTTGGGGACAAAAATGATGCATTTATCTTTACATATGGAAAGAATGAAGGAAAACAATCAGTTGATTTTATTATGTTGATCTGTTAATGTCTGTAATCATAAATGTCTCAGGGTTTCTGTTGCTGTGAAGAGATACCATCAGTATGTCAACTCTTATAAAGAAAACATTTAATTGGGTCTGGCTTGCAGTTCAGAGGTTTAGTCCATTATCATCATGGTGGGAAGCATGGTGGCATGAAGGCAGACATGGTGCTGGAGAGGTAGCTGAGAGTTTTATGTAGAAGGAATCTCTTGTGTATTGTACGGGTGCAACACTTCCTGTCAATTAAAAAACCCATAGCCTATGGCTGAAGCAGAAAATAGGTGGGACTTTCAGGGGGCAGAAGAAATTTTAGGATAGAAACAGGTACAGGAGATTCAGCTGCCTAGAAAAGAGGAAGAAGGATGCATGGTGCCTGAGCTCAGGCAACCAGCCACGTGGCAGAATGTAAAATAGTATAAATGGGTTATTTGAAGTTATTAGGTAGTCAGAGAAGAGCCCAGCTATATGGCCTAGGTATTTGTAAATAATTATCTTGAGTTTCATCAGTTGTTATTCCGGAAGCTAAGGGTTGAGAGGAAAAAGCACCTGAAATATAATAGCATCATAAACCTATAGTTTTATATCTGGATCTGCAGGCAGAAGGAAGAGAAAGTGGGCCACTAGACCTGGCTTGAGCTTCTGAAACCTTAAAGCCCACCCCCTATTAAACCACCTCCTTCAATAAAGCTATACCTCCTCCAACAAATCCACACCTACTCTCACAAAGCCATACCTGTTCCCACAAAGCCACACCTACTCCAACAAAGCTACACCTACCCCAATAAGGCCACCTCTCCTAATAGAGTATTCTCTATGGCCAAGCATTCAAACGCTAGTCTTTGGAGCCCATTCCTATTCATACTACCACAGTAATGATACTGAAAATACTTCTTTTATTTGTGTTTGTCGAGTGTGTGCATGTGAGCAGGTACAGATGCCACTTGCCTTTCAAGTAAGGGCCATGTCATTAAATGCCCAGATATCCTGAATAAAAGAAAACTGAACAGATACAAAATTATTTCCAGTAATTCACTACTGGGAACATACAAAAAGAATACAGGTAAAATTGGGCAAATCCAAAGGCTAAAGTTAAATTTCTTGAATGAACAAAGTAAATCATTCTTACTGTTCATTTAAACTTCCAAGTACCTAAAATGTCTTCTGGAACTCAATCAAAGTTTACTATTCTGGCAACTGGTGGGATAGCTTGGTTCATCAAGGAAAGGTGCTTGTGACACAAGCATGACCACATAAGTGTGATCCCTAGAACCCACACACAAATGGAAGAAGCAAACCAACTTTGCAAAGTTTTTCTGACTTTTTCACATCTATCATATACACAAACACCAAACAACAATAATTAATAACATGTTTTAAAATTAAAAGGGGAATTAAGACCAACCAAGCATGAAGTCTGTCAGAAAAAATCTTCCTCAAGCAAGGCATCAGATTGTACTTAGCAGCGGATATCTTCATGGGCGCTGCTTTGAACCTGGTCCACAGTGGTTTTTTTTCACCAATTCATTTAAATACTTCCTGCAACAAAGCACTCTTAAAACATGAAGTTGTTATTTTCCTCTGGAAGGAATATGGGCTAACCACTTTTTAAATGGTTAACTGCAGGCTGGAGGTAAGAGCACTGGCTGCTCTCCCAGAGGTCCTGAGTTCAATTCCCAGCACCCATATGGTGGCTCACAAGCATCTATAACAAGATCTGATGCCCCTTCTGGTGTGTAGTCCTACATGCAGGCAGAACACTGTATAAATAATTTTTTTAAATGGTTAACTGCATAATTCACTTCCTTTTTTAATTTTTTTATGAGGCTGGATTTTACTATGTAACCCTGTCTGGCCTCAAATTCAAAACCATCTTCCCTCAATTTCCCAAGTGCTACAATTAGAAGTGAATGCCACCATGCCAAGATATTCCTTCCATTTTTTTATGCCTCCATTAAAGGTTTAATAGTCTTAATCACTTAAGCTTGTTCAATATTTTAAAAAGTCTCTTTTTAAGATTTATTTTTTTATGTATATTGAATCTGTCTATGTGTATGTATGTATACCATGTGTGTGCCTATGCCTGCAGGGGCCAGAAGAGGACAATGAATTCCCAGGAGCTGGAATTCCATTCTGTTGTGAACTGCCCAATTTGGGTGAGCAAAGAGATCTCAGGTCTTCTAGAAGACCAGCACAAGTCTCATTAAAGTGCGTGTATGGTGGCCAGCACCTTCATCTGCTGAGCTGCAGGGGTTGGTCTTCTAAGCTGTGCTCAGATGCTAATTTCTGTGCCCCGAGATCAGGTCGCAGTGTGAACATGGGCTTTGTCATGATTGTTAAAGAATTTCCTGTATCAAAGTTGTGTACAGAATGCTCCCTAATTATCTCTGATTGGTTAATAGAAAAGCTGAAGAGCCTATGAGGAGACAGTAGGCGGGACTTCTGTTCCCAGCCTGGGGGTGGGGGAGGTGTCGCCGTGCTGTAAGAAGTTGCGATGAGATCCAAGATGAAGCCGGAACGGCCGGTATGAAACTGGAGGACAGGTAATAGGGCATATGGCTGGGAAGTAGGCCAGGTTAGCATAGACCAGTCAGAAGAGATTAGCCTCTGCCCAGTTATGGTGCTTGAGGTTTATTAATGCAGGTCTCTGTCTCATTATTTGGGCGCTAGAGCAGGCATAGAAGAAGAAAACACTTAATGCAACACTGAGCCACCTTACCAGCCCTTTTGTTAAATGTTTGTGTGTATGTACGCATGTGAATATGTGAGTGTATGCACACACGAGTGCAGTTTGCATGTAGAAGTCTTTTGACTAGGCTGGAAGCCAGCAATCTTTATGTCCAAGCCTCATCCCTCTTTGGGAACACCCCCTTGTTATGTAAGTGCTGGGACCTAAACTCTGAGTCCTCATAATTGTCGAGTGAGCCATCTCTGCAGTGCCATCTTCCCCCTTTGACTGATACAAGGTCTCATGTAGCTCAGGCTAGACTGCATTAGATAAGCTGGAGATGATCTTAAACTTCTGGTCTTCCTGCCCCCACCCTCTAAATGCTGGAATTACTTTTACAAAAGTATAATTATTTATATTAAAAGACTTTTTTATATGTGTGGGAACGAATATGTATATATGTGCCATGTGTGATCAGGTTTCCTTAGAAGCCAAAAGATGGAGTGCCTGAATCTAGAAGCCCAGTACTTGCCTGTGGCTATAGCTGTTCCTTATCACTCAGCGCCCTCTACTGACAGAGCTAGCAAAGCAGAAAAGCGCCTCTCACAGAAGAGGGCATGGGCAAGCAGACTGGTACTAGAGCCCAGAATTTCTTAACTAGCATCTGTGTTTCCAGTATTTTACACCTCAAATACTTTTAATTAAAATATTTTCAAAGAATAATGAGAAAAGATCAGTATATATTGTTTCATATTTGTTGCAAACATCTTTAATGACAGGCATAACAACAGCTGGACCTTTGCCTCTGCATTAATGCTGTTTCAGTGCTATTTTGGTTTGAATACATGAAGAAAATCTGGCCCTTAGTAGACACATAGTTTGAAAAGGAAAGAGTATTTCAATAGACTTCTCATTTTATGGTGGATACTCAAAATTTGGTAAGTAGTAGATTTGAAAAGATGAGTGGCAATGTAGAAATGGAAATACCATATTTTTATACTCAGATATATTACAGTTCTTTGGTTACATCTTTGTTGATTGTTTTGAGCCTCATCTTATGTTTTAATTGCTGCCCTCCTGGGTCAGTCCCCAGATTGCTGAGATAACAGACATGCACTACCATATTCAGCTATGTCACTGAGTGGATCTTTCACTCATGCATGTTTTCATTATGTAATGTATATTGGGAAAATATTGGTTTACTGTTAAAAGCCCATACAGTAGTCTCCTCTTGCCCAAGGTCTCTTTTCAGAGGCTTCAAAATCTGTAACTCAAAGGAATTAAAGGAAAAGTTCCAGAAATAATTCATAAGTGTTAAAGTGTGAACTAATTGAAGTCACATGATGAAATCTCTTTTCTTCCTACTCTCTTGCCTTGGGTGTAAATCATCATCTTGTCTAGCACGTCCACACTGTATATGCTATTTGTCCTCTAGTCACTTAGCCATCTCGGTTACAGGATGAACTGGTGGCAGTACCATAGTTCCTGTGTTGAAATAACCTGAATATGGTAGCCTAGGCTACACCACAAGCCTGTATCACAACCTCCGCTTCAACTAATTACATATTTGATCATCTCATCACAAGAAAGGTGAATGCAGCAAGGGCTGTAAGGGGACACTGGTTGATTCTTATCTATTTACCGCTGTGGTGGAGCACGTGACAAACAGCCTGTAGGAGTAAAGATGGTTTCAGAGGGCCAAACTCATACTGTGGGAAAGGCCAAGTGGTGCTCATGGTGACATGAGCATTTGAGAGACCAGGAAAGAAAGCATGGACTAGAACCAAAGGCATACACAATTAACCCTGAGTGGCCTACTTTTGCCTCATAGGCCCTCACATCCCAGAAGTTGTACAACTTCAAACACAGTGGCATAATTCAGAGGCCAACTGTTCAAACATAGGAAACTGTATGCGAAAGTTCACATTTCAACCATAATAAAATAGAATAAGGTACTTGAGAGGCCACATTTTATGCCTTTATTAACTGTACTGTTGTAATCACTGTTTTGATACTGATTATTGTTGATCTCTTATTGTGCCTAACTTACAAATTAAGCCTTATCATCAATATCAGAGATCCACATTAGTCAGGGTTCTGCAAAGCAACAGAGTGGAGAGAGTGAGTTAAAGTAGGAGTAGTAGAGAGGCTCATAGGCTGTGGTCTGTTAGTCCAACAATGGATGTCTCCTCATGGAAAGGCCAAGAAGCTGACAGCTGTCCAGTCTAGGAGACTGGATGGCCCACGAATCCCAGTCTGGTGCTGGCGTCCCTGGGGATTCCTAGGGAGCTGCTGGTCTTTAGTCTGCATAGGAATCATGAAGAAGCAGGATAAATACAGTGAGGTC
>CM053764.1:25884763-25910571 GCA_028658305.1 Pachyuromys duprasi
AGAGAGAGAGAGAGAGAGAGAGAGAGAGAGAGAGAGAGAGAGAGAGAGAGAGAGAGAGAGAGAGAGAGAGAGAGATCCCTTCCAGACGCTTGGGTTTTAGTTGAGTCCAGATGCAGTCAAGTTGACAAGCAGAATTAGCCGTCACACATATGAGAAGGACAAAAGCACAGTATACATAGGCTTTAGTCACCGCAGGGGCTAGGCACAGGCCACCCAGGAAAACGGGTGTTCTGTTTCTCCATCTCATCAGTTTTATGTTGGACTGTATTTTTGCATGTAGCTTCCCCAGGAAGATGGAAAATTGACATCAGCCTCCCACAGCCCCACCAGCACCACGCACATGTTGCAGGATATTTGATCACATTGTGAACCCTGAGGTTGTGTGGTTTCCTAGAAAAACCTGTTCCTACTTGTGGTGTGGCTCAGCCTTAACACACACCTTTAACTCAAGACCTTTCTGCTTGAGTGTTGTAATCAGTTAAATAAAGTTAATCCTAGTCAAGAAGTGGAGCAAGCAACCAGTTGACAATAAGTGAACATAAGAAAAAAAGCCACAGAGAGTAAGAGGAAGTCAGGAGAATGGAGAGGGAGATGCACAGGAAGTAGAAGGGAGGAACACTCAGTTCTGAAGGTTTTTGAGACTGAGTAAAGCGGGTTTATTAAAGATCATTTACAGGGATGGTTGTGTTTTCCCAAAGTCATCAACACTACCACCATCTCCCGCTGACTAGAACAAACCTGGACTTACCACCCTACCTACTGTTAAAGTAGTGGAGGTGATTACAGGCTCCTTGCCTGCTTATGTAGACTCCATCCTTGCTCTTGTCAGGAATTGGGCTGTCCCAGGCAAGCATCATCATCCAACTGTGGCTTGTTTGCTGCAAATTGGAGTTACTTTGGCTAGGATTCCGAGCATTACTCTTATTGTCCTCTACCCTTTCCTGCAGCTATTACATTTTTTTGCCCCATCCCCATGTTCCCAAAGCATTGAAGGAGTGTTTTTTTTTTTTATTTTTTATTTTTTTATTTTCCTCTCTCATCTGCTGAGAGTAAAGCATTGAGGCCCAGTTCAAGGACAGATGCACATTTTTGTATAGACACCAATCAAGAGCAATGAATTTGAATTTGAATAAAACCACTCAGCCTTTTCATTGTCCATACACAATGCTTAAGGTGCTTTGAGCTACGCAAATTACTTCTGACTTTTCCAATTATCTGATGATGACTGTGGAATCTTCATGTCACCCCAGCAATCTGTACTGCTTTAATTATTACCTTACACAGAAAGTAAGCTTCCATTTCGCCCGGCCATGTCCCTGCCTTACCTGTTTGCGCCCTCAGGTAGTCTTTTAGCTGTGGTGTGCAGACTGTACCCGAGAAGCACACTCACTCCTAGAATGTCTTGCTGCAGAGGAGAGATAAGAGCAACATCTCCTGGAGTGGAAAGGCAGTTGCCTACTTCTAAATAGGCCAGTCTTTTCCCCTTGTGCTGTCCTAGTTCTGTATCCATCTATAGTTGCCTATTGTCATCTGTTTCTGGAAACTGCCTGTGCCTCAGTATTCATCAGCCTATGTGGTCCATACATTAATAATGTAGTCTATACATTCATTTATAGGGAAGCTTGGCTATGTTGTTAGAGGCGCAAATGTGTGTATGTGAAATGGAATGCTTTTATCCCATAAGATCATCTGCTTCTGCAGCAGGGAGCACTATATATGAGATATGGCCTTCTTGCTTTCTTCATTATACTCCATTACTTTAGCATCTTTCATAAACTCACCAAAAGAACACTAAGTTTCCTATCAATTGTATGTCATAGTATACCAGGATGTCTTGTTGTACCCAAATCACGATACCCCAAAGGACCACCACCAGGAGCTGAGTCTGTTGCAAATCACATGAGGATCTTTTTATTATAATTCATTACAAGCTATAGCTTGGGCTCACAGCCCCCACCACCGAAGTGGTGAAGAGCCCTGTACTCAGGTTAGTTGGGTAATTTAAAGATTCTGATCCCTCCCAGCATGCCTAAGGCAGGGGTGATTCCCACCTGACAAGCATCTATTGGTTGAAACATTGCATTTTGAATTGATTGGCTATAGGAAGGTCCCCAAACCATTAATCCCTCCCTAGGGGGATGGGCTAGTTTCCTAGCAACTGTATCTCTAGTGTATCTCTTTCCCCATGGAAAGAATGCAGTAAGGCGAGTTCTTCCCCTCAGGACATTACTGGACCTCCCCACCCAACTGGTTTAGACCTTAAGCTTTAATAGCCACCTTTAATCTTTTGGTCTCTCAGTCTCAATTCCTGCCACATTACTTCTGACATACTGTTAAAATTGTTTCATTCCTTCATATTAAAAAAAAAATCCTGCAGAGAAGGCTCAGTGGTTAAAAGTGCTTCCTGCTTTTCTAGAGGACCCAAGTTCGGCTTCTAGTACTCATGTCTGGTGGCTTACAACCATCTGTAGTTCCAGCTCCAGGGGAGCTGATGCTTCTGGCCTCCAGGCACCAGCACTCATTTGATCATGCTCATGCAGAGACATATATGGACACATAATTAAAAATACGTTATTTCAACATTTCTAATACACACACACATATATTCAAGAGCCAACTCTGCATACACACACAAAAAAAATCTAGCAACATTTTAGTCCAAACTACACTATGACAAAGTAAAGCAAACTAAAACCATCAGTCCATCCACAGCAGAGCTCCAGATCTTGGGCTGGCATTACTACAGTTCAGATTTCTACAAGAATCTTTTTACATATTTTCCTTGTTTCACATGAGATGGAACATTACATTCCACCAAGATAAGTAGACTTCAAGACCTTGAAAAGTAAAACTATCAGTACAGACAAGAAAACACAGAAGAGTGACAAAATAGAGTGTTTAAGTATTAACCCTGTATTTGAACATCAGGATAGAAACGATGTCTGCTCCCCTGGAGACCTGGGGAGGTGGCAAATAGCTACTTTTGCCTGGGGGATTGGGTGGGAGGAGAGGAAAGAAAAAGATGAGGAGGTAGGGGAGGAGGCTGGACAAAAGACTTGCCGTTAAATCAAGTAGGAGCAGGCTGGCTGCAAAGCTCACCAACATGCCCCCTCTTAATCATTCTGCCTAGTCAGAGCTCCTGAAGGACACTACTTTGGACATATCCCTTCTGTACTGGTGGGGTTTGTGTGTCAACTTGACACAAGCTAGAGTCATCAGAGAGGAAGGAACCTCAGTTGAGGAAATGACTCCGTGAGATCCAACTATAAGGCATTTTCTCAATTAGTGATCAGTGTGGGAAGGGCCCATCTCATGGTGGGTGGTGCTATCCCTGGGCTGGTGGTCCTGGGTTTTTGGTTTTTTTTGTTGTTGTTGTTTTTGGTTTTGTTTTTGTTTTTAAGAAATCAGGCTGAACAGGCCATGGGAAACAAACCAGTGAGCAGCACTGCTCTGTGGCCTCTGCATCAGCCCCTGCCTCCAGGTTCCTGCTCTGTTTGGGTTCCAATCCTGACTTCCTTTAACAGCAATGTGAAAGTGTAATCCACATAAACTCTTTCCTCCTCAACCTGTTTTCTGGCCATGTTGTTTCATGGCAGCATTCTAATTTCATAGCAGAAACAATAACTAAGGCACCATCTAACTGGAATTCTTCTGGAAGGGTCAATTGCCCTCCGGGCAGATAGTCCAGTTTCAGGTGTCTCACAACTGATCACACAAGTCTCCTACAATCTACACTGCTTTCAGCCATTATCTCTTAGGGTTTCAGGGCATCTCATATTCACTCTGCTAACAAAATTCATCTAGAAGGCATGTTGATCCATTCCACACAGAGGAGCATGGCCACCTCAGGATTTCTGTGCATAGTCCCCCCTGATTCATCTTTGAGTGTTCTGTGATTTTCGTGGGGAGCTATGAAGGTAACAGTACCCTCAGCCTTTAAACTAAAACAACACCAACAACCCACAGAGTGACTCACCAACTCACCAAGATGATTAAAGTGAGTTCATTAAGTGGTTAGAGCTGCAGGCAGCTCTGGACAATATGCATTGTCCCAAAGTCACCATCCCTCACTTACCTGTTCTGTAAGGCTGTAAGTTTACAGGAGAACTGATACAACCATGGGTCTCAAATACTACCTCATGTTAAAGCAGCAGAGGTGATTACAGGCTCAAATAGCATGAAATGAGATAAAAATCATACTCTGGAAAAGAGTGTATGGACTCTGTCCTTGCCCTTATAGATTCTAGCAATCTCAAAAGAACAGAGTCTCAGCACAGGATAGTTCCTTTTGCTCCTGTTTGCTGTGTAGAATAACTAACTAGAGTCTTGCCATGAAATGGAGTCACTAATTCAGAAGACTAGTCGCATTGCAAAAGCTGCCAATCTCAATGTGTGTTTAAAAATTATAATTTTTGCTTGAAACTTTTATGTGTGTGTGTGTGGGGGGGGGGTGTTTTGCATCTGACTGTCTGCTGCTGTGACCAGAAGAGGGTTTTGGATCATCTGAAACTGTAGTTAGAGATGGTTGCAAGCTGCTATGTGGATGCTGTGAACCGAATTCAGACCCTTCAGAATTGCCAGTGCTCTTATCTGCTAAGCGGTCTCTCCAACCCAAACATATATAACTCTCTTCCGGCCTCCATGGTACCACACATTCATGTAGTACAGAGACCTGTGTGAGAAGGAGAAAGACATGAGAGAGGGGGTTTGAAACAAGGTTGAAGGTAGCCTGGACTGGTCTCAAAACTAGGTGTGTAGCTGATGGTAACCTTGATTTCTATTGTTCTACCTCCATCACACAAATGCTAAGAATATAGATATGAGCCATCATGCCATTTATTGTATGCATGCCATAATGCTGAGGACTGAACCCAGGACTTACTTCATGCATGCCCAGCAAGCACTTGGCCACTGAGGTACTCCCCCATCCCTGTTGTTTACTGAGACATGGTCCTGCAGAGTTTATCATGCCAGCCTTGAACTCATTGTGTAGTCCTTGTAGGCCTTAAGCTTGGAAATTCTTTTTACCCCGGCTTCCTGAACTGCTCAGATTACCCAGCCTCACTAGACCCATACTTCCTTGAAATGTTGGTCATTGCTAATAAATAAGGCCAGCTGTTCTCCTTGAAGAGACAATTTATCATTGTTGTTTCTGAGAAAATGTTTGCCAAATATTCAAGACATAAAATAATATAGTTTGTCTTTCAGTGGATCTTTTGAATACAAAATGGTGGTTCATTAGAAAGTACTTAACTGACAGGTGTGGTGGTGCACACCTGTGATCCCAGCGTTTGGGAGGCAGAGGCAGGTGCATCTCTGTGAGTTTGAGGCCAGCCTGGTCTACAAAGCAAGTCCAGGTTAGCCAAGGCTACACAGAGAAACTGTAAGGATGAAAAATTTTAACTTGGCCCTAACCATGGGAACTGACCATGGAAACTGAGACTTGTGAGCTTTAATCATTACCAAACCCGGAGCTGATACAATACCAAACCCAGATCTGATACAAAACGTTTCTAAGAGATGCCCTTCTGTAGTTATGGATACAATCTCTAACCGTCCCCTAGTCAGCACACCTGGGTGCAGCCAATCACAGACTGCCCCGTTAGAAAAGTCCCTTACCCCTAGACCCCCTCCTGTTTTGTGGTTTTTGCCTGTATAAACTCTGTGATTCCGTTGCTGGGCGCTCTGTACCACCCCCTTGCGTGGGAGCTGTGTGCGGAGCCCCGGCATGCTGGCTACTAATTAAACCTCTTGCTGTTTGCATCAAGAGTTCTGTGTTTGTGGGTTATTGAGGTCTGGCGTCTATCCTGAGGAATGGAGGGTCTCCCCACCTCGGGAGTCCAATAGAAACCATGTCTCGAAACAAAACAAAACAAAAAAGAACTTAACATGACTGAGAATTCACATAATTACAAAAAATGCTTCTCATCTTCTTACTATGATGTGTTCTTCTCCATTTTTTACACAGGGAATTGAAAATTATATTTTTTTACCGACTCAACAATATTTTTAAAAAATAAAACTATGTTTTGGCCAAAGAAGTAAATTAAAGAAAGAAAATAAGCGGAGCATGCTGGCACATGCCTGTAATCCCAGCACCTTGGGAGCCAGAGGCAGGCAAGTCTCTGGTCTACACCAGGATAGCGAAGGCTACAGAGAAACACCGTCTCGAAAAACAAAAAGAAAACAATCCTGCCCCCCAAACCCAAACAAACAAACAAACCCCACCGAACAAACAAAATAAAAAAGGAAGAAAGGAAAAGAAAAAAGAAAAGTAAAATAGTTAAGACAGAGCAGGTGATGGACAGTAACCCACCCTGTTACTGTTATAAATAACACCAAGGTTAAGATCCAAACTGCAATGTCAGGAGAGGTGGCTCAGTAGTTAGGAGCATTGGTTGCTCTTCCAGGGGGACCCAGGTTCAGCTGTCAGCCATCATGGTGGTTCACAACCACGTGTAACTCCAGTTCCATGGGTTCCCACACACTCTTGTGGACTCCAGAGGCATCACTGGTGCATAGACATGCATGCAGGCAAAACACCCATACACATAAAGAAAAAAATTCAACCTTTAAACAAACCAAAATGACCAAAAAAACCTTGTATTGTCATTTCTGGGTCTGTCAATGGCTAGCAGTAAAACGATGCTGCTGTTCCCAATACTGGCCTAACCCACTAGAGCACAGCCTTTATCTCCTCTTTCCTTACAGGCTACCACCCAAGGGAATCTTTTTTGAAACAAAGTATCTCAGTTGACACTGGCAGAATGAAGACAGAGCAGTTATGAAAATTCAAAAACCATGCCTGAACTAGGTGGCTAGGAATTGTTCCCGAATTGCTAGTGCAGTATGGGAAACATTCCATGCACAACCACTCCCCTGTTTATTTACATACAGCTCAAGACAAGGACTATCATTCACCAAATATATCACTGAGGATTTTCTGGAGGAACGAAACTCTGGTTTATGTGCCCGGAAGCTGAATGGCCCAATGTCTATGTGCGTGCTGGAAAGTCACACAGAAGACCTTGCTCAATACAAGATTGAAACCTCAAAAAATGGGGAACCAGGGTCTAGAGACATGGCTCAGCTGTTAAGTAAGAACACTTACTGCTTTTGCGAGGGATCAACAGCCACAGCCACCTGCAACTCTAATTCTAGGGGGATTTTAGGCTCCTCTATAACCTCCACTGGCACCAGGTATGAATGTAGTTCATACACAGCCTTGCAGGAAAACACTCAAAAAATAAATCTAAAAATGGGGGAACAGTGGTACTGATCCAGTCCAAGAATGAAATCAGGAAGCTCCCTGCATTATTGCTGTCAGTCTACCACAGAGGCTACAGATGGGGTGTAAAGGCACAGGCAAGACAAGAACAATAGGAACCGTTGATCAGAATTAGGGACCCAACATGCAGTGGCCGGCTTCTGCCTTTTTCCACATGTGGTTCCACTTAGACGCCCAGGCTAGCAGACAGAGCCACTCACATTGGGAGCACCTTCAGCTGCTTTGGAATTGTCTCTGGACACTTCTAAAGACACTCTGAGAAAAAGAGCCCTACTAGGTATTTCTTGATCAGTTAAGGTAGTGATCAAGCTGAACCATCATACTTACCATTTGGAGAACTTGTAAAAACCTTTTGCCAGGTATTTTATCTCCCCCTTTCACAAGATTCCCTGCACTCTGCCCAAACTTTGGCTATGAGTCTCAGAATCTGCTTTGATACCAGGCTGGGTACAGTCTTTCAGAGGCTCTCTGAGGTAGGCTCCTGTCCTGTTCCCTGTTTTCTCCCTCTTTTGATGTCCATCCTCTTTGCCTTTCTGAGTGAAGATTGAGCATCTTACCCAGAATCCTTCTTCTTGATTAGCTTAGTGTACAGATTTTAGTATGTTTATCCTATATTATATGTCTGGAGCTCCACAAGGAGAGCAACAACCAAAAAATCTGGACACAGGGGTGTTTTATTTTTTTCATTTTTATTTTATATTAATCACAGGTTATGTACTTTGTATCCCAGTCATAGCCCCCTCCCTTCATTCCCTCCCAATCCCACCAACCCTCCCTCATCTCCTCCCTGCCCCTTTCCAAGTCCACTGATAGAGGAGGACCTCCTCCCCTTCCACCTGACTCTAGTTTATCAGGTCTCTTCAGGAATGGCTGCAATGTCCTCTTCTGTGGCCTAGCAAGGCTGCTCCTCCCTTGGGGGGCGGGGAAGGTCGAAGAGCCAGCCATTGAGTTCATGTCCAAAATAGTCCCTGTTCCCCTTACTAGTGTAGACAGGGGTGTTTTCTGAGACTGATACTCTAACCAAGGACCATTCATGGAGATAACCTAGAACCCCTGCACAGATATAGCCCATGGCAGTTCAGTGTCCAAGTGGGTTCCCTAGTAACTGGAACAGGGACTGTCTCTGACATGAACTGATTGGCCTGCTCTTTGATCACCTCCCCCCTCTAGGGGAACAGCCTTACCAGGCCACAGAGGAAGACAATGCAGCCAGTCCTGATGAGACCTGATAGACTAGGGTCAGATGGAAGGGGAGGAGGACCACCCCTATCAGTGGACTGGGGAAAGGGCATGCATGGAGAAGAGGAAGGGAGGGTGGGGTTGGGAAGAGAAGAGGGAGGGAACTACAGGTGGGACACAAAGGGAATAAACTAATTAATAAAACAAGAAATTTCAAAAATTACCATTGGTTTTCTCATTTTTAAAATTTTTTCTTTGATTTTTTTCAAGACAGGGTTTCTTTTTGTGGCCTTGACTGTCCTGGACTCACTTTGAAGACCAAGCTAGCCTCAAACTCATGAGATCTGCCTACCTTTGCCTCCCTGAGTGCTGGGATTACCAGTGTGCACCAGGTTTGTTTTTCTCATTATTAATAAATATGGTCATATGCTAGAGCGAGGTAACAAATCTTAGCTGGTATTTATATTTTTTTGTTGTTTGCTTAGAGACAGTGTGTCTCACTATGCAGTTATGGTTGTCTCAGCATTGACTTTGTACACCAAGTTGACCTCGAACTCAGAGAGATCCACCTACCTCAGCCTCTGGAGTGTCACAATGTGCAATGTGCACCCTGCCACATTTTAGGTAAGAAGATTGGAAAGAATTGTCATCTGATTTTGGATTTTCGGACTTTAAATGAATACATCTGTAGTATTCACTAAAGTTTTTCTAAGTATTTCCTATATACTAAGCACTATTCCAGGCACTGGCCATTCACCAGCAAATAAAATGGCACAGAACTAACAATTCTAGTGGGCAGTACAGTCAGCCAGCAAACATAATCAAACGTGTGTTTTACAGACAAATCAGCTGGGTTCTATCAGGTTGGGGAGATACAAGTACTGTCCTATACTTGGTGACCCCGTGTATAAGGTGATAATGTGCAGTGACTAGGAAGTTGGAACCATAGGGGATGCATAATGGGTACTTATCACTGTGACAGAATACCCGACTAGGTAATTTAAGGGAAAGATTTTTTTTTTTCCGCTCATGGCTTCCGATGGTTCATCTATACAGGACTGACTCCATGTTTCTCAGACTGTTACAAGTCAGAACATCATGGTGACAAAAGAAATGGACAAGATATTCTCAATGACCCATCCTCAATGACATCATTCCTACACTAGGTTCCATTTCAATATGTTTCTAGAATTTCCCCAATAGTCCTGTCAGATGAGGGTCATAACATAAGCCTGTGACAGGCATTTCATGTTCCTGTTCCACAGAGTTCCACAGCTCAGAGGCTAAGAGTTTGCTTAGTACACACAAGGACAAGAAAGCTGTTGCTTCAGGATGGGGGGGGGGGGTTGGGAAGAATGGCAGGGGATGAAACACATGTCTAGGAGTTAGTTAGGCAGGATCTCAGCATTTGTCAGACTCCTGGGCTTCATCCCAGACCTGTAGTCAGTATGTACATTAAAACAACACCCTCAGACATTTGTGTATACATTATATCATAAAAGAGACTATGAACATCTGCCTCAGCATTTAAAAATTCTTAGCTTAAGATGGAATTGGGTTTTTCTCGCTCTACCTCTGGGCTATATCACTAGGTTCACACCATGCCTTCACAGTTGTTTCTGCTTTGAGAAAAGTTTTCAGTAAATTGCTTAGGCTCTGAACTAGCAATTCTCTTGCCTCAGTCTCTCAAGTAGTTAAGATAGCAGGTGTGTGTGACTACCATCTGCAGTTTAGAAAGGATCTTTGTATTTCTACCAAAACATTTTTTGGGACATTTTTGGGGAGCAATGGCACTGGCTCCGTAGACAGGTTTAGACCATGCCCTAGCATATGATCTTTCAATCTGAGTATACATGTTCTTTAACAATAAAATTGCATATTGTTCAGTGTGTAAAGGATTCATTCCTAAGCATTTCTCCTTTGTGATGCTATCAAAAATGGAACTGTTCCCCTTACTAGTGTAGACAGGGGTGTTTTCTGAGACTGATACTCTAACCAAGGACCATTCATGGAGATAACCTAGAACCCCTGCACAGATATAGCCCATGGCAGTTCACTGTGTATTTGTAGTTTCTAGATATTTCCTTCAAGGACTGCTTTCTGTCAGCAATAGGTTTGCTACTGAGAAATAAACTACTTCATAGCTTCATTGCCTTAATACATGGGAAAAAGGGAATCGTCAAATGTATCAAAATCTGTTATAAATCAATGAGATCAAAAGCCAAAATCACATCGGAAAAATTAAGCAAAGTGTACAATTAATGAAAAAATTCAAAACTTTTAAAAACATGCATATGTCCACATATTAGAAAGCCAAATCAAAATTGGATTTTTTTTTTTTTTTGCAAAAAGTCTGCAGCTGTACAGTGAAGCAAAGCCACTGGATGCAGAAAAGCACTAGCCATGGAAGCAGACCTCACATTCATGTTACTGATGGAGATATGTCTTGTGTGGGAACTGAAGGCAAAATGTTAGTTCATTCACAGTAAGTACATTAGATGTGAGTAGGAGAATAAGAGAATCCACAAGAACAAACATCTTACCACTATCTTCAACCTTCATACCAGTGACCTTTAAGAAATTGGTATTCTTGGACTTGAAGAAACATACATGATGGTCTAGTTGCCAGAGAATATGAAGGAAAGGAACAGGAAGATTTGGATAAAGGCAAGAGTAGCTACTCAATGTGGTGTGTTGCGCATGGTATCAATTCCTAAACGTTAAATTCACTCAGTCCCTTGGTGTGGAAAGAGCTGCGGCTGCTCCCCTGGAGCCGTACGGGAGAGGGAGAATCAGAAGTCCCATTTCTGATGTGGCTGAGTCGGCCACAGACAGGACCAGCACAACGACAACAGGAAGCGTGAGAGGGAAATCTGCTACCAGAGGAGCAGATTCGTGTAACTGCAATTCTAATCCTACCAATATAATCTTTTAAAAATTCTTCTGCATACGTGAAACATGTATCTTTCATTGCAATATTTGCAACAGTGAATGTAAAAATATGAAAAGCTAATGTCTAGCTAAAGAAAACTGGTCAACACACTGGGAAGAATGACCCAAGTGAAGCACTTTAATGTAAAACATATTTCTGGAAAAGCAAAGTAGAAAACAGTATTTATTAAGATATTATTTGTCTCCTTGCTCTGAATTGTACTGTTTGTCTCCTTGTTGTGACATAATCCCTGGCAAAAGCTACTCACTCAAAAGCTTCTTCTGGCTCCTGGTTCAAGTGTAGAATATAGCATGGTGGGGAAGCCAGGACAGCAGGAGGCTTAGATGACTGGCCACATAGTTCTTACCATCCAGTCAGGACCAGAGATGTCCATGCTTGGTCACTTTTTCTTTTTATTCAGGGCGGGTTCCCAGCCCATGGAATGGTGTAACATGTTTGTGGGAGTCTTTCAACTTAACCTAATTTGGATAATCCCTTACAGGAATGCCCAGCTAGTTGTCTCTTTGGTAAGTCTAGATCCTGTCAAGTTGACAATACAAACCATTACAAATCCAACTCTCACCAATGTGCACCCAAACATAATACTTTTAAGACCTAACCAGTTACCCTGGTCCCCATAGGCTTGTAGCCATGTCAGTATGCAAAATGCATTTACTCCAGCTTCTAATGTCTCCATCATCTTAATCAGTTTGTGCTGGCTAGTTCTATGTCAACTTGATACAAGCTGAAGTCTCTGAGAGGAGGGAACCTCAAGAGAATGATGAGCAGTGATATGGAACTATAATTTGAATAAACTCTTTCCTCTCCAACTCGCTTTTTGGTCATGGTGTTTCATCACAGCAGCGGAAACCCTATCTAAGACACAGTTCCAACCCTGTTCAAAGGTCTACATGAAGATTCCCTTGTAAGATTCATGATCTCTTACCTGTGACGCCCTGTACAATAACACCCTATGAATAAATGGTAATTCCTCACTTATAATTTTCCTGTTTTATTCCCATCTTTTGTTTATGAACATAAAATGTTTCATTTCCTTTTTAAAATATCTGGTATTGCATGCTACGTTTTTTTTTCATAAAAGATTTTTTAAAATTCCAAAACCATTAGCAATATAGCCTTTGTTAAATTCACAGATTGTAAAACAAACAGACTTTTTGCACTCACAAATTTGTAAATCTGGTTTAACTATTTGTCATTATAATCTCTTCTGGGCACGGATCAGATCATGTCCATTTCCACAATTGCTCAGCACGTATCCCCTGAGATGAGCAGTATATCAAGGTCTTTTTATATCACTGTGCCTTTAGCTTTCTTAAGATCCAATATTTTTGTATATTGATGTTGTCTCCCACTCCTGGAAGTTCGCGTGTTTTGACTTAGGAATTCACTTTATATATGTACGTGCAGATACATATTTGTATATTTTTTAATTAAATTTTTATTTTTTATGTTAATTATAGTTTATTAACTTTGTATCGCAGCTATAGCCCCCTCCTTCATCTCCTCCCATTCCCCTCTCCAAGTCCACTGATAGGGGAGGTCCTCCTCCCCTTCCATCTGACCCTAGCCTATCAGGTCTCATCAGGACTGGATGCATTGTCCTCCTCTGTGGCCTGGCAAGGCTGCTCCTCCCTCAACAGGGGGTGGTGGATATGTGTATATTTATCTATGTATATAGTTTTTCACTAACTATGGGATCTTCTATTATGTGTCAAAGAGAGGAACAAATTGAGTAGCTGACAAGTAATTACATACAGTGATTTGTTTACCCTTTTCTCCCAATGACCCACTCTTTAAAGAAATCAATCTGTAAGTTAATCTCTCTACAAGTATTTATTAAATCATACAACAGGCAAATTGTCAGGATAAAGATGAGTATAATCTGGAGCTCAGCCTTTGAGCCTCTAAATTAGAAGAGAAGACACAAAGAGCTTCACAATACTAATCCCAAATGAAAATCATTGTGGCTTAATGCTCGTCTTCCACTATATAGTAATAAAGACAAAAACTAAGTCTCCTGGGCATGGCAGTACACACCTGTAATCACTTGAGAAGTAGAGACAGGAGGATCAAAAATTCAAGGTCATCCTCTGGCTACAAAGGGTGTTTGAGGCCAGCCTGGGCCATATGAGACCCTGTCTTAAAAACGAAAAAGCAACAAACTGAGCTTATTCTTGTCCCTACATTCTGAGTACACTGTCTAACTTGCAAACCTCCTGATTCAGCCTTTTGACTCAGCATATATGGATTTTGTTACATTGTTGACACTTCATCAACACACTGATGCTCTTACCATTCATCAAGGAATGCAGCTCAGTATCATATCCAGTTTTTCTGAGATGACTAGCTCCTTACCTAACCACAAAGAAGATACAAATTCAAAAAAGTATTAACTTCTAAAAACATCCTTTTTCCCCCCTAGAATTTGCTTGTATGGAGAAAAGCAACATACTGGGCAAGTTTCACAGTACTGTGTCAGGCTTATGTGGAATTGAGGAATTAAAAAAAAATTTTCCCACTAACCTGTGTGGGAAGACAACCTATGTCTGAAGGAAACCTGGCACTCTTGAAGATGAACATAGAAAGCCTCAAAGGTTGGTTCCAACCCACTTATTTCTTCTAAAGACTTCTCAGGAAGTCTAATCAGCACAAAAGTCAAGCTTCCAATGCTCATCCTAATTTGAGGTTGACGACTTCTTTGATTTTTTCTTCTCTGCTTCCTCCTTTTCTTTTTCTATTTCAGTTACCTGCCATTCAATTTCTTTGGCACTAAACATCTGAAAAGAGAAAACATCAAAAAAATTTTCAGTTATACCAATACTTGAATATTTTCTATCTGTACAGTATAACTTCAGAAATGAAACAAAATGCTTCAATAAATACAAGATGATGTACTTGTCTAATGAGGTTGATCTCTGGCATCATTGCAGGGCAGGGCCTGATACTTCCTTAGACATCTGGTTGCCTGCACTGTCACTCTGCAACATGTAAATGCAAGGCTTAGTTCTGAGAAAAGACCTGAGTATTGAATCTCCTTCATCCTACTGTGTGTTTCTCTTTCATAGTTCAGCTACTGCTATGATTACAGTGTGGGAGGGCCCCACAGGTTCAAGTGTTTTGGGCATTTGCTGACAAGCTGGTGGTGCTGTTTTGAAAGCCAGTGGAACCTCTGCAAGGTAGCAGGCCTCAGCTTTACAGCCTGGTGCCACTTGTCCTCTCTCTACTTCCTGTTCCAGGGTAAATGTGAGGAGGTGAGGGAGGAGTTCTAGCCTAGATTATAGGACGGAGGGAGGACTGAGAGTGTGAGTGAATGCACACACGTGTACACACACCTGTGAGGGTAGCATGACAAGACAGTCCTCGCTAGAAGCCGACTATGCACTTGATCTCAGGACAAGACAGTCCTCGCTAGAAGCCGACTATGCACTTGATCTCAGGACAAGACAGTCCTCGCTAGAAGCCGACTATACACTTGATCTCAGGACAAGACAGTCCTCGCTAGTAGCCGACTATGCAGGCACTTGATCTCAGGACTTCGGGGCTAAGAGAAATTATTTGTGTTTTAAGCCACCCAGTCTGTGATTATTCTATCATGGCCTCCCCAACTAAGACAAGTTTACAGTGATGTTATAGTATAACAACAAACAGTAAGTTCTAGAAACATAGCATGAACAAGGCAAGGAAATCTGAGCGTGGCATATCTAGTCCTTCATAATAGAGTCAACGGGATAACCAACTGACTCACTGGGATACGAGAGGAGAGCCTGAGACATGTTCCCTCAGAGCTGTTCAGGTCACTATTTGCATCTTCTGACCAATCATCAGTGTCTTGCCTCACCTTCCATGTTGGTAGTTACTACCTTCTTCCAGTGTATCCAAGACTTCTAGAGCTTGCTTATCATCCTTAACCTTTATGCAGCAGCAAGCTTTCTTTCTCTTTTTAAATAAGCCTTATTTTATTTGGGGCTGGGCAGATTTTTCCCCCTAAGTTCCACCCAACCCTCACCCCATGCCGTTTGCTTTAATCATTCCTATCTGGGCTACTTCCCATCCATAATCCCAAAATGCTTGCACATGCTTTCCTTCTGGGCCATTCCGTTCCATGCCATTCTCGAGAGTTCTTCCTCCCGGCCCACGTGGTTCTTTACCCATCCCATTGAGCTCTGTCCTGCTTGTCCCTGTCTCCCCCAAGCTTTCTTTCAATTTTGCTTCGCTAAACTTATTTTCTGAATTCCACCTTTAAAAGCTGTTGACATTGCTCATAAGAAATATTCTGTGCCTGATTTACTAATAGTGTTTTTTGGTGGTGGTGGTGTTTTTGTTGTTTTTTGTTGTTTGTTTTTTTGTTTTTTGTTTTTTAAGTCAGGATCTCACTATGTAGACTTAACTGGCCTGGAACTCACTATGTAAACCAGGCTAGCCTTAAACTCATGCAGCTCTGCCTGCCTCTGTGTTCTGAGTGCTGGGATTAAAACTATGCTTGCCCCACACCTCTTCAAGGTTTAAGGTCTTGCTATTAGTGATGGCTTGCCTAGAACTTGTGATCCACCGCTTTGGTCTCCCTATGCAAGCATAACAGGCATGTATCATGCTTGGATGGAATAATTACTAGCCTAATTTTGTATACAAGAAAACTAAACTATTGATGGGGGCAACTTGCTCAAGGTCAGCCTGTGAAACAAATTAATCTGCTAGAGTGTAGACTCAGGTCAGTACACCTCTAAATTTTAAGTCCATAGTTCTCTGCTCACTATGCAGCCTATCCTGAAATGTTATAGGGAACAGTACTGTAACTTTTCTTCCAGCCAATGTTGTAGTATCAAGAATATATGCATAACTTGTGTATAGATGTCTACCCCAGCAGGCATGCAGGTGACATGGCTAAAGAAACAATCCTGATTTTTGTGGCTTCAGAAGCCTTCTGGTGTTGGTGTATCTCTCCCTAAAGTCTTGTCAGAAAAGGTGAAAACTGAGCCCACACCCATCTCCACAGCCTGTGTTCACAGCCTGTTGCTTCTGTGAGGGAGGCTGAGGAGGGCTGCGGCCACGGTCCTGTGCCCATTCCTCCATTCCTCTTGTTTACTGAACTTTGCTGCTGTCCTGTCCTCTTGTCCCACCTGTTGGAAACCCCTCCCCCACAACTGTTCTACACAGTATTGAATTTTGCACAAATTTCTTCTGAAAACACTTTCCTTCAACCCAAAGGAAAACATATATAAAAATCAATCTTCTAAGCATATTTTAGTATAGTTTCCCATGTTTTGAGAGGTTTTGTACAGTCTATACAGAGTTTTATTGGCAAATTAAAACTAACTGTTCTACTTCAGGCACAACAGGAAACCACATAACAAATGCTCTTTAGCCACAGAGTCCTTTGGCATGATGGTCTGACAAGCTGCTCTGAGTGTAACTTACAATAGTTGAAGACATACGAGCATTGTTAGGGTTGATACCAAGAACATGAGGATGTATGATAGTAAGGATTAAAATTAAGATGTGAAAACGGCTCCAGGCATTTTCAAGTGAAATGCAGAGACAACAGATAAAAAGCAGCACACAGGACTGAGGTATGTAGCTCAGCAGCCCAGCACTTATGATGCCCAAAGCCTTGGGTTAGATCCTCAGAACAAGGGGGAAAACTGCAGTGATCAGAAAGTGTGGACGTTTTCTTGCGTAGTGGATGTAACAAGAATTGCTACTCTGTGCGTGGGCAGACTAAGAGTTCCTACTCACAGGTATGAATACCAAATGGACGATCTGTACGGTGCCCTCATCACCTCTAAGCCATCACAAAGCCAGGAGTAAGCACTTGCTTGCAATAAGCTGCAAGATTAGCAACTCTCAGTCCAAACAGAAATCAGTGTGGTGCACGGATGTAGCATGCTTGCAATGGCAATTTACAGGTACCAACAGCATTTTAACTTCTATCAAACTATGCTGGTCATATTTCCACTTTGGTCGGTATCTTACCTTCAGTGGCTCATCTCTTCTTATTACAGCCAGTTCAATGTTCTTTCCACCAGACTGGACAACCTAGTGTAGAACAAGGATACGTAAGGTCTTCTTCAGCTGACTGGGGTACTGCTCAGTGGTAGAGTGTGTGCCTGGCATGTGTGCATGGCCCTGGGGTTGGTTCTTCAAAACTATAAACAAACAATAACCTACTTCTGAAAGATGTGTGCTTAATGAACAGAGCAGGGTACAGAAACCAAAAACAGATTCTCAGAACACATAAGGTAACTTACTTCGAGCAAAGCTTTTATTGCTAATTTGATAGCTTCGCTGTCATTCGAAATAGCATCTTCTGTGTAATTCTTTTCTAGAAATTCCCGGACAGTTTTAGCACTCCTGCCTATTGCATTTGCCTAGAAAAATTAAAACAGAATTATTAATACCTATTGTTAGTATGTATGATCAGGCTTTTTGGGTTTACTCTGGTGTTGAATAATAGAATCACAAAGTGAAAACCTGACAAACATTTCAGGGGCTCATTTATTATTGTGTGATTAATCCATACTGGTAGGATGACTTTTCAAGTTTACTAATGCTTTGTCTTAGACAATATTTTCTATGGTAACTTAATGGCAAGTTCCTAAGTTCTTTCTAACTAGAGAAGACTTAACAAGTTCAAACTCTAAAAACAAAGAGCAAGAAAGATGGTGTAAGCTTACAATAGAAAGTAAAAGGAGAAAGAAGAGGAAAAGGAGAGGGAGAAAGCAATGAATGAAGATGAGACATTAACCTTTGATACTTAATCATTAGAAAGCTGAGGCATGAAGATCTTGAGGCTATCCTGGGCTACATACACAAGGTGGTGATCTCAGCTACATAATGAGACCCTTCCTCAGAAAATAAAAACAAAATTATCAGTAAAATTGTGAAAAAAATTTAAATGACTAGAACTGGGCACTGTTTTCTTAGAACTTAGGTTTAGCAGTCTCCTAACTACACATTATCTTCTATGATTCTCTAAACAAAAAGGGCTTTTAATCCAACCACTATTTTAGTTATTCTTTATAAATGTTCATCAAATGAAGGAAAGAAGCAAATGGGTTTTCCTGAATGCATTGCTACGGGTAGCATACAGGTAGCATTTCTTTTAATCTAGACCAAATATGCTGATCAGGAGAATTTACATAAACTAAGCCCTTTATATAAACAGGTAATCTTCTGAGTATCTCAAGTGAATTATCTCACTTAACCATGATGGAAATCATTAAACACAAATTCTTGGATGGACAAACAGAGAGGTAGAGATAAAATGGGGGCACTCAACTGTTCACATTTGGGTCCAAATGATTCTTTGTTGTTAGGTGTCTGATGAACTGAAGAATACGACACAGCCTTCAGTATCAGTCTCTACCCCACTGTGTTGACTAATTGTGCATATGTAGTAGTCTGAATGAGAAATGCTCCACATAGTCTCAGGCATGTGAAACTTGGTCCCCAGCTGGTGGAGATGTCTGGGGAGGTTTAGGAGATATATCCTTGATGGAGGAGGCATGTCACAGGGGTAGGCTTTGAGAGTAAGAAGCCTAACCTGCTGCCAGTTTGCTTCCTCCTTTTCATGTTTACATTTGAGGATGTCTCTTGACTCCTGTTCCTACCTCTTCTCTATCATGGACGCATCCCCCAAGAACTCTAAGTTCAAGTAAATCATTTCTTCTATGAATTGCCATGGTCATGATGCTTTATCACAGTAACAGAAAAGTAACTAACACACCTTCCAAGACAGGTAGAAGTATCTGTGAATACTGTGCCTCCATTCAACTTTGTTAGTATTTTGGTTGCCTTGTTGAGAAGTTCACACAGTGTATCCTGACCATGTTCATCCTCCAGTCTTCCATAACTTCTCCCATATCTACCTTCATCTTCTGAATATCCCCCATGTGTTTTTGTTTGTTTTGTTTTTAAACAACTCACTGAGTCCAGTTTGTGCTGCCCATATGCTTCTGGATGTGGGGTCAGCCACTGGAGCTGGTTCCCTACCAGAACCACAGCCGTAACAAAAACTAACTCACTGGCCCCCAGAAGCCATCAACTGTCCACAGCTCCTCAGTCAGGGGTGAAGGATCATGAACTCTTCCTTTTCCCCCTAGAGCCCAACTCTGGATTCCATAGTGTAATGTACACTTTTAATATCCATCTTTATTAACTCTTCATTTAGTGCCCTTCAGTAGGACATGCTGTCTGGCTCTAAGGCTGTCATCTTTCTGCTAGTAATAAGAATAAATTCATTTGCCAGGCATGCGTTTAATCCCAGGACTGGGGAGGCAGAGACAGGCAAATCTCTGGGAGTTTAAGGCCAGCCTGGTCTACAGAGCGAGTTCCATGACAGCCAAGGCTACACAGAGAAATCCTGTCTTGAAAAAAAAATAATAACAACAACAAAAAGAATAAACTCACTTAATACAAATTTGAATTGAGTCTAAGTCTCTGGTCTTTCCCAGTGGATTCAAATGCTATAATACTGTCATCAACTGAGAATCAAGTATTCAAAGAGGCAAGCCTATGGGGCCAATTTATTCAAACCACAACATTTTACTCCCTGACGGCCATAAGCTCAAGGCCATATCATAATGCAAAATGCATTTATAAGGTCCAACTCAAAAGTCCTCATAGTCTTTAATAATCCCAGTAGTAACTGAAAACTCCAAAGTCTCTTCTTGAGTCAAACTTTGAATTTAAACCCCTTATACAATAAAAAAAAATGCAACTGCATAGAATATACATTTCTGTTCTGAAAAGGAAAAATTGGGTATGGTGATGAAATACTGGATCAAAAGATGGGAGCCCAGCAAGGCAAAACAACAAATCCTACAGCTCCATTTCTGGTGTCTAGGATTTTAGTTTCAAAGGACGTGTATGTTTCAGTCCTCCATCTTTGCTGCCTGCACCTCTCTCTTCCCCTCTTCCTCTTTCTCTCTCTCTCAGGCTAGTTCCACTCCTTGTATGCAGTTCTCCTTAGCATGTGTCTCATATCTCTGACATCTCCAACATCTTGGGGTCTCTGTTAAGGAACAGCTGAGTCCATTTTTTTCATAGTTAAACATAATGTTATAATTTGATTTATTTCTATATTGTTTCTTACATTTTTTTCCTCTCTAACCATGTCCTCAGGAATTTTAATCCATCAATATGGCTGCTTTGGCAAGGAATCACATCCAAAGACCTTCTAGGTCTGTGTGATCTGGTTGGAATGACACATCCTTAATCCCTCTGGCTGTGCGTATTCTACTACACAATTTTAATCCTGAACAGTGAAGGGAAAATTGTAGAAGGAAGCAGCCATATTTGAAATTGAGGGACAGACAAAGTGATGAATCAGAGAAAAATTTGACAGAATGTGTCACAGATAGGATATGCCCAACTCTCATGAGAACAGACAGGAAAGAGAAGCTACTTAAGGGTAGCACAGCAGAGCAGAGACAGTAGAGTACGGTTTGGTGGAGAAAGAGTAGAAAAGACAGAACATTAGAGAAAAGAGTAGAGTTGAGCACAGTAGAGAGTTCAGTAGAGAAAAACTGAGGACAGAACAGCACAGTGCAAGCAGTTCAATCAGTTCAGTGCAGTGGAGTTGAGTTGATGTCAGTCAATTGGCAGTCAGTGTGGAGTCAGTTGAGTAGAGTTGAGTTTGGTACAGTTTGGGTCAGTTTGTGCAGTCAGTACAGTGTAATTCAGTTTGTGGAGGTCAGAGGCAGTTTTTCCAAGGAGAGCAGTAATACAATGAGAAGCTTAAAGAAGGCATATTGAGTCAATAAGCTTGGAGAAGAGTTTGAGCCAGAGCAGCTGAATTGAACCAGTCAGCTAGAATCCATAATAAGTTAGAAAGGGTAAGCTTATTCATCAGTAAGTCTCTGAGATGACAGTTAAAACAAGAAAATAAAAGTTACTTTTACAGAGTCAAGTAATGAATTTGTTTCCATTGTTTCATGGTATATTACAGGGACTATCTAGCCACAAACCCATAAAATGTACTTTTCCCATAATCACAAAAACAACTGCAAAATTCCACGTTTGTAACTACTTGCTCCCTTGCTATAAAGAAGTTTTTATAGCAAGTCTGGGCTGCTTCGTTCTCCTATTCTTGAGGAGGCTTTGAGTTTGGCTGGCCCATAAAAATACAAATTTTATCTTGAAACACCTAGGGTTTAGCCCCCTTGTTTTGTGTTGTTTGGCACTGTAACAGTCTCCACCAAAATCCACGCGTCACTTTTACAGCTTCATTTAATGACCTTTCACAGTCATTTTCTCTCTCAGACTCTCTTGGTCACATGTTACCTAATCTCTGTGGTTCTAGAAAATCACGAAGGTAGGATCCACAGCCTCCTCAGTCTTGCATAGTCCTTATCTCTAAAGTTAGCAACACAGCAAGTTCTGCTGTCAGCTTAAGGAAGACCTAGCCTCCCCTGAATCACATCTTCAGCAGCTTTCTGTACATTTTGTATTTCTTTCTGTCCCATTTGCTATTTTTCATTGTGGACCTGTACAAGTATTATCAACAACAGACTTAATATAATGCAGTCTTCAAATTTCCTCCACCAAAGAATAAATCTATTACCTTTTAATTTAGATTTGGATAGTTTCTCAAGACAAGGGAAGACAGCCAGATTATTTGCCAAAACACCACAAAAATGGCCCTGAGTATCTTTTCTTGAGGCAATTTGATCCTAGAAAGGACCAACCTCAGCTATGTGCAAAATCTAGTTGAAGAATCAATTAATCTTTCAAAGTAAAACCTGAACGTGTTTGACTTACAGTTGTTATTGCTGCAATGAAACACCATAATTTGTGAGTTGGGGAGGAAAGGGTTTATTTGGATTATACTTCCACATTACAGTTCATCACCAAATGAAGTCAGGACAGGGAAGAATCCTAGAGGCAGGAGCTGATGCAGACACGATGGAAGATTGTTGCTTACTGGCTTGCTCCTCATGGCTTGTTCAGCCTGCTTTCTTAAGTAACCCAGAACCATGAGCCCAGGGGTAGCATCATCTACTATGGGCTGGGCCCTCCCCCATTAATCACTAATTAAGAAAATGCCCTACAGGCTTGCCTGCATCCTGATCTCATAAAAATAATTTCTTAATTGAGTCTTCCTCTGCTCTGATGATTCTAGTTTGTGTAAAGTTGACATGCAATTAGCCAGCACAGTGTTCTCCTATGATAAGAAAGATAGAGGTGGCATTCTGGCTACAGAACATGAAGAAATCAATCTCAAATCAACTGGGAAGCATTCTCTCTGCTGTGTGTTCATAGTGCTAGAAGCACATCAGTGATCTTACCGAACTGGACCCTTCATGCTCCAATTCTTACCTGCCAGGGAAAATGTACCTACACGTGCAACAGTGTCATGACAATTATGGGATAACTACTTTCTGATCTAGACCTCTTCACAGGAGGGAATTAAAGTCTGGTGCCATAATCCTGATCAAAAGCTCATGGCTAGGAAGCCAAACCCTAACTTAAACCCTGCTATTATTATTTTGCTAAATGGTCAAACTGCCAAACTGCCTTCTAAATTCTTAAACTCTGTCAGAGAAGCATCTTTGTTCAGTGGGCAGGAGTCAACGGAGAGATGCATAAGTGGTCAAGGTGCTCATCCTTAAACAAGACATCTATATTCACCCCCCTACCACCAAGGCTCAGAGACCATTATAGAAGATGAGGCAAACAAATATAAGAGCCGTAGGTGAGAAAGGCTGCTGTGAAATGCTGGCTTTTGGACCTGACCAGGCTAGTGCAAAATTGCCAGAGGCTATGGTTACTTACACAAGATAACGACAGTCAAAATACCAGAAAAGGTGGGGTGGATAATCTCCAGGCCCCTCCCTCTACTAAGAAGCAACTAGCAGTAAATAGTTGGTGGAAGAAGAATCATTACTGAGGGTATGGCCGCTGCTAGGTTGCCCATGCTGCTGTGGTTGGCCCCATGGTCATGCGCATTAGCTAGACTTAGGTTATTAAAAAACAAACACATGTTTGGAGATGGCAAGCAGAGAAGACATAAGGTAAGGGAGAAGGGAAATGAGGAGCTTAGATAGTATCACATTTCATTGTAAATATTTATGGAAGATAAAATGTGTAGGAATAAGAAACTTTATTTGTAACATAAAATTAGTAATAATGTCTATAAATTTTGAAATATATAAAACAGAAAACAAGATAAGTCCAGTGTTTTTAACAATGACGATTTAGATGTTTCTACTAAAGTCACTTCAGAAGCTATTCAGGGTCTGATAAGATGAGTCAGCAAGGATTTATGAAAATGTTTGTGGAGTAAATCTGGAGAGCTGAGTTCTGGCTCCAAAACCCACATAAAGCTGGAAAACCCCACCTCCTCTAACCTTCCTGTGAACACTGTGGCATGAATGGGCTCACACTGCCGTACGCGTGCATACACAGTAACAATGGCCTCCAGAGGCCGCTCAGCAGTTAAGACCTCTGTTTGGCCTTGTAGCACAGAACCAATGTGGTGGCTCACAACCATTCCTAATTCCAGTTCTAGGGGACCTCAAGCTTCCTTCGGGCCTCCACGGAAACCAGGCATGCTTGTGGCACATATAAATGCATGAAGACAAAGCATTCATAAACATAAAAAAGTAAATATTGTTTAAATATAAGACATCTTTTGAGTCCCAAGGTTTTGTCTTTAAGGCATCAGCATTTAAAGTAATTTCTGTAGACAATCAGAGTTTAGAGTGGGAAGATGCAAGATAAAGTGGTTCTAAATTAAAGTAGCTTGTAGGGAATAATTAACTGTAAAGTTAACCACACTTAAAATATCTATAGTGCTTTTTAGAAGACCTTAAAGTATTTCTTTAGAGAAGTGCCTCCCCCAAATACTTAGAACTCATTATACCCATTAACATCAAAAGAAAAACACTTGGAGAAATTATAATCTTAAAGATATAACATAGTATTTTATTTCTCCATTTTAAGCATTATGGCCAATGTTGAAAAGAGCAGAACACATCCCCAAATCATCAGTACTGTTAGTGATGGGGCCTTAAGACTATAAAAACGAGTATAGGATAATCTTTTCATTGAAAACCTCTTCACCCACACTAGCGTCCATGCTCCACTCATTAATGTTTATCAGTGTTCACCGTCAGCTAATTTTAATGTTTTAAAAGGGAACTCCTTTTTTTTTTTTTCTTTCAAGACAGGGTTTCTTTGTGTATAACCTTGGCTGTGCTGGACTCGCTTTGTAGACAAGGCTAGCTTTGAACTCACAGAGATCCACCTTCCTCTGCCTTCCAGAATGCTGGGATTACAAGTGTGTGCCATCATGCCTGGCTAAAATGTAAATCTTAAAGAAATAAAGAGTAAGCAAAAAAAAAATCTTTCAATACAAAGTTTGAGAGGTAATAACAGGAGTATACTAAAAAATTTACCAGTCATAAAGAAAAGACAGATATTTATAAGCATAAATCATTACTTCGGTACATATTTAGGTACCTATACTTTAGAACTGCTCACACATTCAATTTTCATGATTAAATGTTCAAAATATTATTTTAAACATCAGTTAAACAGGATTAATAATCTGAAAGCCATATTTTCATCATAAAATATATCAGGGCTTACCATAAAACAAATCTGGAATGCTCAGGACACAAACTTTCTCTAAGTGCATTTTTGTGTAAAAGAGGAAATAATTAGAAAAAATATTTTTAAAAATAAGAATTGAGATTCAAGTTGATAATGTTATGAACCTTCCTTCTTTATTCATTAACTTAATTCATGCCCCACTGGTATGTAGGGTCCCAGCTACTTACACTAGTATTCCAATAATGTGCCACAGACAACAATCCCTGACATGGATAGATTAAAGTTCAGTGGGACATGGGGAGACAGACAATAAACAAGGAAATATTATGTAAAAAAGCGTGCTGGTAGAAAATGGAAAATACACCAGGAAGAGAAGGACAATGAGAATGGGCTGTATTGCAGAAGGCTGGTTAGGAAGAGTGCTCAAAAGAAAGGATGTAGCTAAGTGGACGTCTTTGAGAAGAAAGCTCAAAGCAGAGGGGAAAAAAATGTGGGAAAAACATAAAACAAAAACTCTGAGGAAGAAACATGCTGTCATAGAAGAAGAGAAAATGCTGAGCCAAGAGAGCAAGTGTGGGGTGGACTGCTAAGAAGACTCAGATAAAGGGGCCTGGATAAGAGCTTTGGAATCTATTGGGAGTTACAGGGATTCAAGAGATTTTGAACAGATCTGACTTAGCTTTTAACAGAATCATGCTGTTGACAATAAAACCACATACCCAAGCACAGAGATTGTGTGCCTTGTAATTAAAGCTAACCCACTTACCATTGGTCCTCCTTAGGTTCATTTATTCCTCCTACAGATGAGCAGTTTACGCTCCTAAATATCACCAC
>CM053764.1:25911071-25931089 GCA_028658305.1 Pachyuromys duprasi
AAATCAAGCCCCAACCCATTAATTAGAAATAAACACAGGCCGGTCAGTGGTGGCGCACACCTTTAATCCCAGAAGTCAGGCAGCAGAGGCAGGCGGATCTCTGAGTTTGAGGCCAGCCTGGTCTATAAAGTGAGTTCCAGGAGAGCCAGGGCTACACAGAGAAACCCTATCTTGAAAACCATAAAAATAAAATAAAGAAAGGAAGGAAGCAAAAACAAAATAAAACAAAGAAAGAAAAGAAAACACTGGGTCAATGTGAAAAAACTTAATTCATTTAAAAATAACACCCATTATGCTTGTATTAGCCTTTGTGGTCTACTATTACACAATACCACCAACTAGGGTGGCTTAAGGAACAAATTACTTTTCTCAAAGTTCTCGAGAATTGAATTACAAACTGCTTCCAGACAAGTGGGTTCTTTTTTTTTTTTTTTAACAATATCCTCACATAGCTCCCCACTCTACCCCACCCCACCCCAGCTTTGGAAAATACAGTTTTAAATAAAATCATGCACTTATATTAACTCACTAGAATTTGAGTTACACTCACTAATATTCAAAAGTTGAAGTCCTATCCTTTCAATGTGCCTAGTTTTGAAGCTAGGATGGTTGGTGAGATAATTAAGGTTAGATAAGATTTTTAAAGTGGGATATAAATTTTTGTGTCCTCTGAGATGAGACACTTCAGCAACCTTCTCTATGTGAACATGCCAACAGGGCTAGAAGACCTATCCCAGGGCCCTACCTCTCTGAAGAGCCACAGGCAGTTAAGGACTGAGAATTAGTCCTCCCCAGGCTTAAGACCCTGGTTGGCTGTTCAAGACAAAACATATACATACAAGCAACACTGAATGGACTCAGCAGTTGTGTGTGTATGTGTATATGTATACATTCATATGTAATGTACATATATATTCACACAAACACACATATATGTGTAACAAGAATAAAGAGCAAGAGGTCATAAATTTGAGAGGGAGCAGAGGTAGGAAGAAGGTATTAGAGGGAGGAGAGGAAAGATGGAAAATGATGTAATTATACTTAATTAAAAATATTTGTCTCTAATCCCAGCACTTAGGGAAGCAGAGGCAGGCAGATCTCTGTGAGTTCAAGGCCAGCCTGGTCTAAAAGGGAGTCCAGGACAACCAAGGATACACAGAGAAACGCTGTCTCAAAAAAAAATTTTTTAAGTAAAAATCAGGAGCAGAGAGATGCCTCAGCAGTCAAGAGTACTCTATGCTCTTCCTGAGGACCTGGGTTTCATTCCAAGCACCCACATGGCAACAGAACACCTGCGGTCCAGTTCCAAAGGATGTGATACCATCTCCTGGTGTCAGACATGCACACGTTACACAGAGGTGCACAGACATGAAAGCAAAACACCCATGCACATAAAAATACATCTTAACAGAAAAGTTGAATGCACACACATGCACAAACACACATGCACACACACAAAAGCAGAATGTCTTTATGTGTTGTTTTGAAATACTATTAATTTAGTAGAGTTATAGCTTCATTCAAGTGTTAAGAAATTAGGGACATTTTAATGTCCTTCTCAGTGAAGTGTTCCTATTCTACTCAAGGTAATTGTTTTTTAAGTCACTTGCAGGTTAGAATCTGGAACCACACGAAGAAACTTTTTAAAGTGTTTTCACTAAGGACTCTTGGCTATGGTGGTGCATGCCTCCAACCCCAGCAGTCAGGAAGCTGAGATATGAGTTCTACACCAACGTGAACTACAGAAAGAGCCTGTCTAAAAACGTCAAGGAAGGTGGTAGTATTCTGAAACTAGACAACTTATGCGGAAAAGCAATTCCACATATTATATAAAGATTACTGCTATACACTAACACATCATACAACTCCCCTAGAAAGGAGGACATTGGGGTTGGAAGCAGTTAGAAGCGCACCCACATGGTGGCTTATACCAGTTGCAGAGGATCTGACTCCCCTTTTTGGCTTCTGAGAGCACTGGGAACGCATTGGTGTGCAGACATATATGCAGATAAAACATGCACACACATGAAAATAAATACGTATTTTAAAAGAAGAGTGGACAAATTAAATATTTCACTTGGAAACCAGACGCAGAAAGACAAATATTAACTTTCTCCCCACAAAACACATGAGAGTAGGATTGTTAAGTAGAAACAGGTAAGAAACAGGGAGGGCAATTTGGAAGAACAAATATGAATGGGATCCAACGATATGAAAATGCTAATAGAACTCAAGCTTAATATGTTTTTTTGTTCATCTGTTTTGGGTTTGTTTTGTTTCTTTTCTGAGACAAGAGCTCACTCAGGCTGACCTGAAACTCAGCATGTAACCCTTGCTGCCTGTGAATGCCTACCACTTCTCTGGCCCCAGCTTCTCAAAAGCTGGGATTACAGGCATGCACCACCAGGACTGGCTTAAACCCAGGCCTTTCACTATTCTAAGCCATCATTCTGAAGAGTTAAATTACTACAATCTATAGTCTGTGTCACCATCAATATTTTTGTGTGTGTATCTTTTTTTTTTATTTTTACACCATCAATAATTTAACGTAACATAATTCTGTCATGTTTCTGAAAGCAACAAACCATTTGCGTTTATTATAATTTTACAATAAATTAATGCATTTATCTGACAACCTAAATGAAAAATGAATAAACTCATTACTCACTTTCCAAGCATGGTAAGTACCAGAGGGATCAGTCTGATACAATCTTGGGATACCATCATCATCAAATCCTACAATTAAGGCTGAAATACCAAAAGGTCTTCGTCCATTGCTCTGGGTATATTTCTAAAAAATAAAATTTAATTTTACTATAACACTGTCATAGTTATAACCTTTTTTACAAATAATTTATTTAAATTTTATTTTATGTGCATTAGTATGAAGGTGTCAGATCCCTTGGAACTGGAGTTACAGACAGTTGTGAGCTGCCATGTGGGTACTGAGATTTGAACCCAGTCAAAGAAAGGGCAGACAGTGCTCTTAACCACTGGTCCATCTCTTTAGCCCTCCATAGTTACAATCTTATTCTATTGCTGTGAAGAGACATCATGACAAAGGCAATACTTATAAAAGAAAGCAATGAATTGAAGGCTTGCTTATAGTTTCAGAGGCTTAGGCCATTAGCATTGAGGCCGCCCTGAGTGGTGCTAGAGAAGTAGCTAAGAGCTACATCCTGATCCGAAAGCAAAGAAGGGGTGGGGGAGGAGAGAGGGGAAAGAAGAAAGAGGAGAGAGACACAGAGAGAACGAGACTGGGCCTGGTATGGACTTTGGAAATCTCAAAGCCTAACCCCTAGTGACAAACCTCTTCCAATAAGGCCACACCTCCAAATTGTTCTAATCCTTTCAAATAGGGCCACTCCCTGGTGACCAGGCATTCAAATATAAGGGCCTATGGAGGCCATTCTTACTCAAATCACCACAAACATTATCACATCAAATAAAATTTTAGTAACTAAATCATTGCCATCAAAATTACCTACTCTTCTGATTTAAAAAAAATATTTTCAGTACTTTTAATTATGTGTATGTGTGTGTCATCATAGGGGAATGTACATGTGAGTGGACGGACCTTGGAGCCCAGAGGCATAGGATCCCCTGGAGCTAGAGTTACAGGTTGTTATGAGCTGCTAGGACCCAAACTCCTAATCTCTGGAAGAGCACTAAGTGCTCTTAACCACTGAGCTTTTTTTATCTGTTTTTGTTGTTTACATTTTTAGTGTTTGTTGACTGCTGTTTATTCATGACCTTTTAAATAATGTATATAATCTATAAAATAGAATCCTAAATTTGCTTACATATCTTGGTTTTCTTAAACGAGCCCTATTCACTTTTATTATTTCCCTTGTTTTTTTCAAGACAGGATTTCTCTGTGTAGACTTTGCTGTCCTAGACTTGCTCTGTAGACCAGGCTGGCCTGGAACTCACAGAGATCCCCCTGCCTCTGCCTCCCGAGTGCTGGGACTACAGGTGTGTGAACCGTGAATTTTATTTTTATATTTTTTCTCATTTTTATTTCCCATTTTTTAAATTAAAATTGTAGGTTGCCATACAAACTAATGTGTTTCATTAGGGCATTTTCATACATGTGTGACATCAACTTTGGTCTCAGTCATCCCTTTCCTCTACAGTTCTCCCAATTCCTTACCCTCCTTTTACTGGGTGCCTTCCTTCCCTCTTCTACTTTCATGACAAATGGATTTCATTCTTCAGCCCACCCAATATGTATGTGTAGTAATTTGAATTAAAATGGTCCCCATAAGCTCATATATTCGAATGCTTAGTCATCGGGAATGGCACTATTTGAGGACGTTTGGGAGGTGTCACCTTGTTAGAGGAAGTGTGTCACTGGGGTGAAAGTTGGGGAATTCAAATGCTCAAGCCATGCTCTGTGTCCCTCTCTGCCTGCTGCCTGCTCATCTGGATGTAGACCTCTCAGCATCTTCTGCAGCATTGTGTCTGCCTGCGTGTCTCCACGCTTCCCACCATGACGACAATGTAAGCAAGCCCCCATTAAATGCTTTCTTTTGTAAGAGTTGCCATGGCCATGGAGACTCTTCCCAGCAATAGAACCATGATTAAGATAGTATGCAATCTCCCTGAGCAGAAGAGAACTGGGCGTTTCTGTCGTTTGTCAGGGAAGCTGAGTTAACAAGCTGTGCTTTGGAAGCACACCATTGTTTGCCTGAGGGACACTGCAGTTCTGTTAGGGGATACTCCTACTTGATATATATCAATCTCAAATATGCCCTGTTCACTGTACTCTGTGTCATCTCCTTCAGTCCCTAGAAAAGGGATCTTTTGTTTCTCCTGAAGAAAAGCACATATTTCTCCTGCAGACAATGGAACACTGAAACCAATTACATTTCTTATTACTTTTGTGACTCGGAACTTCCTGGATTTGTGCTCTACAGAGTGGCATTCTCACTGAGACGGGTCATATGAAGAGGCAGCCCTGACTGAAAGCTAAGGACTGAACACACAGGTAAGACCTCTGGCTGGAGGTAGCTCTGTATACTTTGTGCTTTGAGACAGCTTTTTAGTGGCTTTCTTTCAATCTTATCTACATATGGGATCTATTCTCTCATTTTTCAAGTTTATTATATTACATGTTTTACAAGCAAAGTTTGATTTTGAGTGCAAACAAGTAAGCTGTGAACATAAATACCTCTTTTAAAATAGGAGTTATAGTTACTTCCTCTGTACTGTTTAATGTTCTAGTTCACACCAAGGTATAAAGTAGATGCATTTACATATTACTTTAGAAGAAAGGCCTTTTTATTTTACTTGTTTAATCTTTTCATTTTAGTGAAAAGGTAATGCAAGTTAAATATGTAAGGTGTACATGAGATCTCTCTGGCCACAGGCCCCGGCTGACTTAGAACTGATTGCCACTGTCTTAAAACTGTGTTTCTATAGTCTTTTCACAGGCCTTGATTTCTCTGGAAGAGACCTAAAAACCACACTTAACAACCTTGCATATGAGCTGTTCTGTGTCTTGCTTTTTTGGTAGATTCCTTTTTAACAATGGGGAAAATTAAAACAAAATACAAAAGTAACAATACAAAAATTTTGGAATGTCTTCTAAAATGAAGTAACAAGCTTTTAAAACCCCAAACAGTGATTTGACATATACCATTCATCTCAAAGCTTTAGTATTTGGATTTACAAAGCGTCCATAAAAAAACCTTCCCTGTAGAACCAGGTATCTTTCCTGCCAGAGCAGCTAACGGTGCAAGCCAGCAATGAGGGTGGCATTCTAAAACTCATGCTCATGTATGAAAATGCAAGGAAAACAAACTGAATACTTTCTTAAAGGCAGTAAGAGGGGGAAAGAGCCAGGATTTAATCTTAAAAGTTACAGCTTTTGCGGACTACTCTTTCCAAACTGCTCAGAGGGCTGGCTGAAGAAAATATGGTCTGCATCCACAGAGTGTTCTAACCACAGAGAAACACCAAATTCTGTCTTTGTACGATAATGAAAGGAAGTGGAAACAATCATATTAAGTGAATTATTCCAGTCTCAAAGAGACAAAAGTATATATTTTCTTGTATTTTGGTTCCTATATTGTATACAGACACATAAAATCATGCATGTACAAATGACATGCAAGCAGAGCAAGTGAAGGGGTTAGCAGGAGGACGGTGAGACAAGGAAGGCTGGGACAGGCTGGATGTGGGGGGATTGGCTCAGAATACAGCATATGCTTACATGAATGTCTTTAAATTCAGAAACAGATTTGCAAAAAGGCATGTAGGCCTGGTAAGAAGGCTCGGTGGATAAGCCGCTTGCTGACAAGCCTGACTTGAACTTTGTCACCAGGACCCACTTGCTGGAAGAGAACCAACTCCTGCAGACTGCTCTCCGTATTTGTACTGTGATACATGTCACTGCACCCAGAAAGTATAATTATAAATATTATTGAAGAGAACAGAAATTGACACAAATCTGTATAGTGAGCATCCTGTTCAAGGAAGGTAGGCGATAAAAACAAAAACAACAGTGTTCCTGTTGAAGGACAATTTGCTCAAGTAGAAATGAAAAGAGAGAATCAGCGTGGGAAAATTCAATCTCACTAACTGTAAAACACAAATTAAAGCAACTATTGCATACACAGCATTCATTTACAAAAGAAAGAAAAATGGAAAACTCAGCACTGATGAGTCCTCTGGGACAGTTAGTTGCACAATAAAAACGGGTTCTCTCTTTCTAGACAGCAGTTTGGCACATATAACAAGAGCCTTAAAATCAATTATAACCTTCAATCTAGTAACCCCTTACTTAAAACCTAATTTAATAATATGTGTTAAAAAGAAAAACAAGCCATGAGCAAACCAGAATAATGTCATGGGGGTAGCAGAGAGAAGAGGAGTAAGAAAGAAACTGAAGCGATGCCTATTTTCAAATTACCATCAGAGATGGTCATAGTTTCCAACATTACAGCTGTGAGAGAGTACCCGAAACGAACAGTCTGTGCCACATACAAAGGACACACACAGCAAGTGAAAAATCAGTCCTGGATGCCACTGTTACTCTAGGCATTCATAAGCCTAAGATTGGATGTATTTTTGTTTGCAGGTGACATAATGGATATTGCTTTGGAAAACTTTAAGGAATGACATTTTTATTGTGTCTCCACAAGCATAAAAATGTCCTTTGAAAATTTGACATTCTCTAAAAAAAAAATTAAGAAGTTCAAGAATCAAAACTGATTTTGGTTTCTGGCAATTAATGCAACCCATTTTACCTAAGTAAGTGCATGAGGTAATTCTGAGAATGAAAAAAGAAGATTAACACACTCAGTAGACTTAATGCTTGGAGCTTCTGCGGTATTTCTAAGATAGGACCAATGACAGCGGAAAACAGCTGAAGGGCTGTGCTAAGAGTATCAGCTCACCTGCTTTAGTGTCGCTATGAAGCGAGTAATATACTCCACAGTGACAGGGTCCTCCACTGTAAGCTTATGGCTCTGGCATTCCACGCGGGCCCTGTTGATTACTACTCTGGCGTCAGCTGTGAGGCCTGTGAAGACAGTCAAAACTTCAGAGTCTCTACATTTTCAAGATGTATTTACCTTGTCAAAGGCTTTACTTTTCACTTCCTTTAATAGCATCATTCTTTGATGAAGAAAGTAGAAAACAACATGTCCCTTGATTGTGACTTATTTCCTTTTTAAGACTCAGTTCCACACACCCATTTCATTTGTAAAAGAAATAGTGAATGGTTTGCTTTAAATACTATTTGTAAGCTGGATTTCTTTTCCTTATGAGAACAAGAACAATATTCTATCCTGAAGCATATAAACATTGTATTCAAATGACATTTGATAAAACTGTGATATATTAATTTTCAATTTTTTTGTCAAAATGAAAACTTTGAAAATCAAAATCAGGCTATTGAGACAGACAGACCCCTGATTGAGCTTCTAAAATATCCAAACAACTCATGATTAATGCTCAGCATGTCTATAAGGAGGCAGTATGTGTTCTAGCTGAAGTCAGAGACTTAGTACAACATCTAACTGATGTAATAATAGCTCAAGTGTTCCCAAAAGGACTACACTGGTATTTCACTTTTCTATGGTCATTTTGTTTCTTTTATCGCTTTCTTGCATGTGTGTGTGTGTGCGTGTGCGTGCGCGTGCGTGTGCATGTGTGTGTGTGCGTGTGCGTGTGTGTGTAAATGCAGCTATGCAGCTACCTGAAGAGAAAGAAAAGGGATCAGATCCACTGGGGTTGGATCTGCAGCAGGTGAGCTGACCTGGGCATGGTTGCTGGGAACAAACTCAAGCCTCTGCAAAATATTACACATTGTTAGATGCTGAACCATCTCCAGACCTCTTTCACTACTCTTTTAATACCTATTAGACTACTCAAAATAGCACGGAAACAAGCCCTTCTCACATAGCCGCTGTTCTTCATCAATCATAAGCATCTACTTTCCCCATCACATCAAACCTTGTTGCTATGTACACTTGGCTCATTTTCACATCTTGAAAACAGAGAATGGGCAGAAAATAGAGCTGTCTGAATATGCCACTGTTCAAAATCACCTTGACACAGGTAGAGTGTCAATTGTGGCCAGATACATTAAAGGAAGAGAGAGTAACTCTCTGTACAAAAGTTATCTAAAACAAAGAACTAGCAAGAGATGGCCTAAACTACCCTTGCGTTCAAGTTTTATGCAGCTAGAAATAGTTCAGATCAGCTACTTGAGACTATGCTGCCTTTACAATGTGAATATGAGCCACAACTTGAGAAACATTAGCATTTGAATACTTAGAGCCAGTGCCAGGGGGAGACAGCTCAGAGGGTGGATGTCTGTTACACATCAACTGACTTCGGTACTGGCAGACTAAACGTGTTAGGGTCACACCAAATCCTTCCACTAGATTTAACACTTGTGAAAACAGTGTGCTGGCTTCGGTTCAGCAGGACTGCGTGACTTGCTTGTGATTGGGCTGACAACAGGCTGTGTCCTCCTCACCTGCACACTTGGCTGCTCTTTGCTCTCCCTCCCTTCATGATTCCTGCTGTTTTTCCTTTCTCTTTTCTGAATGAAGTTGGTTACAACCCCTATTTTCGCTCCTGGAGTCACAGAGAGACACTTTCCAATCTGTCACCTCATCCAGATACCATTTCAATTCAGTGTGTCTAACAATTCTTTGTAGAATCCATAGGATTGTCTACTAGACTGCTACCTGTGATCAGAGATTATTTTCCTTTCTTCCTTTACAATCGGGATGTGTTTTATTTCTTTTCCTTGACTAATTACTCTGGATAGAACATGCATTACTGTGTTGAAGAACAATGACAAAGCAGATATCCTTGTCTGTTCCTGATTACAGAGGGGAACCTTCAATTGTTCATCAATGAATCAATACATCAGCTGTGATGTATTTTCACATATAGCTTAATTGTGTTGAGGTAAATTTCTAATTTGTTATGTTTTCTTTTTAACCAAGAAAGAATACTGGATAATGCCAAATGCATTTTTCTGTATCAGTGCTGTAACTAATTAGTTTTCCCCCCCGGTGTTCATTCCTGTTAATGGAAGTAGAGAATCATCTTCAGACATCTGGTGAGCTGTGTCTTACTGAATGACTAGGTAATTTGTGTGCTTCATAGAATTTTGTTTGCACATAATGGTAACATATTTTCTTAAACCCTTTGCATTTCTGTGCAAGTGGAAGCAATGACCTGTTTTCATTTCTCCTTTTAACTGATAGTTTTACTTAGTTGATATAGCTCATTTCTTAATTTTTTTTTACCTTTTTAAAAATAAATTTTTGTTTTAGTTTTCTTTGATCTTTCTGTTCTGTTTACCTCAGGTGTGTTGTGGCTTTGGAGTTATTCTGTTCTGTTTTCTGTGTAGAGTTGCTGCTGATAAAAGGATTTCTTAAGCATGTACTTCACTTTCCTCTTAGCACTGTTTTTAATTATAGCCCATAAATTTTGATGCTATTGATGCCCCTTTTTATTTCTCTTATTTACTAATTTCACTTATGGTGGCTAGTTATACATTTATTTATTTTTATCCCCGGTGGTTTAGACCATATTATTTAATTGATATACATTTGTGTATTTTAAGTTTGCCTTCAGTTGTTGATTTCTGGTCATTCCTTTTTAAGCAGAAAAGATACTAAATATGCTTTCAGTCTTTCAGATTGGTCAAGAATTATTTCATGACAATTACAAAGCATAGTGGGATAAAAGTTCTTTGCCGAAAAAGTATTTTAAGTGTCAATATAAAATCCCTGTTTTAAAAAAAAACACAATTAGAAACTAAGCAAAAAAAAAAAAAAAAAAAAAAAAAACAAGCCAAACTAAACCAACCAACCAACCAACTAACCAACCAATCAACCACAAAACCAATGAGACATGCTGCGGGGAGCTGAGGAAGATGGAATTCTGAGTGACTGCATGGCTATGTCATGGATCCATGCCTCAGACCTATGGAAATTGGTAAAGCCTTCCTCCAAGGTCAGACCCAGACTGATGAGAGAGCCTTCCTCTGGTCCAAGTACAAACCTTGGCAGTGTATCAAAGTGAGAGTGTGTAGGAACAATTGGCCAGTGTATACAAATTCTGCCACCTGCAGCTTCCTTCAGATAATCACAACTTGAGACTATTCCCTATAGACACCTCCTTCCAAGACCAGCTGTAGGTAATAAACGTGCGGAGGGTCCGGGTTGTTGCAGTAGTTAATGCGGCTCTCCAACACAGCACCTGACCCTAGTTTTTCTGTACATGAGTCTGCAAGTTTGTCCTTTCTTCATTCCCTTCCTATCTTCAGTCAGGTTAAGGTGCCAAGCCATGCAGGATGCAGCAACATGAATTATTTGATGTACAAAGGCAAGTATGCACAAGAAAATATGTTCAGGATTAGCAGCCTTGAGGAAATAGAAAGTTTAATACACAGTCAGAAGTCACTGGGTTTTTTAAAAGAATGATCAAAAAATTCCAACAAAATCAAATGCTACTGGGTATGTAGAAAAACTAAATGACTCATACAGTGACTGTGGGAGTGTAAAATGATACAGCCACTCTTACAATTTGGCAGCGTCATAATACTAAAGATGTATTACCATGTAATCCAACAACTGCACTGCATCTATTATAGAGAAATAAAACTGCATATTCCCAAAAGCACCTACCCCGAGATAGTCACACTTTATCTATAAAAAGCAAAAACTAGAAGATGCCAAAGATAAGTAGATAACCCGGTAATAAAAGCGGCACATCCATACCATGCAACACTACCCAACAATAAAAGGGAAAGCAGCTACTGCCACTTCCAACTACTATGCTGAATGAACAAGGATCAACAGAAAAGGTTCCACATGTGATTTCATGTAAGATTCAAAGATGACAAAATTATAGAAACAGACTAGAGAGTAGCCAACAGGTTAGAAGGGGAAAGGGATTACCATGAGCTACCTTGTAGTAATGGAGGAGTTGGGCCTTAAGTGTGGTGGGAACATCATGAATGTAAACATGCGGCAAGTACAATCAAGTACTCAGAGCATCTATTCTAGAGAAATGAACTCTCTATTCCCACAAATGCTTGACACAAATGCCCATACTTTATTTGCAATGGACAAAAACTGGAAACGGCCCGAATATCCCTCATTGGCCAAGCTGCTAACAAAGGTGGGGCATTCATACAGTCCATCACTAGTCAGCATTACATGTACATGTAAATGAATGCATATAATGCATATAAAGCCGCAGAGATCTCACCAGTTCTATATTAGCTTATCTAATATAGAGGGAAATTGTGGAAATTTAAGAATTCTCTGTCTTTCTTAGACACTTCTCATGACTCTTTATCTATACAACTTACAAAATACTCCAGGATGGCTCAGCTGCAATGAACCTGTAGCATACGCATAAGGATCTAAGTTAAGCTCCCCTGCACCCAGATAAAAGCCAGGCACAGACATCCACCTCTGAAACCCCTGTGCTGGAAGAAGCGGAGACAAGCTGATCTCCAGAGCCCTGGCTATTCTGGAACTCACCAAGTAGACCAGGCTGGCCTCGAGCTTTTGCTTCTTGAGTGCTGGGATAAAAGGCATAAAAGATATGATAGAAAAGCAATAAAAGAAGACATTCAACATTGACCTCTGGCTTCCACTACATGTAAATACATGTGCACACACAACCACAGGCACACCCACATGCACCTATATACCAACCCAAAGCACACACAATTTCTGGGCTTAGGGCAGCTCAATGGTGAGTGTTTCCCTGGCGTAAGGCTTCTTGAAACTGTTTCCACTCATGACCCTTTTTTTAGCAGGGAAATTTTTATATGACCCAGATGAAAGATATATAAAACAAGTATAAAAACCAAACATTGTTGACAATAATTCTTTGGTATACATGTAATTTCATCATTAAAAGAAAGAAAATTTGCAGACTTTTGAGATAGCTATTTTGTTTATTTTCTCATAAACAATTAAAATATTGGCTGAACAACTGATATACTCGGCCAGCGAGCAGCTTCAGCCTTTTCAGAGTTGACCAATACTTTGATTTTAGAACCATCAATGTTGAGAATGCAACTTCATATAAATACATAGAACAAAATGACAGACATCTATTTAATTTCAGAAATAGACATTCTGTACCGTCTTAGTGTTCTACTGCTGTGAAGAGGCACCATGACCACAGTAACTTTTCTAGAAGACAGTATTTACCCTGGGGACGTGCTTAGAGTTTCACAGCTGTAGTCAATTATCATCATGACGGGGAGAGCAGCATGCAGGCAGACACGGTAATGGAACAGTGGCTGAGATCCGTAGGTAGCCAGAGAGAGAGAGACTGGGTCTGCCTTGAACATTTGACACCTCAAAGCCCACCCCCAGTGACACACTTCTTCCAACAGAGTCACAGCTGGTCACCCTCAAGCTGTGTCGCTCTCTCCTGACCAGGCTGTTCAAACACATGAGCCTACTCGCGCTAGTCTTATCTAAACCACTACATGCATCAAACCAAATTCAGTCAATGACTTTTTTTTTAAATGAAAGTCAGGTCATTTCAAGTAACTTTTAAAATCAAACATTCTAACACATATAATTCAAAGATCCACTAATTGGATGTATCTTGAGGAATGGTAGTAAAAAATATTGTCTTTGTTTCCCGTAAAGAAGCCATTATGCTACCACAAAAGTAGCATACTACACTGCAGCTCTTTGGACATACGTGTAAGCTCAGGTGCCTCACACATAAATGGTGTGTGTGGCTGTTGGTGTACACAGTGCGATGTGGTAAATTCACAACCAAGTCTGTAGAGTTGCTCCACGTAGCCCAGGTGAGCACTTCCAAAGGCAGTGCTGACTTACTATCTGTTCAGTTTTCAATTAGTCTTTGGTTGTGCATTCTGAAACCTTTCAGTGTGGTCACTTTTTCCGACCTCCCATTTATTTGGGCCACAGTCCACAGTTCAAGAAGTTGAGACTTAGTAGCAGTGGTGGCGCAGGCCTTTCATCCCAGCACTCAGGAGACAGAGGCAGGCAGATCTCTGTGAGTTCAAGGCCAGCCTGGTCTACAGAGTGAGTCCAGGGCAGCCAAGGCTACACGGAGAAACCCTGTCTAAAAGCAAACAAAACAAAACAAACAAAAAAAACCAAACAAAGATAAAAAGAAGTTGAGACTCATGTCCGTACACAGCACACACAGCTCTGTCCCTACCCCCTTCTCCTACTGCTCTCAAACTGGGGTTGTAGAGATGGCTCACCAGACTTCTCTTGAAGAGCACCAAGTTCAGCTACCTGCATCCACTGTCAGCAGCTCACAGCCTGCTGCAGGCTGCCTGACACCTTCTGCAGGCTCCTGCACTACCCACTCACATGTGCATGGTACAAATAAAAATAAACAGATTGAAACTCTAAAATTCTATAACGGCCATGAATCATAAGTTCTATAAGCTAAATGTAAGGAGAAATCCATCTTTCTTATCAAAGATCATTATTTTTAAAATGCCGGTAATAGAGCTGTGGCTTTTAAATATAGGTGACACTTTGTATTTAAGAAGAAATAGGCTGGAGAGATGGCTCAGAGGTTAAGAGCACTGGCTGCTCTTCCAGAGGACCTGAGTTCAATTCCCGGCAACCACATGGTGGCTCACAATCATCTATAATGAGATCTGGTGCCCCCTTCTGGCATACAGGTGTACATGAAGATAGAACCCTCATATACACGAAAAAAAAAAAGAAGAAATAGGGTATGACCACATATCAGCATATGTAAATGAAGTGAAACCATGGTGACGGACAATTGTGTTACCCCACTCAAACTAATGAAAATGCCACACATACCACTGGGCTTCTGTACATACCTGCAAAAGCCATGCAGACATGGTCATCAAGGGCACAGATTTTCCTCACAGTTCTTTCATCTTGAAGCTTGGCCACTGATTTTTTTTCTACCCCGAGCACAACTATATTAGTTCCTCGAATTCCAACCTATAAAGACATTTTAAAAAGTAAATTTAAAGTTAAAATTGGTTAATTATCCTAACATATGACAGACAGTTAAGAATTTCTCTTAGTAAAATGAAAAGAGGAGCCATTTGGGAAATAGGATGCCCAGGTACTGGCTAACTGGATGCCTAGGCCCCCAGCCTCAAGGCAAGTAGGACCAATAGGTAGAAATTACAAAGAATATCAGTGGTGCATGAAAATGATAGCTAAATATACAGTAGGGAGAATGAAAGAAGATGCTGGTGATCCAAGCAAACTCCTTTGAGTGGCAGAACCAATACTGATGAAGTAGGCCTGAAGGCTGGGGCTGGGAGATGACACTTGGTAAGAAACTTGCTGTATGAGAATGAAGACAGCATCCATATAACATGCCAGGCATGTCTATGAGTATCTATAGCCCCTGGGGGACAAAGAAAGGTAGGTCCCCAAAACAAGCTGCCTTGCCAGCCAGCCTAGGTGAAATGGTAAGTGTCTGGTTCAATCGTCTGGTTCAATCGGAGGACAGCCTTTAGTACTCAGTTCTCTCCCAGAAGCACTTGGTTGCTGGGGGTTGGACCCAGAGTGTCAGGCTTGGCAGCAAGCACCTTTCCCCAGAGAGTCATCCTGCAGGCCTGTCCTTTGCCTCTTGAATGTTGATGCAAAATGCCTAACTGGTATAAGTTTGTCACTGTGACTTCCCCACCCGGATGGACTGTACCTTTGAACTGGGAACAAATAAGGATGCTTTGACCTCTCCTGTTTGTCTCCTTTTATTTCATTCTCTTATCTTACCACTCTAGCTAAGACTTGAAGCAGTGTACTGATCTGATTTGTTCACCCTATATGGCTCCAGGTTTGCCATATATACTCTTTTTCATGTTCCTCTGTTTCTAGTCTTGTCAGGGTTTTTTATCATAGTAGATTTTGTCAAAAGCCTTTTCTGTTTACTGAAAAAATAATCACTTGATTTTTGTTTTTGACCACATTTCTTTTCTTTCTTGACCGCTCTGTTCTTTGGGAACGTCAAAAAGTAAATTTTGACTGTCGCCTCTCCTCCAGCTCCTCTTAACCCTGTTTCCCTAACCACCCAACTTTCTATCTTCTTTTTTCGATCCACTTGAGTCCAACGTGCTCATAAGCTCTTGGGTGTCTGGTCAACCCCACCCCAGGGCACTGTGGTCCTATCAGGGGTCACATCCTTAAACAAAACAGACTTTCCCTTTCCCAGAAGCTATCAATTGCCAATCATTACTTCGGCAGGAGTGGGGCTTTGTGCTCACCTCCCCTCTCCATGCCAGGTCTTTGCTTGGCCCAAGCCTACATGCCTTGTACATGCAGCCGTAACTGTTGACTTCTTATGTATAGCTGCCTTATTTCCATAAAGCACTGTGGACTTGAAGTCGTCAGCCACCTCTGACTCTTGCAATCTTCCCTCCACTCTTCCACAACAGCTTCCAAGCCTTTGGAGTGTGACATGCTCCTCTTAGGGCTGAGCCTTCCAGTATCTAATTCTCTGTACCTTGACCAATTGTTTCTGTGTTCATCACCATGAACTAACAAAAGAAGCTTCTCCTTTTGGGGTTGAGAGATGCATTAATCTGTGGGTTACAACAATAAGCCCGTAGGAGTTGTTTTAATAATATGACCATTTACAGCTCAGTATCCAAGTGGGTTCCCTTGTAAGGGGAACAGGGACTGTCTCTGACATGAACTCAGTGGCTGGCTCTTTGACCACCACTACCACCCTGGCGGGGGGAGCAGCCTTACTAGGCCACAGAGAAGGACAATGCAGCCAGTCCTGATAGATCTGATAAGCTAGGGTCAGATGGAAGGGGAGGAGGACCTCCCTGTCAGTGGACTTGGGGAGGGGCAAGGGAGGAGATAAGGGAGGGAGGTTGGGATTGAGAGAGAATGAGGGAGGGGGCTACAGCTGGGATACAAAGTAAATAAATTGTAATTAATATAAAAAATTAAAATTTAATTTAAAAAATAATGTCCATTTAACGAAATAGCAGTAGCTTTTCCCATAGGACCTATAAGCTAACTAGCTATAGGTTCTTGGCTCAGATAACAGTGCCAGGCTATATATGTGTGTGGTGTATGTGTATGTGTGTGCGTGTACATTAGAAAATCTTAAATGATTTTATAAAGCAACAGAAGAGTAAATAACACATTTTGTTTCTTCACTTCAAACAAAAAACAAAAACTGAGGCAGAGCCTCATGCTGTCCACACTGGGTCTCAAGATAACTAGTAGTAGCTGAGGATGGTCTTAACTTCTGATCTCTGCTTGCTGAGTGCTAGGCAGCAGAAAACCTAAACAGACACATAGTCTACAATGTTTTATTATCTTTGTCACTGTCTGAATATTCAAATTGTTCTAATTACCTTTATGCCCAAATATTCTGTCCTGCCTTGATCTTTCCTATAGGTGAGGGGTCCATGGACGTTATTAGACATTTTGATTATTTCACTTGCAGTATTCTACTTTGTATTTCGTTTCACTATTTCTCTTTATTGAATGTTCTACCTTCATATCCTATTTTTACTTCATTATTCTCTCCAGTTGCTGCTTGTGTGTGTTTTAATTCATGCAGGAGTTTGCATTCTTCTGATTTTTTTCAAATATGCTTTTGAATTTTTTAAATCAGGGATTTCATCTTGTTTACTCTCATTTGAGTATATTACTGAGATTAATAACTTCTGAGGAGACACGATGCTTTGGTGTTTCATGCTTCGCAGTTAGATGCTAAATCACTGTTTGGATTTTTTTTAAAGATATTTTGGTTTTGTGTGTCTGGGTTTTGCCTGCTTGTATGTTTACGCACAACATGCATCCCTGGCGCCCATGGAGACTAGAAAGGGGGATCAAATTCCCTGGAACTGGAGTTGTAAGTGGTAGAGATCAACCATGTGAGCAGTGGGATTCAAACCAGGGTCCTCAGAGCCAATACTCCTAACTACTGAGCCATCTCTTCTGCCAGTTTCCCCCTGCAATGTTCAAGAGGAACTAGGTTGCTGTACATTTGAAGTGCTGTTTTTCTCCACTAGGCTTGTGCTCAGAACACAGGCTCAGTCTCTGGTACTCTCTTTAATTTACTTTTTTATTACAATTCACTTTGTATCCCAGCTGAACTCCCCCTCCCTCATCCCTTCCCAATCCTGCCCTACCTCCTTCTTGTCCTCCCATCCCCCTCCCCAAGTCCACTGATAGGGGAGGTCCTCCTCCCCTTCCATCTGACCCCAGCCTATCATGTCTCATCAGGACTGGCTGCACTGTCTTCCTCTGTGGCCTTGTAAGGCTGTCCCCCACTAAGGGGGAGGTGGTCAAAGAGTTAGCCATTGAGTTCATGTCAGAGACAGTCCCTGTTCCCCTTACTACGACACCCACTTGGACACTGAGCTGCCATGGGCTACATCTGTGCAGGGGTTCTAGGTTATCTCCATGCATGGTCCTTGGTTGGAGTATCAGTCTCAGGAAAGACACCTGTGCTCAGATTTTCTGGTTCTGTTGCTCTCCTTGTGGACCTCCTGTCCTCTCCAGGTCTTTCTATCTCTCCCTTCTTTCATAAGATTCCCTGTACTCTGCCCAAAGTTTGCTATGTGTCTCAGTATCTGCTTTGATACCCTGCTGGGTAGAGTCTTTCAGAGACCCTCTGTGGTAGGCTCCTGTCCTGTTCCCTGTTTTCTCCTTCTTCCAATATCTATCCCATTTGTCTTTCTGAATAAGGATTGAGCATCTTACCCAGGGTCCACCTTCTTGCTTAGCTTCTTTAGGTGTACAGATTTTTATAGGTTTATTCTACACTAAATGTCTAATACCTACTTGTGAGTCTATACCATACATGTCTTTCTGCTTCTGAGAGACCTCACTCAGGATGATCTTTTCTAGATCCCACCATTTTCCTGTAAATTTCATGATTTCCTTGTTTATAATTGCTGAGTAGTATTTCATTGTGTATCTGGTACTCTATTAAAAGTAAGACTACTGGTGCTCTGTGGGCATAGATACACTTGCAGGCAAAACACCTATACACATAAAACAAACAAATATTGCTTGATTGATAGTTGAATCCTCAACTCTTTTGGCATTTTTTCCTAGGATTCCAGATTCTGGTCACCTTCCTGGGTGGTCTAGTCACAAGTGCTTGTCCCACAGTGCAGATCATATGTGCTAGTCTTACATCTGGCAGTCCTTCAGGGTCAAGTAAGTGAAGGCTGTTCTTCCTCTGGGTAGTCCTTTGCCAGTCTGAGGTCCCATGACAGATGCTGGTAAAACCTCTTGAAGGATGGCATACTTCAGGAAGCTGACTTCTAGTTTCTCCTAAATGGACCTTTGTGAGGGTGGGTCATTAATGCTGGTCCCCTCTTTATCGGTCAGGATGCAAATGTTGGTCCCTGGGCAGTCCTTCCTGATGTCTGGTGTGCTGCTTGGAATCTGTTCCATACAGACACTGTCTTTGATCACTGTTTACATCTTGATAAATCCTGTGTAGCTTTCAAAGTTTATCCACTGCAGTCTAGAGGAACACTGTTGGCCAGGTTTCCGAGGAGATTACAGTCCTGTGATATTTTGTTTTGAGTCTTTTGAGTGTGGCTTATGCAGGGTCTGTGGCCACTGAGCCACAAACTCAGTTAGGTGGAGTGGCTTCTTCTTATAAGGGTATCTCACAGCTTCTTTGGACTTTGAAACTATTTAAGTTTCTTTTTTAATTCTGTTTATCAGCATGGCAATGAGTGCCTGTGAGTGCAGGTGCCTTGGAATCCAGAACAGGGCCTCAAACCCCCTAGAATTACAACTACCTGGAGTTACAAGGTGGTTGTGAGCTGTCAGGTATGAGTGCTGGGAACTGAACTAAGATCCTCTGGAAGGAGAGTAAGTGTGCAAGTGCTCTTAACTGCTGATCCCGCTTTGGTAAGCTCTTATCGAGACTTCTTAGGATAGTATCATTTTGCTGTTCAGGTCAAGTGCTCAGGGAACATTCTGGATCTCTCAGTCTGCTGCTGCTTGCAGCTTGTCTGTGTTGTCTTGCTCTTTTAGAACACAGTGGGTGAGGCTGAAGAGGCTCAGTGTAGAGTGAGAACACGTGTTGCTCTTGCAGAGGTGGGGGTGGTCATAGTGTGTCTGTAAGTTACCAGCATCCATGCAAACAAAATACACATATGCTTAAAAATAAATTCTTTCTAAAATATGGTGGTTGCTGCAAACTGAACCCAGATCCTCTGCAAGAGCAGCCAAACTGTACTCTGATCACACATATGCCACGGTACACATGTGCATGAGTGCACACACACATATGCAGACACACACAGTAAATAACTAACTAACTGTATTTTTTATTTTAAAAAGTGTCTGGCAGGCTGGCTTAGTGGTTAAAAGAGCCCACTGCTCGTGCAGGAGACTAAGAGTTTGCTTCCCGGAACTGCAGAGTGGTACATAACTATCTGTAACTTCAGGGACCCAAACCCTCTCCTGCCTCCACAGGCACTGTGCTCACATGCACAAACACACACTTCGATATACAAATGAACACATAGTCAAAAAGTA
>CM053764.1:25931189-25973797 GCA_028658305.1 Pachyuromys duprasi
AAAAAATTTAACCATAAGCTGGTCATGGTCGTTCAGGCTTTTACTCCCAGCACTCTGGAAGCGGTGGCAGGCAGATCTCTGCTGAGGCCAGCCTGGTCTACAGAGTGAGCTCCAGGACAGCCAGGGCTACACAGAGAAACCCTGTCCTGAAAAACAAAAATAAAATAAATTTAACTATAAACTAATAAAATTGAAAAGTAATAATATAACTTAGGTAAGATTTTAATTGCCTATGTTGATTCAAGGAAAGGCAAAAAAACTTATCCTCATAATATAAGCTTGGATAATGTAATCTGTGTTATAAAATTTTAATTGCCTATGTTAATCAAGGAAAGACAAACTCATCCTCACAATAAACATGGATAATGTAATCTGTGCTATAAAACATGTAAAGGTGAAAAAAAATACAAGCTTCAGAGGGGGAGAAAGTATTTGAAATCATATCTGGAAATGAACTAGTGCATACAACATAAAAAGAACTTTCAAATCTTAAATAAATTGATAAATTTCACCAAAGAAGACCCATGATGTTATCAGTCACTAGTGCTGAATGTAATTCATCAATTAAGACCACAATGAATTATCTCTATACATTTATCTGCAAATAGTAAAACTACCAAATGTTTGCTAGAATGTAGAGAAATCAGATAACCTATACACTGCTAGCTGGAATGTAAAATGATAGAGCTACTCTGAGAAACCATCTGGAATTCTCTTATAATCATGCATGTAGATTACCTTATAACCCAGCAATTACATACTTAGAAAATAAAAATCAATGTTCACACAAAAATGAATGAGAATATTCACAATACCTTTATTCATAGAATTGGAAACTAGATGTAGCCCAAATGTTCTTCAACAGGAGATAGTTAAGTGGTTTTCACCCAGGGATCATTAGGAGTAAAACATCAACACAGGGAAAGCAGGGATGACGCTCACGGCATAAACAAATGTTATACTGCTTCATGCTGGATGCACCGTTTATGTAACATTGTCCTGTTTTGGAGAGTGTTCCTATATCGCCTTCTGTCCCTCCTGTCTCAGCCTCCCGAGTATTAAGATTACTGTACTTATTTGGATACGCATTTCTGAAGTGACAAAATTTTAAATATGGAGAACAATGCTGTCAGGTAAAAAACAAAAGTTATGTGTTAGGGCGGGAGGCAAGGAATAAGAAAGTGGTTACATGAAGGATCTTTGTGAAACTAGAAGTGTTCATTCGGTTCCATAACTGTGGAACTGTGAATATATAGTAGCAATAAAATCTCATATAAATTTATATACCTATGATCCCAGCACTAGGAAGGCAGAGGCAGGATAATCAAAATTTCAAGGTCATCTTCAGCTACGTAGAGAGTTCAAACCAGTTTGGAATACCTGAGCCAGTACCTGGAGAAGGGGGAAGCAGGACAATGACAATGAAGACCACTACTACTACAGTGCTAGGACACACAGCTTAGTGGTGCTGAGTGATTGCCTGGCATGTACAGTCTCTCAGCTTGACACACAGTAAAACCTACCCCACTACACACACACACACACACACACACACACACACACACACACCCCTCTACCACCACCAACAAACCCCAACCACTCCATTGTACAAAGGGGAAAAGTTGATGTAAAGATCAAAAGGGATGAGAATGTACTTCAGTGGTAGAGCATGCCCCGGACTGGAAAAAAAACTGATACCATGCTTATAACTGTTGCAGATGGACAATGAACACATAGAACATTATATGGCTACCTTTACGTTTTGAACATTTAAAATATTACAAAAGAAAAATTTGAAAATACACTTAAATAAACCTTAACATTACCTACAGGGCTTTTTCTCACCAATATGCTAAAGTTTCTCTTAAATAAAATCTTAAAAGAGAATTCCACTTAATACCACATTTTCATACTTCTAAAAGCCAAATGTTATAGCCAGAACCCCAGTTACTATTCCTGCTTCCTTTCTACTGGAGTCTGAGCAAGGTAAGTTCCACAGAGCTCAAGGCTCAGTTCCGGGCATTCTCTCTGGTTGTCACCTACAAAGCCAACATCAGGAAGTAGAAGCAGGAGGATGCTACAGTTTCTAGGACAGCCTGGGCCACAGACTAAGATTTCCTTCAAAGAGAAATACTTGTCTAACCTAACAGACGGTTTAAGAATAGGAAAGAAAGAATATACTTCAATGGCTGAAGAGATGGCTCAGTGGTTAAGAGCACTGTCTGATGTTCCAGATGTCCTGCAACCATCTAGACTGGGGTCTGATGCCCCTTTCTGGTGTTCAGAGCAATTCATATACATAAAATAAACAAATAAATCTTAAAATTAAAAAATAATATACTTCAAAATTACTATGATCTCTAGCCAAGATCTACCTTGTGCACTTTAAACATGTATATTGGTGGTATACTAGATTTTGTTTCTTGACACAGGCCTTGCTATGTGGCCTAGGCTGGCCTTGAACTCACAATCCTCCTACTCAAGTGCCACCATTCTTGTACTGTATTTTGAACAGCTGCTCCTCTGAGTTCTCTCTCATGCAACACAGGCCTCTGTGTAGAGCCACTCACAATATGGCCAACGGGTTCCACAGAGGGAGCAACAAAAAGCAAGAGAGGGCAAGGGAAGATGAGCAAACAGAACCATCTCTTTGTTAGTTAATATCCGGATGGCATTCCATCCCTTCTATTTCATTCATTAGAAGTAAATCATTAGCATCTTTCATCCAAGAGGCCATTACACACAGAGAATGAACACTAGAAGGTGAGAATTACAGGAATTCAGAACCACCTCAATCTCACTGAGTCAGTGATAGTCTCACTCAAAATTCGTGTTTCACATTCAAGAAAATTGCAGCTGAACTCAGAAATGAGGCACCATCTTACATTCTTCTTCCTTCCTGGCTAGCACCAAAGAGATAATATGACATGATTCTCTGGAATTTGCTTTATTACCATTTTTTGTTCCAACCCTTGCATACACCAGCATCAGTTTTTATTGATACTACTATCATAGGCTTGTAACTGATCTTTAAGAGTTTAGTTATGATCTCATGCTATCTGATGCTTACATGTAGCCAGAGAAATTTCTGGAAAGGATACAGGAAGGAGAGGGAAAGGGAAGAAGGGAAGAAAGAGGGAGAGAATGGAGGGAGGGGATGTAGCTCAGTCAGCATTCTTTTCCTTCCAATTTTGTACAGGGAGGAGCAGTTTCTCACTAAGCAAACTAGGACAGCAGAGAGACCCAGGACAAAAGGGTCTAAAAACTGTACATTTGCCCTGTACATAATATCCGTCCTTTGTTCTGAAGCACAAAGGCATGTCTTGATAGAAACAAACCCTCACCAGCATCTTGGGACTCATACACCATCAGATCTCCCAGCAAAGGAAGTTGCCAGTATATCTAGTGGTAGACTGAGTCCCATACCAAGAGTAGTGTGGATATATATAGTCTATTTTGAGAAGAAAATGGCAGTAACCTAAAAAGGTGTCAATAGTCACACCAAAGTCCTTTCAGGATCCTTTTGGATCAAGGCTATTTTCGCTGTAATAGTTTAAAGATACTCTGGGGTTTGGCTTTGGTTGCTAGCCTCCTCTCTTCCTATTGTTTTTTTTTTTTTTTGCCATTTGGAATACCTTCCCGCTCTACATTATGTGTCTTGTCTTCCCATATATTTCCTTTGTCTAAATTATTCTTCCTTCTTTTGCTTTCCACCTCCTCACTTGGTACCCTCCATCTTTCCAATGGTTTCTTAAAATGCTTTCTAAGGAGAGTTTCTCTTATGATTGCAATTTCTGTAGCATCTTCTACCTTCTCTATTATTATATTCTGGCCTTGTAAGGACTTTTTCTTTTTTTAATATAGGGTCTCCCTACCTAGACCAGCCTGGCCTGGAACCCACAATCTTTCAGCTTCTGTTGGATTTACAGTGATGTGCTGCCATTTCCATCTAGAACTTTTTTCTTAATCCTCTAAACTTCCTTCTAGACACAAAGTTCTTTGAGAACTGGAACTGAGTCTACCACTTTCACAGTGAACTGCTACAGTCCAGGTTAGCATTTGTAAGTCTTTTTTTGAAAGGTCCAAAATTGACATGCTGGAGGGTCCATAGACAAAAGAATCATAAATAATAACAGATACAATCTATTTGTTTATGTGAACTACATTTTAACATGTATACTTCTTTAAATACATCAATCTTATGAATCAGGACCTACTTTGATGTTTATTTTATTACTAAAAATATACTGCTACTAGGGGCTGGAGATATGGCTAAGCCGTCAAGAGCGCTCATTGCTCTCGTAGAGGACTAGGCTTGGTTCCAAGCACCCACATCAGGTAGCTTACAACTGTCTCTAATTCCATTTCCAGAGATCTTATGCCCTCTTCTGGCCTCTGAGGATATCAGCACACACATGGTACACATAAACTTTGAAGGTACATATACTCAGACACACAAACAAAACAAACAAATCTTTAAAATTAAAAAAAAAAAGGACAAAGAAAGAAACTGTAGTATCAAAGATGGCATAGTAGTTAAAAACATTTATTGTTGCTCTTGCAGAGGACCCACATTTGCTTCCCAGGAGAGCTTACAAACATTGCCCAACGTCCACTAGATTAGGCTGGGCTGGCCGGCCAGTGAGCTCCAGAAACCCTCCTGATCCCGCTGTGACTGAAAACATGTAAACACAGGTTCTGAAGACTGAACCTGCGCCCCCATGCTTCCACAGCAAACATCTTACCCACTGAGCTGTTCCTCAGTCTAAGCGTGGAGATTCTTAAAGGTTAAATAAGGGCTTGGGGGTACTGTCCAGTTGTACAGCACACACTGCATGTGCCTGGCGTGTCTCTGATCTCCAACACCAAAAAAACAGAAGACACAAATCAAAAATAAAATGCGGGTGGTTGTGACCCATGCCTTTAATCCCCAGCACTCAGGAGGCAGAGGCAGGGGAATCTCTGAGTTCGATAGCAGCCTGATCTACAGAGTGAGTTCCAGGACACCCAGGGTTACACAGAGAAACCTTGACAAGAAAGAAAAAAGAAAGAAAGAAAGAAAGAAAGAAAATGTTTTCTCTTATTCCCTGCACAGAGGCAGAAACATTTATAAGTGAAACCTAGAATCTAACCCTTAATTAAAGAAGTAGTTGTGACTAAGTAGACCGCATTCAGAGCTGAGATTTGGTAAGCTAAAATATAGGCCCAGTAAGAATTTGGGGTCAGCGAAAGGACAAGAAATTTTTTTTTTTTTTATGATAACGCTGTGCTTCACAAGTTCTCCTAAGACTGTGGTACTTTTCCAAAATGCCATTCAAACATATTTTTCCTTTATAGAAAAGGAAACTGAACCAAAAAGAAAATAGCCTTCTGACTTCATTTCACGCTGTTAGATAATTATCAAGCAGGAAGCAGCACCTGGGCTCTCTGATTATGGCCCATATAATTTTTATATTACTAAGTAGTATCATGTCTACATAGTGGTCAAAACTGATCATTCAGGCTTACTTGTAACTCATCATAGCTACTGTTTACAGACATAATAATTAACTGCCTACTTTAATAAACAAATGCAGCATAACTTTACTCTATGTGAAAGGTCATGGCACCCTCAAGGAAGCACCATGAATTAACTCCATAAAAGGATGCAAATTATAATTTCAGGATCCACGAGGTAAGAGTCTCATCCTTCCTCTGTATCTTTAAAAATGCCCACTCTAGGTCTTTTTACATCCTTACCATTTTACAGCCCATTACAAAGGAACCATCAATCAGTTCTATAGCATTCCTAAAACATTTTAAATGAGCCGATGTGGTTCCTTATTATACCCCCTTCTTCTCCCATTGCCGCCTTTATTTTAGGCTCTAAAACTTGGGCATTATTTTCTAACCATATGCTACGCTCCACGCTGGGGACTATAGAACTTTTTGTTTTTTATCAAAATGGCACCCTTTTGGTTTAAACAACACTATGCTTTCCTTAAACTTACAACTCTAACAAAGTTTAACTAGAGGGGGGCAGTTAAACAGAAAAGTACTTCAAAAAATGATCTTCTTTGTAATTATTTTGCCACTTTACATTTGATAGATTTATTAGATTTACAGTAAAAGTGAACTGACTCCTTTCCATTATCAAGTTGGTACAGAAGGGGAAGGAAGTAGACATTTGCAGTCTGAGCTGCTCTGTGTATTCTCACAGCTACTGTCTCAATTTCCAAAACACACACAAACATACTCATGAAATTCGAGAGATTTTTTTAAAAAATCATATCCTATATTCATAGACGAGGGCTCAGAAGCCTGGGGGTGATAGATCTTTCACTGGGGCACTTTTGTCCTTTAAATTTTTCATAAATTACAATGATTATTGAATGCAGTTAAAATTTGGCAGCACTGTAACAGCTGCCCTGAGAATTTAAAAGTTTTTAGGTAATGTGGATTCATGAGTCTAAAACAGGGTAGGATCTCATGAAATCTCCAATATTACTTGAAAACACACACACACACAGAGCAGTACAAAAGCGAGGATTCTTGAGGGTTGGGCCCAAAACGCTGCCAAATACTGAGGATGAAATTTGAGACAATTACTTTTCATGAAGCCATTTGGATTAGGATTTCTAACTGTTCCTCTTATTAACAGAAAGTCTGTATTTGATTTGATCTGCGATGGGGGAGGAGGGCGGACAGGCTTTAATTTTTATCATTATTAAACAATGGCTTTGAAAATGAAAGAACTTGGGCTGAAGAGATGGCTCAGTGGTTAAGAGCACTGTCTGCTCTTCCGAACAGACCTGGGTTCAATTCCCAGCAACTACCTGGCAGCTCAGCGCTGTCTATAACTCCTGTTTCAGGGGATCTAGAGCCCCCTCAGATATGCAGACAAAACATCAATGTACATAAAGTAAACATAAATATAAAAAAAAAGAAAGAAAATGAAAGAACTATTAACTTTACTATGGGTCAGTGGATTCCCGAGGAAGTGGGCCATGAGCACGGAGGTAGAAAGTTCTAGGTGTTCTATCAGTTACTACAAACATGCACCATATTTTTACAGTGCCTGTGGACTGTAAGGATGGACTATTTACCAGTTACACTCTGCAACCTCCACCGCCAACCTAAAGCTGAGTCTCAGTTCTCACTGCAGAGACAGAGCTTTGGGGGGGCCCGGGGCTGGAGCAGGGGCAGCCCAGGGTGCAGCTTACCGCGGTGGAGCCTTTCTTCACTGCTTCCTGGGCATACTCCACTTGAAAAAGGTGTCCATCCGGCGAGAAGACGGTGATTGCCCTGTCGTACCGAGAAGCCATCACGAAAGCCTTTGACGATTCTACCACAACCTCGTGCTAACGGCCGGAAGTGGTTGCTCACGAGCTTCCACGTGCTAGCAACCGCCTCCGGAAGTCCTGCAGGCTTTGGTCCTGCTCCCCAGGTCTGGAGCTCCTTGGCTGTCTCCAGAAAGTCCTGCTTGCCTGGCCAGAAGGGTAGGAAAGATGGATTTACGTAGTCCTCTTCAACAGATCTCTGAGTCTGAGGCCAGCCTGGACTACAGAGTGAGTTCCAGGACAGTCAGGGCGACATGGAGAAACCCTGTCTTGAAAGAACAGAACAAAAAGGTGAATTTTTGTTTGGGTGATAGACTTTGAATCTAGCATCTTGCACGCAATGGGACATCCTTGAGACATATTTCTAGCTCTCTCTTTAAAATGTGAGACAGTCTCAGTAGGTTGCCCAGGTTAGCAAAGAAATTACAATTTTCCAAGCGTTACTGCTTGTCCTCCCTTTCCCCCAGCTTTGGAAACCAAGTAGAGCTCATGGACAAATAAGACACTGAGAAAATACTCCATCAAATGAGTACTAATGGCAAGAATTAAGATAATACATTTTAATTTAAAAAATGAGTCCAAAGATATGATTTAAATATACCTGAAATTGAGGTGTAGTAATACATAACCTGGAACAACATTACTGCCTATGAAACAAGTCTTTCGTCCTCATCAGTAAGATGGGAGTATTTAAAAATCTGCAGCAATGTGTTCTGAGGTTAAAACGTGTTTATAGGTGTAATAACTTAAAATGGTTCCAGATGGGTACTAACAGGCAGGTACATCTAGCTATTACTACTTGCCATGTATTTTTTATTAGATACCATTTTTCCATTGGGAAGAATCTTAAAGTTGATGAGATCAACCTTAACTGAAAGAGGGAGGGACAGAAGAAGAGAGAGAAAGAGAGATTAACAAAAGGAAACTCATTTCTCTCTATTCAAAATCCTAGCTTTTAGTTGATTTCTGAAAATTAATTGTATCCATCTCTTATCTCCCTTCAACTCTTTTCTTCCATATTACCCTTTCTTAAAACAAAACAAACAGTTTGAGCTGCTATGGGGGAGCATTCTTGACCAAAACTATTTTCTTTATGCACTTATTTTACAGCATCATGACAAACTGGCTTTTGTCAGGAGCTGTGTTTGATTGTTCTTGCTAAATATTCACTTTTTAAATTTGTTATCCTCATAGATTCCCAGGAAGTCTCAAAATCCGAGGGAGAGAGGGCCTCTCTTACCTGGCTCAGTCTGATGGCAACGGCTTGCATCCCTACAATACATTATCAAACCCAGGAAGCCGACATTGATACGCTCGTAGAGCTTTTCTAGCTCTCAACAGCTCAGTGCGCTTACCAGCATGCATGGCTGTAATTTCTCAGGTGTAGGGTGCCACCACACCCAATACCATAGTCAAAATCACTTGTGCTGTCCACTTGCAAAAGACATAACTGTCCCCCCTTTGAGCACCTCTGACAAACACGAATCTGTGTTCCCTCTCTACAATTTTCTTTTCAAAAAGTTTCTCTAGAGGAATGTAAATGTTCTGTGACTTTTTATTTAAAATATATATATACACTCAGGAAGTTAGAGAACGATATAGAGTATTCTCTTATATCAGTCAGGTGATATAACCATTACAATTACAGAACAACAGAAAAGCCAGGGTTAACATTAGTATACAGAATGTCTATACATTTAAAGAAAGCATGTGTTTTGTTTTGCTTTTGTTTGGTTTGGTTTAGTTTGGTTTCTTAAGACAGAGTTTCTCTGTGTATCTCTGGATGTCCTGGACTCAATTTGTAGACCAGTCTGGCCTTGAACTCACAGAGATACACCTGCCTCTGTCTCCTGAGAGTGAGGATTAAAGGATTGATATGCTACCATACCTGACTGAAAAAAAAAAACTTTTAATGCTGTCTGTTGTGAGATCAGAGTGAGGGTGTGAGCATGTATATGAGTACAGGCTTCTAAAGGCATGAATAGGGTGTCAGATCATTGGATATGGAGCTACAACGGGCACCTGATATGGGTTCTGGGAACCAGATTCAGATCTTCTATACTAGCAACAAGTGCTTTAACCACTGAGCAGTCTCTCCAGCCCTATCTCTAGTTTTGGCTTAAAACCATTTTGTAAATAGTAGAACTTCTTAGAGGACAAGTTTCAGAAATATTAAGACTGACTGACCAGGAATGGTAGCACATACCTTTAGATCCAGCTTTCAGGAGTCAGATGTTAAAGTAACTTTTATTTGCCTGCTCTAATTGTTGCCTTGGACTAATCTAGGCCTAGTCTTGGAAGCTACAAGGCTCTATGTAATTTAATCTAGGCCTAGAAGGCTTTCAGCCTGAGACTTAACTGCTGAATCAGTTCACCCTCTCTTGTTCTTTCTAAAGTCTAGCTGGCTGGTTCAACTCAGCTGTTCTGGGTAAAACCCCTCTCCAAGCTGACTTATTGAATCTGGCTCTCAGTTACTCACTGAGTTGCACTGAATTGGTCTCAAACTAACTGTAGCAATCTGTTCTAATCTTCTGGGTCCTTCTCTTTCTCTGGCTCGTTCCATCCTCACCTGTGTCTAGCTTGCTCTTTCTTCAAACTCTCTCTAAAACTCTCCCAGTAAAACTGCCTCTGAATTCCACAACCTGAACTGGCATGAACTCAACCCCACTGTCCTACCTCTCGCCTCACTGACTCAACTGAACTGCCTGAACAGAACTGTTAGAACCCAGAGATCTGCAGGCCTCTGTCTCCTGACTGCTGGGATTAAAGGTGTGCACACAAAGCCTGAGCCTAAGCTTTTCCTTACCTGAAGCTTGCTCTTTACCAAGCTGGCCTTGAACTCAGAGATCTGCTTATCTCTGTCTCCCGGGACTAACGGTATGTGCTGGAACACTCAGGCCTAGAAAGTCTTTGGATATGATCTCTTGCCAGAGCAACCATACTCTCAATTAAAATTCCTTTTAGAGTCAGAGGCAGGTGGTTCTCTGTGAGTTTGAGGCCAGTCTGGTTTACATTAGTAACTTCAGCTGTGTAGAAAGACTTTGTTTCAAAAAAAAAAATTAATATATCCAAGTTTCACAAAATCCATCTTAAGAGCTTGGTATCATTATGTTGATCTATTCATGTATGTATGTATATATCATTAGCACTTAATTTTCCTACTTATAAAATTAGTTCTTACAATACTTATTAAACTACTTATAATACCTAGTTCATAAGGTTGTAACAATGAACAAATTAATCAAGAGATTAACCCCTCATGACTATCTGTTACAGAGGAAGGTCTTTAAAATGTTTATTATTATTTATTATTGACTTAAGTAAAGTCTTTTGTCTTTGTTTTGGGTTTTTTTGAGACAGGGATTCTTTTTGTGTATTTCTGGCTGTGCTGGAACTCCCTCTGTAGACCAGGCTGACCTTGAACTCACAGGGATGTGCCTGTCTCTGCTTCCCAAAGGGGATCATAGGCAGCATGTTGATAGCGTTAAAGAGAGAAATCGGAAAGAGGAAAACTAACACTAGTCAACTTACACCTCTCTAAACGGTGTATTTAAAGAGGCGTAATGGCACTTGGGAGTTGGAGGCAGGAAGATCAGGAGCTCAAGGTGATGTCCAAAGGGCTTTACATAACTTGAGCCTCAAGTGATTCTGCTGCAAAAAATGTCAGAAAAGTTTTAAAAGGTGCATATTTGGGCAAATACATGTTTGGAATTGTATGGAGAAAAGAGTGAAAAGACATGTCAACTTAACAAAAACTTTTTTTTTTTTTTTTGCATAGAACTAGTGATTAGAAAGATGTGGACTAGAGGAAGAAATTACCATTTTAAGCCCTCTCTCTCTCTCTGTCATTTAAAATTTTGTTCATCTTAGCTTAGCTTACATTTAACAGAAGTAAGGGCATGAAACAATTTAGTTCCTAAATTGTTCCTAAAGGTTTCTGACATCAGTTTTGAGGACCTGAGCTAACTCTACATTTAGGACCACTAAAAATACTGAACAAAATACTATATGCTGCCTGGCAAAATGGCTCAGTGGTTAAGAGTGCCTGCACAGGACCCAAGTTGGCTTTTCAGCACCTACGTTGGGTGGCTGCTCACACCGTCTTGTACGTGCAGCTCCAGGGCACCCAAAGCCTCTAGCCCCCACAGGCACCTGCATACATGCACACAGCCATGTGAATATTCATAATTAAAACTAAATCTCCAAAGAAGATCTGTGCCCTCACTGAAGAGCTGACAAAAACTAGAGATCTGCAGTGCTGCGATTCTGAGAAACACAGAAAAGATAGGCCTGGCTTTACCCTTGAGGTACTTACCTATTCTCATAGCATAGTTAAGAAACTAAAGTGGACCTTGGTAGACCAGAATTGAAATTCAACACTTATCATGGTGTTATGGCACACATTTAGGCTTTTGTTGAGTCCCAAAGGCTACGGCACAAAATAAGAGCGAAACAAAAATGCCTCTGTTCAGTGTTGTTCTGTGGCACAGGACTGTCCCCTCATATACCTCCCTCTACAAACATGCCTTACAGGTCTGATGTGAAGATCACCAAAACACAATGATCCGTTTCCTTAAAAATAAAAAATTTAAGTTGGTACCTGTGTGTGTCCGTGCTTGTGAGTCTGTGCGTGCACATGTGTGTTGTGTAAATGTGTATGTGCTGTGGATGAGTGTGTATGTGCCGAGGCATTGCAGGACAAAGGTCAGTCTAGGGCTGCAGTCCTCCACCTTTCTGCCTTGTTTGAGGTAAGGCCGCTTGATTACCGCTGCTCCTCAAGATGGCCCACCGATTCGGGGATCCTCCTGTGTCTGCCTCGCATCTCAGTAGAGAAGTCCTGGGATTACAGACTGAGTACCACATCCAGCTTTATGTGGGCACTGGGGATCCAAACTCGGCTCCTTATACTTTACCAACAGTCGTATACATTCCTGGCCCCCAAAGAAAATAAACAGGAGAAATGAGCAGGTAAATTGTGATGAAGCCTGTGCTACTGATCTGCACTGTACGTTCCGTGAGCATTCACTTATTTCCCTTCTTTTAGCTGTTCATCTTTGAAAGATGAAAGGAGATGAGGTCAGGTCTCCAAGACCCTGCTGCCCGCCCCCCCCTTTAAATCAGAGTCAACTGAAAGACTGGCCTGCCTCCAGCCCCTGTGTGGCTCTCTGGCAGGAAAGAAAGAGGACTCTTGGGTTGGTATTGGAAGTAGGGGAGGGGTCATCGAAATCTAGAAAAAATGTTAGAAGCTGGAGAGACGGTGCTGCAGCTAAGTGCACTTGCAGCATCCGCAGGCATCATAGCTCTTGTAACTCCCTATCCCGGGGAGCCAGTGCCCTCCTCTGCCTCGGTAGACACACACACACACACACACACACACACAAACACAGATTTTCTTGCAGAGAATAACATGAAGATTTAAATTATTTCAATCTATAACTGGAAGAAAATTACAGTTATCCAACTGAAACTTTCTGATCCTTGGAAAACTTCCAAGGGTTTTACATTGTCAAAAAAATATAGTAGACAACTTTATCTATCTATCTATCTATCTATCTATCTATCTATCTATCTATTTATTTATTTATTTATTTATATTTTGTATGCATGCGTGTTTTGCCTGTGTGTATGTCTGCGCACCATATGCATGTCTGGTGCCTGTAGAAGTCAAAAGAGGACATTAGATTCCCTGAAACTGAAGTTAGGGGTCATTGTGAGCACTGTATCTGTGCGGGAAACCAAACCTGGCTCCTCTGCAGGAAGAGCCCAAGGACTCAACCACTGAGTCATCTCTCCAGCCCCACTAACTCATCTTTTTGTTGCATGGATATTTATATCACTAGAAAAGCTGCTGGGCCCTTGGTGTAAATCAAGACAGCAGCAACAAACTTGCACTAGTACATATGGTATTCCTTACCACCTGTCATTCCTGGGAGGGGGCAGGGGAATAGCTTAAATTTATAATGTTATCCAATGATCAGTTGATTATTTATTGTATTTTTGACTATTGAATAACTATCTCAGTGTTCAAAACGGCAAAGCGGGAAGCGCACAGAAAGCAAGCTGCTGCCTTCTCATAAATCCTATTGGTTTGAAATAAGAGAGCCTCGGTGTGGACCCGTCAGAAGAATGAACAAGCTTTTCTCCTGGAATGCTTACTTTGTACTTCAAAGAATGACTGGCAGACTGTTGTTATTCACTTCAACATGAACAAAAATGAGCCTGTTGCTTTGTCTTTCTGGCAAACATTAGGATTTGGAGAATTTTAGTCAACATTATGAACTTGTGAGTTTACAATAACTAAAGACTCTTATGATAAGAATGATAATGATACTAGTTAGTATTTTTGTTTGATTTTTGAGACAAGGTCTTGCTGTGTATTCTGGCTGTGCTATATGTGCTACATAACAAATTTGAGACTAGGCTGGTCTGAAATTTGTGATGATTCTACTGTCTCTGCCTCTCAAGTGATGAAACTGCAAGTGTACACGATTATACCTTGCTATAAGTATGATTTATAATGTAGTATATTTTCAAGAAATGCATGTTTTTATATGTGCTAGTATTTTACAGTAATTAAAGTTTGATGTGAAAGCATATATAAGTAAAATAAATGTTGAAATAGATACACCAATGGACTTCAACATAATGAAGTGCTAGAAGCTTATTGCTATTATTATAGAGTGTGGATGTCAACTAATCTATAGGAAACAATTTCCTGAGTTTTAGTTTACTACCAAAGAATATCTAATAATATGAAATCACTGAATTACTGATATGAAGTGTTCAAGAAAGACTTCAAGTATGCCTCTGTTTGCTAATATTGTTGTATGAATGCCTTAGCTATATATATCCAACCAGGATTCCATAGTGTAATAGGTTAAATATTGAAGCAGATAGGAGAATCGATGTGTAAATAAATTTGCACATAGATTTAAAGGCCGGCATTAAAGAGACTCAGTGGTAAGTATTTGCCTAGCATGGTGAGGTCGTGAGTTCAAACCAAAGGACTAGGAGAGATAGCAGAGGGAAGACCCTAAATAATGGTTCTGAGGCTGGAGGGATTGCTCAGTGGTTAAGACACATACTAATATTGCAAAAGACCCAGCACCCACATGAGGCTACTCACAAGTGCCTGGAATTCCAGATCCAACACCTGTGGCCTCCGCAGGCACCCATACTCACGTGCACATACACACACAGACACATAATCATAATTAAAAATAAGAAAACTTTAAAAAACCAAATAACTATTTATATAAATATGTTAATTATGTGAGCATGTAAAAACCATTTTTCATGAGTTAGTAACTAAAGTATCTTTGACTTTCTAACCTTTAAGTATTAATAGATATGGCACATTTAAAAAGTGCTCCTTAAGATATTCAAAATGTTTTAAGATGGCAAAGTAAGGGCTGTAGCTTTGAAAGTCTGGGAGTAGAGTGCTCTTTGTGACTAGCTAGCTACCTGCCAGAGCAAGAAGGTTGGATATGTGGTGGGTTTTCATAGGCAATGTCTTGTGCTTGATCAAAAATAACCACAAAATGAGTAGCCAATGAAATGGTGCACCCAAACAGTAAGAAGAACCGTTCGCATGGGAACCAACACCGAGACTTTGGACACATTTTTTAAACAGATCTTAGTTCTGAAGACATATATGCGCATCTTTAAAATGTAAGATGCCCTTAAACAAGGGGCTAGAGACAAGAGTAAGACTCTCAGATGACTAGCTGCATAGAAGTGAAAAGTGCGTTAACTGGAGTAAGAGCTCCATGATTGGATTTTTAAAGTGGCTCACCAAGATAAAAGAATACAAAAGCAGCCAACACTGAGCAGAAGACAGATGTGGGTAGGAGATAGTAAAAATTTTTTAAAAAGTATGAAAGTACAGAGACACAAAGTATAGAGACATTGAAAGATTTGACTATATGTGTTAAAACACCTACTTAAATATATATTTGGGATGCCAGGCAGAGGATTTACACCATCGAATAAGAATGACATATAAGGGTGCTTCATTTAGAATATTTCAAAATTTACAGAAGAATCAAACTTAATATTTAGGAGGAAAACCATTAATACCATAATAAAATTTACACTTAAAAGAACAATAAACTTGAGAAAATCTTAAAAACCATCTGAATATAAAAATGTAAGAGGCTACCAGCTAATTTCTGTATTGACAGGAATTCTGCTTTCAGCATGGCAAAAGGAACCACCTGTAAGCATGGCATTCTGGTGTGAGGCACAGCCATTGAACTTGAGGTGAGTGGAGGCATTTTCCATACAAACAGCACGTTAGTCACCAGCAGATCCTCACCAAAGGAAAAGCTAAAAAATGTTCTCCAAAGAGAAAGAAGCGATCACAGAAGAAATAAAAATAAAATTTAATAAACACACATAAAATCAAATAAGTATCAATTGTATGAAAGAATTACAGTCTCCTATGGGCTTATATGGAGCATTAAAATTGGTGTAAAAAATAATATATAATGTGTAAAAAGGGCAAATGAAGTTAACGTGCCCAAACTTTGATTGTTGCACAACATAGTAAAACTTCTAATTTATTTTAATGCTAGATTGGTCTAAAGGGATGTTTTGTTCTTTGGGGAAACCACTACAAAATTCGTATAAGAATGTTTAACCAGAAATAATAAAAATTAATCAAAGACAAGAAAGGGGCTAGCCACGGTGGCACATGACTATGATCCCAGCACTCAGGAACCAGAGCCAGGAAGATTGCCAAAAGTTTGAGGCCGGCTCAGTCTCCATAACATAGTGAGCTGGTCTGCCTGCACCACAGAGGAAGAACTCTGTCTCAAAACAAGAAAAAGAGCCAAGAAAGAGTAAGACCTGGTGATGTAGTTCAAGAGTGTAAGCACAGCACACCCAAAGTCTTGCCTTCAATCCCCAGAGAAGACAAAGATAGAAAAAAAAAAAAAAGAAAAAGAAATGAAACAATACATGCTAAAAGTATAATTAAATGGTTGATTTAAATTATATTAATATTTATATTCTCTATAATGATTTACATGTTTTAATTATATGGCTTATGTCTTTAGAACATTTTTAGACAGGGCCTCATGTAACCTGGGATGGCCTTCCACTTGCTATATAGCTGAGGCTAGCCTATCACTTTCCTGTCTCTACTTCCCAAGTGTTGTGATTGCAGATCTGTGCCGAGCTACAAGGTCTTGGAATTGCAAGTGGATCTTAGATGGACTGGAGAGATTGCTCAGCAGTTAAGAGTACTTCTCATTCCTCTGAAGGACCAAAGTTCTACTCTCAGAACTCACGTCAGATGGCTCATAATCACCTGTAACTTCAGTTCCAGACAGAGAAGTCTAATGCCTCTGGCCTGGAGGGTATCTGCACTCACCTCACATACAAACACACACACTCACACACACACAATTTTAATATAGTGTGATGAAATTTCACATGTGTATCTACCTGTGGAACCATGACCACATTAAAAGAAATAAGGCATGCTCATCATCCCCAAAAGATTCTTTATGCTTCCTTGTAGTTGTCCTCACCCACCTTCATTTCTAATCAGTGCTCTGTTGAGTGTATGACTTAACTCATTTTGCCTTATGCCATTTTTTTTACACAAATGAAATAAACAGAATATACTCTTTTCTATTATCAATTCTCTGTGAGATTCATGCATTTCGTTGAATAAAGTAATGGCTGCCCCCTTTTTACTGATGACTAGTATTCTGTTACAAGAATAGACTATATCTGCCCACTAACCTGCACTGAATCCTGTAGGCATAGGTTATGGTGTAATTCAAATGCTGATTTGTTTTCCATCCGTATCTGGTTGAAATCCTTGTTCTGAGCATCTCCTGTCGCAATGTTTTATAATGCTCCCCAGTTGCCCCCTGATATGCCAATAAAGCAGCTTATAGCTAATCGCTGAGCGGGGGAGAGAGTAGGGCGGGACTTCCTGCCAGCCAGGGGAAGAGGAGTTAGAGGAGGAAGAAGGAGATTGAGCCATGGGAAATGCCCAGGAAAGACCAGAGAGAGAGCTCAGCAAAAACAGTCACAAAGTGCAAGTATCTCTGGGATGTACCTTGGGAGGAAACCAGATTAGCTTAGGGAGTTAAGAATAGAGTAACAACTCTCAATTATTCATGGGATAACCAGGTTAACAGAGAAAACTGAGAAACAAACACAGTTTTATAAAAATAACATTAACAAAATACTTTGGCTTTTTTCCAGCTTTGTGTTACTGTTTTTAAAGGACTGGTGTAGGCAGTACATCCAAGATAAAAGATAAATATTCTAACATATCAACTCTCATAATAGAGAAGTAAATTTATATATTTAAAGTAATGTGAATAATCTAAGTGGATAAGGAAAGTTTTTAGAATATTATTTCTTTACTACTTAAAAAACATTTTCTTAAATAAGGTTTGGTGATACATATCTTCAATCTCAGCACTCAGGAGGCAGAGGCAGGTGAATTTCTGTAAATTCAAGTTTAGCCTGGTCTGCATAGCAAGTTCCAGATCAGACGGGTTACAGTGCAACTATGCCTCAAAAACTATCATTTTTGTTTGTGAGAATTTTAATTAATAACTGAAGCAATCTGTTTTGGTTTAATACCTTAATTTAAAGCATGAAAATCTTCTGTATATTTCTGTGTAGCTTCTTTCCCAATTTCCATTTTGTCTTTCTTCCAACAGGGTGTCTCTATGGAGCTCTGGCTGTCTTGGAACTCACAGAGAACCATCTCATACCACATCCAGTCCCTTTCTCCCTCTTGATGTTTGTTTTTTTTTTCTTGTTTGTTTGCTTGTTTGGTTTTTTGAGACAGGATTTCTCTAGGTAGCCTTGGCTGTGCTGGAAGTGGTTTGTAGACCAGACTGGCTTCTAACTCACAGCAATTCAACTGCTTCTGCCTCCCTGAGTGCTGGGATTAAAGGCATGTGCCACCATGACCGGCCCCCAATATTATTTTTGACACTCAGATTCTGTCCATATATATTATTAGCTTCAAAACCATAACTTGACCTTTGTAATTGTCTTTAAATGTGATAGATTTGTAACAAAAGTGTATATATACTGTTTCTGTCATGTTTACTATGTAGTTATCTTTACCACTTAAAAAAACCTTTCTTTTATGGATTTAACCCACTTTCTAGCATAATATCAAGTTAGCATCAAGGCTTCCCTTCAAGGCAGGGTGTGCTGGTGCACACATGTAATGCAAGCACTTGGAGGGTGAGCCAGGAAGCTCAAGGTCAGCTTGAGTTCCAGACCAGCCTAGGCTACATGAGACCTTGTTTGAAAACGGTTTCTCTTTGGTACTTTTTGTAGCTCAGGTATTCTAGTGAAAATTTCTCAATGTTGTTTGTAGGGAGTACCTTAATTTCTCCTTCATCATCTGTGTGTGTGTATGTTTAAGTAAGTGTATGTGCATGCGGGTGTTTGCACATGTGTGTGTTGGGGATAGTGGTTGACACTGGTTATGTTTTTCTAAGTTAGTCTCTAACTTACTTTTGAGACTTCATGTCTCAGTAAACCTACAGTGCACAAATTTGGCCAGCCTGGTTGGCCACTGAACTTCAGGGATCTGCCTGTTCCTGCTCAGTCCTGGGATTAAAGATGCTTAACTACCATGTCCCTGGTTTTTATGTGGCTGTTAGGTATCCACACTAGATCCTCAGGCTTGTGTGGTAAGCACTTTAGCAACTGAACCATCTCCCCAGCTTTAAACATCTTCATTTTTGAAGGATAGTTTGCTGGATATTGAATTCTTCTTTGACATACTTCTCCTGCCTTCATGTCTTATTTTGGGAAATACGGACTTTAATTAACTGTAATACTGTGGACTCAGGTAGCTAGGTGGCTCAGTGGCTGGAGGAGCTTCTTGCCAAGCTTGACCAAACTGAATTTGATCTACTGGAACTTCATGGTGAAAGGAGAGAACCAACTGTGAGCTATCCTCTAGCTTATACATGTGAATCACAGTATACATACATGTACATATGTACGTGTGTACACACAAACACACTATAACTGGTATAACTTCTTTCAAATTAAAATAGACTATGCATATGTCATTTTTCTTAAAAGATTTATTATTTATGTTTATGGATGTTTTGCCTACAAACGTGTATCGTGTCTATGCCTGGTCCCTGTGGCTGGTCCCTAGTTCAGAAAAGGATATTAGACAATTGTGAACCATCATGTGGTTTCTGTGAATCAAACCCACAACCCCTGGAAGAGCATCCAGTGCTGTTTTCCTCTGAAACATCTTTCTAGCCTACTCTAATATTTTTCAATCTAAAGTTAGAAAAATTAGGGGCTGAAAGACAGCTCAGTGGTTAAGAGTGCATAGTGCTTTTGCAGAAGACTCAATTTTGGTTCCCAGAACCTACATCTAGTGGTTTTCAATCACCTGTATCTTCAGCTCCAGGCAATCTGATATCCTCTTCTTGATTCTGTAGAAGGAATCTCCGTGTCTACATGGAAACATTGCCTGCCAATAAAAAGCTAATGGCCTATAACTGAGACAGGAAATAGAAGGTGGTACATCCATCAGACAAAAAAGATTCTGGAATAGAGCTAGGTGTGGGAGATTTGTATAGCAAGTTGTGAGGATAACTGCAAGGTACCTGAAGTCAGGTAACCAGCCATGTGGCAGAATGTAAATTAGTATAAATGGATTATTTTAAGTTATGAGCTAGTCAGAGAAGAGCCTAGCTATATGGCCTACGTATTTGAAACTGTATTTTGAGTCTCATTTGTCTTTATTCTGTGACCTTAGGGCTGGGAGGAAAAAACCCCTGAAACATGATTCCATGGTTACACACATTCACCCCCAAACACACAGGCACACACACATATACACACATAAATACTGTGAAATGCAATTCAATATTAAAGCTAGCAAAGCTGTTAATAAAAGGTAAGTTTTTCCTATAGTTTCTACTTGGCTTAAAAAAGGATAATGGAGGGCTGGAAAGGTAGCTCACTGTTTTAAATAAAATGGTTGCTGTTTTTACAGAGGATCTGGATTAGGTTCCTACTGCCCATGTCAGGCAGATTCACATCTGCTTGTAAGTCCAGCAAGGGGATTCAATTCCCTCTTTAACACTTCCCAAAACTTACAAGCATATGCCCACCACACACACACACAAACACACACAGAGTAGTTTTGTTTTTTACAAGAAAATGGTGAAAACCTGATGCTTGATGTTTTAAAATATTTTTTTATTTAATGTATGTGTGTGTACGGGTGCATGAGCACATACATGTGGATGGCATCAAGCCATCTCTCTAGGACCTGCTTTTTAATGTATGAAGCCCTCCACAAAAATCTGTCAATTATATTCTTTATTGTACAAAAATAGGATCAGCATGGAGAACAATGGATAATAACTATTACAACATTCCTTACATGTAATTTGATCTTCTGTCCCTTTTTAAAATAACTCATTGTGAAATAAAACAGAATTTACAACTTGTGAAAGGAAGCTTGAGCATTTATTGCTGTTCTTGCCCTGCTGTCTTTGAAATGATGGTAGAGGATGAGCAATTTGCCTACGAGCTACTGTCGCCATTCCTGGTTTTATGAAGGGACTTGGACATTAGTAAGCACATCAAACATCTGTCTGGGGACTTGCATCTGAGTAGGCGTCAGAAACTGTGTCATCTGAAGACAGGACTCTTACCTCAATTGATAACTTCATTCCTGTCACAGAAGTAGTGAGTGGAATCTGTACCTCGGTACATGATCAACATTAGCTTATAAAACAACCTCTCGGTTCTTGCTGTCTCCCAAGGGCTGTCTTCAGTTACCTGCAGGAATACAGGGTTTGTGCATAATACTCTCCCTGAATGCGATGATCATATTACCCTGATAACAGTGTCATGGTGAAAAATACTTTAAGTGGGTTTTCTGAAGAAACTGGCCATAACACTTTGCTAGAGAAAGATAAATGTGCTAAGAAAGCTAAGTAAAATTCAAGAAAGACATTCAAATGATTCCTTCCCACACAGCTAAAGCAAAATGCCTAGGTTTCTAAAATGTTTCTGAGCCTTGTTTCTGTCCACATGGGCATGGGACCGGAATCAGAACAGGGGTCATTTGAAAAATTAATATTTTCAGGAATGGTTTTGAGGCATTTCTTGGCATGAGCTGAATCCAGTGGATCTGTTGACATGGTGGTGGTGTTTGCCCTGCCTCTCCTGTCTTTATAGCTTCTGATGGAAGTCAGATATCATTCTCATTAGGCGTCTGTGTAGGGATGAGCTGTGTTGTCTTGCTTTCAACATTCTGCGTTTTTAGGAGTCACTATGGTGTGTTCTGGGCTGGGTTAAGTTTATCATATTAATTGTGTGGGCTTTCTTGTATATACAGACAACTTTATTACATTCAGAAGTTTATGGATCTCACTCCTTCAGATGATCTTTCTTCTTTCTTTCATGTACTGATATTCTTGCTGGCGTAATACAGACTTCTGAGGCGCTAAATAAGATAAAATTTCCCGTTCTTTTTCTATCTGGTTCTCAGAGCTTATAATTTCACTGACATGTTCAGTTTGCTGAGTCCTGCTAACTTCAATCTTCTTTTCAAGCTCCTTTTATAAAATTACCTTTTCATATTTTATCTTTAATAACATGTTTTATGTGTTTTAAAATTTCTCTTATTAATATTCTTTTTGTTAGGTCACTTTTTCCATGTTTTTCTTCTTTTTTTACACAAAGTCAGCAAAAGTAGCAAGACTCAGTTGGATTGCCTGGAGAAGTTCTCTGGAACGTTGCTTCCTGTGAAGTCAAGTGTTGAAGTAGGAAGATCAGCTCAGCGATGTCAATCCAAAAGCCTCTCTATATGTCCTCTCCTCAGTGTCCACCCACAGATGTGCTCAGCTGGCCAAAGTCATGCCCCTCGAATGCAAAATATCACATGCCCTCTCACAAGCCAACCTATAGCAAAACATCACACAACCAAACTGAGTCCAGAAACTTTCACTTTAAGCACATCTGGAGCTGGAGCTGCAGTTTTGAGCCCCTGTGTGTGTGCTGGGACCTGAATCCAGGTCCTCCACAAGAGCAGCACAAGCTGTGGTATTAACCACAGATTCATCTCTCCAGCCCCCTAATTTTTGTTTTTTAAGTTTTGTGATCTCACTATGTAGTATCCAGTCCTGGCCTTTAACTCACTGTCCTCCTCAGCTTGCCAAGTGCCAACTGCAGGCAGTGCTAGTATATCATCTCAGTTGGTTTTCATCATGGAGTTTACTTTTGTTTAGTTGTGTGTGTGTGTGTGCACTGGTGCCTGCAGAAGCCAGAGAGGGGCTCTGAGCTGAGTAGCATGTAGGTGGGTGTCAGCCACCCAACATTGGTACTGGACTCTGAACCTGTGCACTTTGTTTTCATGTGTTACAATCTCTTCTGTATTTTCTGTCTCTATTGCTCGCTCATACTAGGAATTGAACTCAGAACTCAGACCATATGCTAGGCAAATGGTCTATAACTTTTTACACTACTTCTAGAAAATTTGTCAACATAACTGGTAGCTTTAATATGTATCAAGGTAATATATAATCAACCTCTAAATATTTTAGTAAGCATTCTCTAGTTTATACACTGATGTTATATTGGAAAATAACATTGAATTAGCTTCCTATTGCTTCTTTTTTTTTTTTTTTTTAGTTTTCTTGAGACATAGTCCTACTGTGTAGCCCAGGTTGGTTTTGAACTCAATCTTCCTGCCTCAGGTTCCTAATTGCTAGGCTTACAAGAAGTGCCATCATGCCTGGCTCTCTGGTGATATCCTTCAAATTATCATAATATTTATGGTCTAAATAGCACATATTAATACATTGCTTTAAACTCTTGGAGGTTAGATATCTGAAATAGACTTAGGCAAAGGTACCAGTAACGTTAGCAATGGGCATTCAAGTCTTTTTGATCTCGGACTCACCAGCCTTGTTAATCTATTCCCTGAGTGAGGATCCACCTGGATACTCAGCTGGTTAACCACATTAATTCCACATGCTTCCTAACTCCAGTTGGCTGTACATGTTCACATAATCATGGCATAAAGGAAGTAGTCATTGTTTGCATACAGAATTCTGTCTGCTGTACTCATATGAAAACCATTTCATAGGTATTATAAGCCTCGCTATAAAAAGGAACAGCTACTTTACTAAGGACACGGACAGTGAATCACACATATTTTCTTAAAAACACATACTTGTTTTTATTTGCACACTGCAGCCCAGGCCATCTGGGAACTTATATAGTTGAGGCTGGCCTTAAACTTATGGCAATTCTCCTGCCTTGGCCTCCCAAGTGCTGAGACTGTGAGCATGACCTATATTTGGCCTAAGAAATGCTTTTCTGAATCACTAAATCCCAACATATAATTGTTTCAGTTCATCCTTTATTCAGTGTTTGACAACCGAAGAAAAGGTAAAAATGCCCCAGATAGGCTTTGCTAGAATCTACTTCAAATGAAAATTTCTGGATTATTGAAAAACAAAGTCTTTTACAAAGACTTGGGGAAAGTGGTTTCTTCTGATTAGAATGATTGTGCATAAAGATGTATGCTGTTCTTTTTATAGTCTTGAAATCTGTGGAAGCCACCACTCACATCGACTCATCAGATGCAACAAAGACTATGAGCAGAAATATTTTGAGAGGTATCATCATCTGAGGGGTTTTGCTCCATGCCCAATTACTAGCTGACAGACTTGGGCTCTGCCTCCTCAGTACATTCTAAAAACTAATGGGTGCCAGAGACTTAAATGATCAGAAAATTTTGTAATATAGATGTTCTGCTAATTACAAAACATTAAGTATTAAAGAAATTCTCCTATACAAACACAAGAGGACATCTCTGACATCTGCATGTGCAGGATTTTAGGAAGATTAAAACAATTTTAATGCCATGTTTTAGTTTCAGTAAATATTGAGCATATTGCAGAAATACGTCATTCAGTCAGTTCACTGAAATGTTTTAAGGGATTCAGACAAATTCACAGGAAAAGTGAAAAAGTGAAGCTTTGCAGGCCAAACATGGAAGCTTTCTAGAGGAACACTGTCAGTACTACAACCCTTTTTGATTTCCATTTCTGTCTTGTTAGTGTGAATGGTTTGGAATTAATTGTTCCTGCTTATACTTTTCTCATTCTGATCCACTTTCAATGTCTGCTAGAATTACAGTGCCAGCTGTCTATTCTCAGTTACAGACTTGGATTGCACAGTCCTCGAGCAGATTAAATAATGGGAAGGATGTGTCTCTTCGGGAAGATGAGGAGCCAGTGAGGTTCCTTATAAGTCCCCACAGCGATTTCTCTCGTTTAGGCAGACTTCCCATACTCATTATTGGTTTCTTCCTTAGCTAAATACTAGAGTCTCTTCTTCCACTCCCAACTCCGCTGTCAATTCACTGCCTGTCTAAAGGTTTTATTGCTGTGCGGAGACACCATGACCATGGCAGCTCTTATAAAGGAAAACATTTAATTGGTCCTTGCTTACAGTAGTAGGCATGGCAGTATGCAAGCAGACATGGTGCTGGAGAAGGAGCTGAAGAGTTCCACATCTTGATCTCAATGCAGCAGAAGGAGACTATGTGCCACACCGAGGGTAGCTTAGAATGGGAGACCTCAAAGCCTGCCCCACAGTGACACACTTTCTCCATCAAGGCCACACCTCCTAATAGTGCCACTCTCTATGGGCCAAGCGGTCACACACAGGAGTATGTGAGGGCCAAACCACCAAACTGCCCCAGGATTTCTTGCAAAACTAATGGTAAAGAAGATAGTGTTTGCAACATCAGGATCCCCTAGTTCAGGCCTTCTCCTGGGTTCCATCTTCCTTCTCTCTAAATTCTCTACAATTCCAGGGAATGCTGACTGGGTTTTTACCAAGGAAGTTTGAATATTAAGTAGGGTCCTTTATAGATCATGTGCATTTTTAGATGGCTCTTTTCACCAATGCTTTCGAACAGATGTAACGCAAAGGAACATACAGAAAATGAGTACTTGAGTGTTAATCAGACCATCACAGAAGAAGGTATTGCTGTTTCCTGAATGAGGCCTTAGGGCCCTATATTCCATCCCACTACTCTGAACACTGGAAGGCTTATAACTTCTGATCTGAAAAGTTTCCCTTTCTACTCTTGGTAAGTTGTGCTCTAATGATTCTGTCTGAGTCCTTCCTGGAATGTGAGAACTTTTCAAATATATTTTTCTTTTTAAAAGCTGGGACGTAGAAATTCAGACAAGTGTTGCCTGGCTTGCTTGCAGGACTTCCGTGCTATCTGCTGAGTGGACACAGTGGAGCAATAGGACTGTTTCAGATCCACTTTGTTGGTAAATCAAATGTGACCATGCCAAGCACTGGGCACAGTGTGTTAGCGGTGGGCAGTATTGGTGACTGTTCAGCCTGCAATAGAATTTTCAGTTCTGTGGGATTACATGAATCTACTTACACGTGCTACCATAGTGCTACCATTTCCTTAGGCTTAGGATAGTTAAAGCAACAGGTTAATTCCCAAGAATAGGGTGGGAAGACCACATGTGGAGGTCAGAATAAAACTGGCCTCACTTGCTTCTCTCCTTCTACCATGTTGGTCTGAACGGACTGAATTTAGGATGTCAAGGTTGACTACAGGCACCTTTACCAGCTGAGCCATCTTGAAAGCCTAAAGATCTCTTTAAAAATAAGGGAGAGTTCCTACTTTAAGTCACATAAATAGCCCTGTAGTTCTGTCCTTACTTGTTAATTGTTTAGATAAATGCATATTTGCTCTTGTATAACTTTTCTGTGTATCTTTTCTATAACAGCATAAAATTCTGAGAGATTCCTTGCAGCTGGTCAGTTCTGTCTCCTGTACTTCCTAACAGCAGGGCACAATTAAACTGACTTGTGAAATTTACTTGAAATAACATTAAGAAATACATTAGTTTTTCACGTTATTAATAATTTAGGTACTTATTTATTTTTGGATTTTGAGACTGTCGTTTTGTGTAGCTTTGGCTGTCCTGGACCTCCTACTGTAGACCAGGCTGGCCTTGAACTGACAGAGATCCTCCCGCCTCTGCTGGGATTAAAGGCGATGAGTAATCACAGTTTGCGGAATAACCCAAAGCAACGTGTTCCTCATTAGTTTGCAGCTGTTAGTTTTATTCCCCTCATAGTGACTCCAGGCCTGGAAGCTTGGGCCTAATTAACAAGCACTAAGTATTCAACTGGAAAAGAGGGTGCCTTCTCACAGCTCCGTTCCAGAGGCCTCAAGTCAGATCAAGTGGCTCCACAAGACTGGGAAGGGTTTATCCCGACGCAAACTGCGAGTCCGGGATTCCTTTCAACTGTCCGGCTACACTTAGCTGGCGAGCGTGGACTCCGAGATGCGCACGTGGAGCGCAGGGGAGCCATTTAAACTAGCGAATCCGCGTTCTCGGGGCTGACCCGGCTGGCGCTCCCGAGTCCCCGCCGTGGTCCCTCCCCGCGGCGGCGCGGGCGACCTGGGGCCGCCGCCTCTTCCTCCGAGGGTCGAGGGCGCAGTTGGGGACACGGTGGCGGGCGGGCCCCGCGTTTCCTGTGACAGCGCGGCCGGGCCGCTCCCTCCCGCGGCGGCGGGACCATTTCCTGAGCGGCCGGGCGGAGGCGGCCGGCGCGGCGCTACCATCAGCGCGCGGGCGCGGGGGTGCGTCCCGAGGGCGTGCGGGGCGCGGAGGGCGATCCGCGGCGGGAGCCGGGGCTCGAGCCGCGCCGGCTGCGACGACCTCCGCAGACGCCTGCCGCTCCTGGCGCCGTACTTCCGCGCGGGGCCCGGCTCGGCGGGCGGCGCGCGCGGCCCCGGGGCGGCCTCCCCCACCGCGCGCGGCGAGGTGGGACTGCCCGGGAGGGCGGGCGTCGGGCCCCCAGCCCCGCGGCCCCCGGAGCGCTCGGGACTCGCCGGTCGCGGGCTCGGCGGCAACATGTCTGTGGCGTTCGCTGCCCCGCGGCAGCGGGCCAAGGGGGAGATCACGCCCGCCGCCATCCAGAAGGTGAGCCGGGAGAGGCGCCCGGGCGCGGGCCGGGGAGCCGGGGGGTGGCTCGGGGAGGGCGGCGGCGGGGGCGGGCGCCGGCAACCCCGAGGAGCCCTTTGGCGCCTGCTCTGCCCGCACAAAAGCGCCGGCAACCGCCGCCCGATTTCCCCGCGGGCCCGGTGGCCTCGCCTCGCGGGGGCCCGGGAGAGGAGCGGCCCGCGAGACTCCGGCGTCGCCCCGCCCCGCCAGGACCCCACTCGCGGAAGCCGGAGCCCGGAGTGCCGCGCCGCAAACTCCTCCGACTTGAGGCCCTCCCGGGAGAACTTGGGGGGACCTTCCGCCGAGGCTCGGGGGAGGCGACGGAGGAGCCCCGGGCTTCCCCGGGGGCGCAGCCGGCACCCGTTCCGGTCTGCGGCGGGTAGATGCGCCCGAGCGCGCAGGGCAGCCGCTGGGGCTCCGGAGGGCGACTCTGCCCTCGCCGCCCGGAGTTGGCTGTCTACACCGACGGGGCTTTACGTTAAGTCAGGATGGAAGCGCTGGGAGCTGCGTCCTCAGAGGAGAGTGCCACCCCAGTCTCCGCTTCGGGATTGCCGGTTGGGGACACAAAGGTTCTTTATTATCCTCCGAAGCTGTGTCTAAGAGCTAGGCACTGTTCTAGATCTCGGCGTGGTGGTAGACTTTTGAGAAGTTGCTTGCTAAGTTTAACAGTCTGTCTTGACTATTTCCATCTTGTTCCCTGCCCTGGAGCAAGGTTAAGCAGAGAAAATCAACTTGTAGTACCAACCGGGACACTCTTGCAGACCTGTGGGTTATGGCCATCGGCTTCTGTTTACTGTCAGGGTCTTTGTAGTGTGGCATTTGACATTTGCCCAACTGTTGCTTTATTTTCTTTGAGGAAACCAGCCCGGCAGTGCCTGGAAACGCAGTTGCTTTCTCCAGTGCGCTGGGTTGAGTCTGTAGTGAATAGCTTCCTTTAAGTACACACACGTGCAGAAAGCACGTTTCTGGAAGGATTCACGCTTGCTTTTTGAACTCCAGAAAATGTCTGGGGGGTTTCTTTTTCTCAGGAGAGGTTTTTTCCCCCCCCTATATAAGCCTGTTTGTTGTATATTTTAAGTTCATGATTGATCTAGAAGGTGCTAGTTGGCTATTTTTCATTCTCAGATGAGAAGTGGACGGTGGATTAATTTTTATTTGTTATTTTAAGTGTATGTGTGTGTCATTGCCTGGGGAGGTCAGAAGAAACATCAGAGTCCCTGAAGGCGGAGTTACAACCAGTTGTGAGCCTCTGTGGTGCTGGAAATCAAACCCAGGCCCTCAGCAAGAACATCAAGTGCTCTTGTCCTCTGAATCATCTCTCCAGGGCCCCCACCCCAAGTATATTCCGACTTAAGTTTTGTTTGCAGTGTCAGACATTGGTATTAGACAGGAGCAGATGGTGGCCGTTGTTTAATGTGAATTCCTTGGTTTGAGTTGAATTGATGGTACTCAGGAGCAGAGGCCGGTGGACCTCTGAGTTCGAGGCCAGCTCGGTATACAGGGCTAGTTCCAGGGCAGGTAAGGCTACAAAAAAATACTGTCCTAAAAACAAAATAAACATAAGGAGAAAAGTGGTTGCCCTTAGCAATTGAAGATTATGATAAATGTGCAGGAAATACCAGTTAATGGTAATTGGATCTTTGTTTTTAACTGAAAATCACATTAAATGATTGCGTTTGGTGTTGTCCCCTGGCTATTCATTGAGTCGTGGAAGGTGGGGCGTATTCAGAATCAGCAGTACGCTTGTCTTAAAGCTCCTCCAAACTTAGGTGTGCGGTAGGGGTGCGCGCTGCCATTCAAGCTGTCTTTTCTAGGCCTCTTTGTTTAGTGCTGTTGGCATAGATATTATAAGCTTAAATTCTATCGAATTTTATAGACGCGTAGAGATCATCATGTTGTGTGTCATTTTGGAGAATCACAGATCTGTACAGTTAGGAAAGAAGCTGGCCAGTGACCTTAAGTCCCCTCGGCAGCAGTGTCCATGTGCTAATTTTCATTCTGGGTAAGAACAGAGTTTCTCCTTCATATTACAAAGCATGAGAGTGCTCCAAAATCAGCTGGGACTCAACTTTCAACCACTGTTATCAAGAAAGTAGAGGAAATGAAATGTTTCTGTATTTAAAGACACAAATCCACAAAACATGGCGCTTGGAGGCATGGCTCAGCAGCGTTCAAAGAGAGGACCAATGCCACAGAGTTGTCCTCTAACCCCGCACCATACCACTCAGGTGTGTGCCCACGAGGAGAGAGAGAACACACACTAATGATAAATAAGATAAGTAAAAAGAAACACCAATTTCCCTTCTGGGTTTCAAAAGACAGAATAATTGAAATAGTTATTAAACATGATTGATATTAATGTGCTATCATTCCAAATATACAAATATTTGGAATAGTATTTTTGTGTGTGGCAAGTTGTAATCAGTATATTAACAGAAGATTCCACCAGTAAGTTCAGTTCCCACGTAGATTTTTCTAGAAAAATCCAAATCACAAAAATTAGTTGTTGTAGAATTATCTGTGACTCATGTATAGTATATTTTACAAGTGGTTTATACATTGTAACAGTAATGGAAATTTTTAAGTTAATTTAGTCTCAAGTTTCTTATTATGAACTTTAAAATGTTTTGTAGCAGCAAGTAGAAACACACAAAATAATTCTAAGAGTGTTTTCCATTTTGTAATCTGTAAGGATGGCTTCCAGGAAACAATATTTTGTTGCTTTGAAGTACCTCTGTAATGTGCATAAATATCTTCTATCTTTAGGCTTCTTAGTTTTTCATTTTACTCGATGCACTAGATTTACAGTAAACTTTCTGGTTTTTATTTCAGATGCTGGATGAAAATAACCATCTTATTCAGTGTATAATGGACTATCAGAATAAAGGAAAGGCCTCAGAGTGCTCCCAGTAAGATCTATGAGAAGCTCTTTGCATTTGGGTTTTGTTGTTGTTACCTTTCTTTTGAACAACAGCTTTGGGGAGTTACATTACTATTACTATTATTATTGTTATTGTTTTAAAGCACATTTTAGTCTTTTGAATTCACTTTTGGGAGTTGCGGTAGTGTCACCCCAGTTTGAGAACACTATCATCACCTGTGTTTATTGGCCATCATCGGGAATCTTTCCCAGAAGTCTCTCACCCCATAACTTACTTTCTGATGGTGCAGGTTTGACTGTTGAGGATCTTTTGTGTAAATGAATTCCAACAATGTATGGACTGTTTGACTGACTTGTCTCCCTCCCCGTGTTTTTTGAAGTAGGGTCTCATGAAGTCCAGGCTGGCATCAAACTCCTGAACCCTGTCTCTGCCTCTCAAGCGCACAGTGCAGAGGTGTGCTAGACACCCAGCTCTGATTGACTTTTTTTTTTTTTTAACATGGAATGATGTGTCAAAACTGATAGATGCTGTCATGCACACTGGTACTTTCTTATAAAGCCAAACCATCTTTCATTGTACTCTGTCCTTTGGGTTGTTTCCAGTTCTCCATGCAAAATCAATATATGACTTTTGTTTTTTCTTGATTTTTTTTTTTAACAGAAGAAATTTTCCTTTTTGATGAGATAGGTGTCTTGTGTGTGTGTGTGTGTATACATATAATCCCATTTTATATATTTTTATTTTACCCTATATTATAAAATAATGACTTTAAACTTGTACAGAGCCTCACCTATAGAAAAGTAAAATCTTAGCCGGGTGGTGGTACAACAGCTCACATATTTAATCCCAGCACTCGGGAGGCATAGGCAGGCAGATCTCTGAGTTCAAGGCCAGCCTGGTCTACAGAGAGTGAGTTTCAGGATATCTGGGGCTGCTACACAAAGAAGCCCTGTCTCAAAAACCCAAAAATTAAAATACAAACAGAAAAACAGAACGAAACAAAAAAAAAACAAAGAAAAAGTAAAATCTTGATGTATCTAATTGCCTCTGAAGATAGTGATGAGTGTAGGCGCTGTTTTTTAAGCTCTACTTTATTTGGGGTTCTTTAAGCCTCTATCTCCCTTTGAACTGCCCTCCCCCAACCCCTGGGGGAAAAAAAAAGGTCAGAGGGGAACAGGGACGCAGCCCTGTTTAGACTTCTGGCTGGTCAGGGTCGTCGTTGGGTTCTTTGGGAAAATGCCTGTCTTGGTAGTGGGATATCTAGCTGTCCAGCAGCAGCAAAGGGCAAACGGCAGCAGTGGAGCAAAGGAGCAGTCTCTTTCTCCTCCATCCATTTCCTTGAAACCCATGTTTTTTGTTTTTGTTTCTCTCTGAGTGCTTATATTTATCCTTTCCCAAAGTCCTGAGAATTTCACTTACTCTAGCTGGCAAAGACCACGCCCCTCTACAGGCTGCAGGAGACAATTATCAGCTGTGGACAAACTAAAGGCAACTCTATATCCCACACTTGATTTTTTTACACCTGTTTACATGACATAATTGAGTTTTTAAAGAAATAAATGTCCAGTGCAGATGAGGGAGCAAATCTTATGTCAAGAGAACTGTTTGTCCTTTACAAGGACCAGACTTCTATTTTAAAGTGATCTCTCTGAAATGATACACTCTAATAGAGTCAGATGTGAAGCTGGGCATGGCCAGGAAGCCCAGCACCTTTAATAATAAGGCAGGAGAATTCTAAATTCAAGGCCAGCCTGAGCCACACCTCAAGATCCTGTCTGTTAAAAATACAAAATCCATAAAACAGATCAAAAGATACGAGTGACACTGTCCAGCATGCCGAGGAGCAGTGTGCCGCAGACATCCGCAAAGACAAGCCACATTTTCTGAGATGCTGTAGGGAAGAAGACATGTATGTCCTTCACTTAGTTTACTTTTTACAAGACGCTGTCATGTATAACCCGTGTGAATGCACTGGGAGTTCACACTCCCTTTCCATCCTGAGATGTGTGTAGTGTTGTAGGTTGAAGCAAGTGTGTCATTTCATTGTCAGGGGCTGCGGCACCTGAGAACACAGCTTTAGACTGTTTCTCTCCATCATAGTGTGGGGCCTGGCCTTTCCTAGAGGTCTCCTTGGCCTGCTCCTGGGAGATAGTTCCAGCAACTGCTTGATTTGCTTTTCTGTCTTGTTGGCCTCTTGCCCTCTACTCTGCCTCTGAATTTTAGGTCTCTCTTTTCCCTTTGTTTAAAATTATTTTTAAAATAAAAAGCATAGGTTCAGTATTGTAAAAATTAAATAGTTACCTCTTAAATTCCATTATCCTGTTTATCTTTATGTATTTATGCCTATATATATATACATATATACGTATATATATATATACATATATATATAAAAGACTATGATGTTCTAGTGTTTATTTCGTTCTCTCTTATTGGGCAAGAATAAAGTTCAGGACCTTGTTCCTGTTGGCAAGTGCCATCTACCCTGAGAAATTGCCAGTCCTAGGCTGCAATACTTAAATGGATTACTAGGTCAGAAACCATGCTAAATTGCCAAACTACCCTGCCAAAAATTTCCTAGCTTTATTTCATCCCTGTCCTGGTGTTCACCCACCATTGCCAGCTGTAGACATTGGTCATCTTTTTACAAGATTCTATATATCTGATTGGTAAAACTAAAGTTTTAAACAAATACTCTTTTCAAAGAATTTCCTACTTAATGAAAAAAAGTTCAATGATAGTAAAATAAATTACTGTATATCCTTTACTCAAGTTCTTCAGATGTTAACAGATTAGCTAGTCCAGTAGCTCTTTGAGAGACATTTGAGAATGGTTGCAGATTCAATTCTCTTAGTAACTCAGGTTTTTCCTAAAGTTGGGCACGTATTCTTAATTGCTCGAGTATACATTATTAAAGTAGTGGCGAGTACAGTACTGTCAACTCCAGAGCTGTCAGGTTTCACCAGTTGTCCCATTAGTGTGTTTTTTTCAGACCCCGAAGTGGGTCATATTTTGCACTTAGTGTGTACATCTTTAACTGCAACTGCTCCTTAGACAACGTGGTACAGTGTTGATGTTGCAGAATGTGCTTATTCTGTGGAGTGTTCTGCCTAAGAGCCAATCGATGTTTCTGCATAATGAAGTTCACACGGTGCCCTATGGTTTAGTGTGACTGCCTCCTCCCTAGCTGAACTGCACAGCTTGTTCCAATATTGGTGATCACTTTGATCGCTTACTTAAGCTGCTGCCTGCTGTTTTCTCCACCAGAGTTACTGTTTTCTCTTTGTAATTAATATGCCTATCACTAGGCAGACACCTTGAGACATGCCCGCCCCTTTTCTCAGTATACTTCAACATACTAAATTTTCGTATCCATTTGTGATTTTCCCCATGGTGGTTACTAGTATTAGTGTTGTCAGATGGTGACCAGGTCCATCACTCCTGAACTTACCTAGAATTGTACTGTGAGGAAGTCCTCTCTTACCATTTCCCTCCATTCCTTATTTCACACTTTCTGTTTTAAGTGGCTTTGTACATTCCTACTGTATTCTCTACCTTACCTGTTACTCTAACACTTAGTTTTTTGTCTGGGGTAGTTCTACTTTGTTTTTCTCTTGTTTTCTTTCTGAGACAGGGTTTCTCTGTGTAGCCTTGGCTGACTTTGTAGACCAAGCAGAGATCCACCTGCCTCTGCCTCCCTGGGTGCTGGGATTAAAGGCATGCACCATCATGCACAGCTTTGTATTTTTTCTTGTACAAATCTGAATTCATCCATTTCTCTTAAGACCAGATTAGTGATTGTTTTTGTTTGTTTAAATATATAGGCTGAAATTTAAAAACAAAAACATTGTTTTTAGATTATCTTGTTTCTTAAAATACATTTTACCTTTATGTGACCATTTCCATTTATATATTTTGTTTCTTCAATAAATTTTGTATGTTGTAGGCCCGAGGGTTTTTTGTTTGTTTGTTTTTGTTTTTTGAGACAGGGTTTCTCTGTGTAGCTTTGGCTGTCCTAGACTTATTTTGTAGACCAGACTGGCCTCGAACTCAAAGAGATCTGCCAGTCTCTACCTCCCAGAGCGCTGGGATTACAGGTGGCGATAGTTTTTTAAACTATTTTATTTATTTATTTATTTCAAATTTTAAATATTAAAACTATTTATTTCCACCAAATCCCAGCCCTAGATAAGAGAGAAAAAAGATAAGTGAGGAGAAGAGCATAGACCCCTTTAGACCCCTTTAGACTTGGTTCCTGCTGAGTAGGGTCGCCTGGTTCTTTGGGGACAATACCAGTCTTGTAGTTAGATAACCAGCAGTCTAGGTGATCGGCCACCTTCTTTCTCCATTGGGTTTCTCCAAGCTGCTACACAGTCTTTCTCTTGGTTCTCATATTTATACCCTTCCTTCAGAGTCCTCAGAATTGAACTCCTGCTGGCAAAGACCACGCCGTGCAGGAGGCAGTTATGAGCCGTGGACAAACTAAAACCCCACACTTGGGATTACAACAAAAATATGTTTATGTGACATAACTGAGCTCAAGTCGTAAACCAAAACTTTCATTACAATATGTATGTGAAATTTTGTTTTTTAAAAAGTAGTGGATCTCTCTCTGTGGTTTGGCCATGGATAATCATCAGTGGTGAGGCACTTCCTGAAGCCACACCTGCAGGCACTACTGGAGTAATTTTTTTCACCTAAGGCATTTAAGAACCAAAGGATTTTATGGCGTAGGACAGGTTTTATTTTGTGTATGACCTAGTGCTACCCTGCTGTGATTGGTACTGTTTTGTGTATATTCACATCTTTGTCATCTATATGTGTTGCATCATTCCTCTCTTCCTCTACACATCGGTGTAGACAGCATAGAAATTCCTCACCTGTATTTGGTGCAGCTGGGGCTTAGATTGATCTAAGGTGGAAGCTTTCTAATGAGTTTTCTAATTCCTTACCACCTTTAATCAAGGAGGCTTTTCTATGTCACTTAGGACTGCCCTCAATTCTGGGTTGTTGGAATTTTATGTTTTTCAAGTTAATATATTCTTTCACAATTTCATGCCTATGTATAATATACTCTGACTATATTTTCCTCCACTGTGCTCTTATTCTCTCTATCCACCTCTTCTTCTACCCTCATGTCTGTATTTGTGTGTGTGTCTTCCTCCTGGTTCAGCCTTGAGAAGCTTGATTAGAGGTCTGAGTTGCTTTGATGGGGTACTTAATGTTTTAACTGTTCTTTTTCAAGTTTATGATTCAGTCTGTGAATAAAGACAAAAAAATCCCTTGCTCTCAACACTGGCCAGTGCTCCTGTTCCTCATGGTTGAAGTAAAAGGAAAATGCAGAGAAATGTTAGTAAGTGACAGCTGTCTGGGAATTGGTAGTCCAATTAAATGTTTCCCTTAAATACAACTTCAGTGATTAAAAATAACTTCCTTCCTTTGTGGGTGAAAGGGGTTCTTTGAGGTCTCATGGAGCTATAGGCAGTTAGTGGTGTCGGGAGAAGGGAGTCCTACTTCTCAGTGGTTGGAAGTTGCCCTGTTCAAGTAAATAACCCCAGACCGCTCTTGCAGGCAACCTTAATTAGTGCAGTGGGTCTTCTCCACCCCATTGGGAAAGAAAACCCTCCACCCCCAAATAAAAGAAGAATTTTAGCTGGATGGCTCACATCTGTAGTCCTATCACACAGAAGGCCGAGACAGGAAGGTTGCCATGAGTTCAAGGCCAGCCAAGACCGTATGTATAATGAGACCTTGTTTCAAGAAAAGCAAACCAGACAGAACCTTAACTGTTTTCAAACCGCTGACAGTATATGCAATGTAAAAAATCAGGAAACTAATACACTGAAACAAGACAGTGAACATATCCTTACCACACAGGATTCCCAGCAGTGATTCTTTCCTCTGTGTGGCTCTGGCTGTTATCATCAGAAGACAAACTAAGTTGTGTTATTCGCTAAATCAGTGCTCAGGAGCATTATGTGCATAGAGGCTCCTATTCTCCACATTTGCTAACACATATTTGAGACTTACTGCTTCCTTCTATGTGGTTTGAATGTTTGCTAAGTCAATACAGATTTTGCTTTAATCAGCTGCCCTCTTGTTGGTATTGTAGGATGGGTCAACTGTTTCTGAGTGTTTTATAAATTTTAATGCCAAAAAATTATTATTTGTCTTCATTTAATGGAATTTTAGTTACCAAAATAACTTTTATTCTGTAAACTGTAGTTTGACATTGAGTAAATGTCTTTGTTAAAGTTATTTTTAAATTAAAAATAAGCTTTTCAGATTAATTTTAATTAATAAAATTAGGACTGGTTATTTTGCTTTATGCAAGGTAACACATCTTGTCTTTTACTGAAGTCTTTGGGAGCTGAGCTCTTTTAATAGTGATCATAGGCATTTGGAAGTGTCTGTCAGAACTTATTAGGACCGTACAATCATCAACATAACATTTTAGTGGCTCTTGTAACTGCAACTGGCTTCTAGCCTTTACCATCATCACAAATAAGATGCTGAATATGATTGGTAATCTCCCATTAGTTTATGTTTCTGTGTTAGCATAGTATTGTGAAGAAGGTACAGTTATGTTTAAAGATAGAGACACCATAAAAGGCACTGTTGGCCATTGTGTAGACATTACACACTGCACAGAGCTATGGCAGTGGTGTTGCTTAGCAGGGAATAGCAGGGGCAGTGGAAATGCCTGCTGCACCGCTGACCAAAGTGTAGAAGACACACACTCATAAGGATTGCAGTGACGGGTGGCGTGGTATTTATAGGCGAGAACACAAAATTTCTCAGGAAAAATTTTTTTCATTTTCATAGTCTGAGCTGAATTCAGATTCTCCTGTGTGTTTTTGTTGTTGTTGATTTTTTTTTTAATTTTATTTTAGGTTACATATATACAAACTCAGAAGAGAATGAGAAAAAAATAATAAGTAACCAGGTTTTTGTTAATAATTTTTCAGACTTGTTTTGTCTTAGTTTTTTGGTGAATATTGTTTTTCTTACTGCTGTTTTATGCCAAAGAGCACCTGCTAGCCTGGTTTATTGAAGTCTGCCTATAGTCTCAGCACTCTGGAGATTGAGGCAAGTGGACTACTAATTCCAAAATAAAGAAGGATAAAATTGCTGAGTTATTGGCCAGTCTGGTCTATGAAGTTAGTTCTGGGACCAGCCTGAACTATAAGTTGAGACCCTGTCTCAAAAACAAAACAACAAAAAATAGAAACCTCAAACTTGCTTTTGTCCACCTTCTTAAATTAGGGAAAGAATTTAGAGGCAGTAGAGTGCCTTGGAATGGGGTCTCTGGATTAGATGGGGTACTGTAATCGATGTTAGTGTCCATGTGATTGTGCCCTTGTTTTTTTTTTTTTGTGGGGGGAGGGATTGGTTTTGGAGTATCCTGTGCAACTGACTGTTAAATGGTTTTGACAAAATGCATGTGTACATAGACTTGAGACAGAGTGATAGGGCAAATACTATAAAATGCTTTTCAGAAATCTGGAAGAAAGATGTAAAAAATTTCCCCTACATACTCCTGAAACTTTTCTGAAAATTTAAAATCACTTTAAAATTAAAGGTTAGATTTGATATTCAGAACAGTTGGGTAAATATCTTGAAAATTTAACCGAGTTATGTTTTGAGTATAGACACTTAAAAAACTGCATGAGGCTTTAGACGCCATCTTTAATCCTATGAGACAATGAAATCAAGCATGGGGCGTTTAGTAGCTTTCTAAGTTGGTTTGTTAAGGCTAATCAACCTAAGAAATAAATTTTGTTAGGATCAGGCATGGGCACAGTTGTCCATTTGTGCATTTTTATTTGCCATTGTGTAGCTAGATTAGAAAGCTCAGAGAAGGAAAGAAGAACTTCAGAATGTAGCCTTTGAAGTCAGTATGTGTCGAATTAAAAGGGCTGCTTGGGCCTGTCAGCTAGCTGTGCACATTAAGGTGCTTGCCTGGGACCCACATGTGGAGACAGAAAAGTTGTGGCCTTCATACTGCTCCACAGATAAAAAATGGCTATTTGAGGGCTGGGCATGGTGATATACACTTTAAATCCCAGCACTCAGGAAGCAGAGGCCAGAATTAAGGCAGATCTCTAAGTTCAAGGCCATCCTGATCTACAGACTGTGAAGTGAGTCCAAGACAGCCAGGGATAGACAGAGAAAATCTCCCCCTCTCTCCAAATAAACGAAACCTGTTCGGTTATTTTTTTTTGTAAGAACAAGATAGTGTTAGTTTCCGTTATATACAATAATGAAACAGTCCCAACTCCTGTTTGCTGTCAGTGTTGTTTGAAGAATTTCAAAAACATAATTAGTTGTAAAATTACTCTTGGTTCTTGTTTATTCAAGGACCTTATGAATATGGCTCCTTTCAGATTAGGTGTATGTGAGGTACTGGACTAAAAGTGTAGACTTCTTAATCAGGGAGCTGTGATCAGTAAAGAACCAGGCTTGTCCCTTGTTAGGAAACTGCAGTTGGTTGTTTACAGCAAAGTCAGAGAATTATTTCAATTTGGATCTGAATTAGAATACTTCATTTATTTGAGTAAAATTCTTTTGACATGTTCATTTTAAATTTATAGCTAGTATCTATAATAAATGAGTTTCAGCCTTTGAGACTTGGTCTTGCTGTATTCCCAGGGTAGCCTGTGTTTCCACACCAGCCTCTCGAGTGCTGGGATCACAGGTCTGTGCCACCATGCCAGGCCTGGGGAAAATGAAATCTTAAAACCATTGGCCATTTTGGTGTAGGTTTTAAATTTGTATTTATGGGGCTTGCTCTATTCATGTACTAAAATCAAACAGTAATTAGATCACTGTGTTTCTGTTTTTATATGATTTAATTTTAAAAAGTTATAAAGTGACTTTAATTATTAAGCAATATTACTAAAAGCCATTTTCTAGTTATATTTAACCATAGAGTCCAAGTATTAAGAATTTGAGTTATAGTTTTAAAGTAAATTGTTACTGATTTTAGTGTTCTGTCATTTTGTTCATGTCTGCTATAGCATTTTTAAGGTAATTGAATAGTACCTTGCCCATTATGTTGGCAAAATGTTCTTATTAAAGACGGTTGTAACCTTTGCTAAAATCAACTGTGACAACTGCAAAAGGAAGTGTGTATGGATTGTACCTTGGTTTGAAGCTTTCGGTAAGACACCAATGACAGAGGAGCACTTGGGAAACAGGCAGGTGGATCTCTATGAGTTTGAGGCCTGCCTGGTCTACATTGAGTTCTAGGCCAGTACGGTTATATAATGAGATCTTGTCTCCAAACAACCACCACAACAAAAGCAAAAGGAAGTGTGGGGTGATAAGCATATGTCACTGCGTTTCTTTATTTTAGTTCTTATAAAACTTCAAGTATTATATGTCTGACGCTGGGTGTCAGCAACCCCTTGACCAGCCGTGGAATCTTGGGTGACTCAGCAGTCTCTAAACGCAATTTTTCAGTGAGTAGTAAGTGGACAGAGTAAGAGCTGATACCTCATTGTTCTTAGTTAAGGTTAGTATTGCTGCAGCAAAACACCATGAACAAAAAGCAAGTTGGGGAGGAAAGGGTTTATTCTGCTTACACTTCCACATTTGCTGCTCATTACCAAAGGAAGTCACAATAGGAACGCAAACAGGGCAGGAACATGGAGGCAGGAGCTGATGCAGAGGGCATGGTGCTGCTTATTGGATTGCTTTTCCTGCCTTGCTCAGCCTGCTTTCTTATAGAACCCAGGACCACCAGCCCAGAGATGGCACCATCCACAGTGGGCTAGGCCCTACCCCATTGATCACCAATTGAGAAAATGCCTTATAGCTGGACCTCACAGAGGCATTTCCTCAGCTGAGGCATCTTCCTCTCTGATGACTCTAGCTTGTTAAGTTGACACAAAACCAGCCAGTGCATTCATAATGCTGATTTATGTGTTGAGTGAGATACGTGCGGATAGAGAATACCTAGAACACATGGGAGATTGCTCTGCTCTCCATTACCTTAAATGTGTTATGTATCATTTGGAATCATTTTGCAGAGGAGACAGGATAAGTTGAAGTGCTGTTGATATTCATCTTTCACTAACTTCTAAAGATAATTATGATGCTGTTTGTATTTAAACAGGTAGGAAGATTTTTTTTAATGTTGGTATTTGTTTTGTTTTAATAGGTATCAGCAGATGTTGCATACAAACCTGGTATACCTTGCTACAATAGCAGATTCTAATCAAAATATGCAGTCTCTCTTACCAGCAGTAAGTACCTGTAAAGTAGTGGGAAGTGGATGTCTCTGCAGCTCTGTGATGTAACAATGTTGTTTCAGTGATCTTCATTTTTGTGTTGTAAACCCTGAGTCACCTTAGGACACGAGCCTATTCTATACTCTCTAAAAATGCCTTACTGTTTTCGCTCATCTAGTTTGAATTAATTCACCCAAAACACTTCGTTCCCTGGAGAACAGCATCCATTCACCTGTGCATCCATTCACCTGTGCACTGTCTTGTGTGGTGTATTTTTAATTCCTAGGTAAATTGCTAACTTGTATGGGGTATTTTGTACCACTAAAGTTTTGACCACTTCCACCTGAGTCTTTAGTTTCAGGACAGTTAACCTACACGGCAAAATAAAGCGTCTTAAAGAGTGTCTAATTGTTTTTAATCACTGCACTCAGCAAACCTTATTTGATTGCCTCAAGTCCAGATGAAATTCTAGTGTTGCCCTGATTGCTGTATCTGTCAGTTTAACCTTTTATACCTCCATCTATTTGTTGGGGAAACTGAGCCACATGCTATGCAGGTTTGATCATGCCCTGGGTTCTGTCCCAGTGGCACACACTGACTCTTAGGTAAAGACTCACACTTGGGTTTGAGGTTGTTCTAGGTTGTGGCTTTCCTGTTAGGTCAAGTCAGAAAGAGTCGTGCTTTCAAGATCCCAGGTTTGAGTTATCTTGTATTTCGTTTTCATTTATTTGGGGATTAGCACTCAGAGATGCTTGGAACACTTGTTATTACAAGATTTTCATCGCTACTGGGCCATTTTAGTTGACAGAACTAGAAAAAATACTTTTAAGATATTGAGATCTAAGCAGTATTTCTATTTCTGGAAATAATTTTAATTATTTTATTGAGACAAAGTCTTACTTTGTAGCCCTGGTTGTCCCAAATTTTGCTATGTAGACAAGCCTGGAGTGATCCATCTGCCTCGGTTTCTTTTTTCTTTTTTAAGTTTTTTTTTTTTTTTTTTAAGATTTTATTTATTTATGTATGAGTGTTCTATCTGCATGTACCCCTGCATGCCAGAAGAGGGCATCAGATTCCAGTACAGATGGTTGTGAGCCACCGTGTGGTTGCTGGGAATTGAACTCATGACCTCTGGAGGAAAAGACAGTCCTCTTACCCACTGAGCCACCTCTCCAGCCCACCACCTCCGTTTCTTAAAGGCTTGCACTGCTATGCTCACTCTCAGAAACTGTTTTGGTTGGTTAGTATTTTCTCTCTTCTTCCACAGGTCTGCAGTGGATTACTTTTTTTTTTCCTTAAAATTTTTATTAATTACAGCTTATTTACTTTGTATCCCACCTGTAGTCTCCTCCTTCTTTCCCTCCCAATCCCACCCTCCCTCTCTCTTCTCCACCCATGCCCCACCCCCAGACCACTGATAGGGGAGGTCTTCCTCCCCTTCCTTCTGACCCTAGTCTCTCAGGTCTCATCAGGACTGGCTGCATTGTCTTCCTCTGTGGCCTGGTAAGGCTGCTTCCCCCAGAGGGGGAGCTGATCAAAGAGCAGGCCAATCAGTTCATGTCAGAGACAGTCCCTGTTTCATTACTAGGGAACCCGCTTGGACATTGAACTGCCATGGGTTACATCTGTTCAGGGGTTCTAGGTTATCTCCATGCCTGATCCTTGGTTGGAGTATCAGTCTGAGAAAAGACCCCTGGGCCCAGAATTTTTGGTTCTATTGCTCTCCTTGTGGAGCTCCTGTCCCCTCCAGGTCTTTCTATCTCCCCCTTCTTTCATAAGATTCCCTGCACTCTGCCCAAAGTTTGGCTATGAGTCTCAGCATCTGCTTTGATACCCTGCAAGATAGTCTTTCAGAGGCCCTCTGTGGTAGGCTCCTTTCCTGTTCCCTGTTTTCTCCCTCTTCTGATGTCCATCCTCTTTGTCTTTCTGAATGAGGATTGAGCATCTTACCCAGCATCCTCCTTCTTGATTAGCTTCTTTAGATGTACAGATTTTAGTATGTTTATCCTATATTATATGTCTAATATCCGCTTATGAGTGAGTATATACCCTGTGTGTCTTTCTGCTTCTGGCAGACCTCACTCAGGATGGTTTTTTCTAGTTCCCACCATTTGTCTGAAAATTTCATGATTTCCT
>CM053764.1:25973897-26008591 GCA_028658305.1 Pachyuromys duprasi
ATCTGGGTTGTTTCCAGCTTCTGGCTATTACAAAGAAAGCTGCTACAAACATGGTTGAACAAATGTCCTTGTTGTATACTTGAGCCTCTTTTGGATATATACCTAGGAGTGGTATAGCTGGATCTTGAGGTAGCACTGTTCCTAATCATATGAGAAAGTTCCAGATTGATTTCCAGAGTGGTTGTGCAAGTTTACATTCCCACCAGCAATGGAGGAGAGTTCCCCTTTCTCCACAACCTCTCCAGCATGTGTTGTCACTTGAGTATTTGATCTTAGCCATTCTGATGGGTATAAGGTGAAATCTCAGGGTTGTTTTGATTTGCATTTCCCTGATGACTAAGGGCGTTGAGCATTTCTTTAAGTGTTTCTCTGTCATTTGATATTCCTCTATTGAGAATTCTCTGTTTAGTTCTGTACCCCATTTTTAATTGGATTACTTGGTTTGTTGCTGTTTAACTTCTTGAGTTCTTTATATATTCTTAATATTAGCCCTCTGTCAGATATAGGGTTGGTGAAGATCCTTTCCCAATCTGTAGGCAGTCGTTTTGTTCTGACAATAGTGTTCTTTGCTTTACAGAAGCTTTTCAGTTTCGTGAGGTCCCATTTATTGATTGTTGCTCTTAGAGCCTGTGCTGTTGGTGTTCTGTTCAGGAAGTTGTCTCCTGTGCCAGTGAGTTCAAGGCTCTTCCCCACTTTTTCTTCTAATAGGTTTAGTATGTCTGATTTTATATTGAGGTCTTTGATCCACTTGGACTTTGGTTTTGTATGTTAATTCTTCCAGACCATGAACATGGAGGATCTTTCCATCTTCTGATACTTTCATCTAATTCTTTCTTCAGAGACTGGAAATTTTTTTCATGTAAGTCTTTGACTTGCTTGGCTAGAATCACACCAAGGTACCTTATATCCTTTGTGGCTATTGTGAAGGGTGTTGTTTCCCTAATTTCTTTCTCAGCCCTTTTATCTTTGGTATAGAAGAAGGCTACTGATTTTTTTTTTGAGTTAATTTTGTATCCAGCCATTTTGCTGAGGGTGTTTATCAGCTATAGGAGTACCTTGGTAGAATTTTTGGGGTCCTTATGTATACTATCATATCATCTACAAACAGTGATACTTTGACGACTTCCTTTCCAGTTTGTATCTCATTGATCTCCTTTAGTTGTCTTATTGCTCTAGCGAGGACTTCAAGAACTAGTGGATTGCTTTACAATGTATTGTATAAGAAGGTAAGAGGACTCTGACAAGCCGATCCTTGACCTTAAGCTACATCTTGCCGGGGTATTTATTTAATACATTTAGTTTTGAACATGAAATAGTTTGTATGAATATTGCTCATTACCCTTGAGTTGATTTTTGTGATCATGGCAAGAATTGGCTTGCTCCTGTTCAGTATGACTCTCTCTGCATTGTTGGAAATTGCCATTTTTCATGTGGTTTATCAGTTATTGGTATATGTGTGGCTCTGTGTCTGACCTCTGCTCACTTGTTCTTTCTAAATAAATTCCACCATCTTGTGACACCTGATAATGTAGTTCTTCTTCCCCTCCTCAAGAGTACCCTGGCTACCATTAGTCCTTCGAGGCTTCATGTAACTTAAGCAAGCACCCACATTTCTGGTTACTGGCCTTGTCTAATCCTTTGGGATTTTCATTATGACCTGGACTTCAATCACGTTGGGAAGAACTGATAGCTTACAGTATTGACTCTTCCACATCAAGAGGCTTTACATGCATTTCCTTTTCATCCCTGTAATACCTGTGAGTTATGTTCCTGGCTTCTGTCCTGAAGTGGTGCTCTGCTCTTGTTGGACGTAGTGCTAGGCACTTCATTGAGGTGGAGATCAGAGTACATCGCCGTTCTTGCCACCTGGCTTGAGCTGCACTGTCCATCTTGCCTGTCTTTGGTTTTAAGCGTTGCTGTGAGTGCACTTCCCATCTGCATGGAAATGTAGCGGAGCTTGAGCCTCAGCCTCTTGGGCGGTGCCTCTCACTGCTGGCATATTGCTTTCTGCATTCACTGTCCTGTCCTTTGTGAATAGGAATTCTGTGTGTTCCCTGCCAGGCCTGACCTGTCTGTTTTTAGAAGCGATAACACAGGATACCCATGTCTAGTTCCTGATTTCAGAGGGTACTTTTGCTTGACTGTTGAGTATGTTTGCTGTAGTATTCTATAGATAACTGTTATCAAAATGAGTTAGTACGCTTTGGTTTCTGGTAATTAAATGTGTATCTTGAATGCATTGCACCTACGGAGGTTATCTTTTGCATTTCTTCTCTAACCTGTCAGTGTAATGAATTACACTGGCAGACTCACCAATGAATCTTGGTTAATAGTTGACTATCTTGTGTATGACTCACTTGGTCATGGCCTTTTAATTTTTTTTAAGATGGGACATTTCATTGTATCTGAGGCTCATCTTGACTTGCTGTGTAGCCCAGGCTGGCCTTGATACTTGACCCCTGAAGCAAAGAATCCTGCCTTTGCTTCCATGGTGCTGGGATTACAGGTGTGTGTATGTGTGTGTGTGCACATGCTCACATGCATTTATGTGTGTGTAAGAGAGTGAGCAAGTGAGCATGCCCAGGTTGGTTACTATCCTTTTTAATACCTGTTTACACCTGTATTCTGCTTTTCAGGGTGTTTGCATCTGTGTAACTGATTTCTGATTTTCCTTTCTTAACGTGCTGTTGTCTGTGTCGTATTGATTGTTGCAGGCTTCATAAGATGGGATGGAATTGGCTTGCTTTATCTTATCTAAAGCAGTGTGGTGAATGTGACTTTAAATGATTAGCATGCTTCTGTAGAAGAAGAAGATGCTTCTGCATCTACTTTTCTTTGCATGAAAGTGGTTTAATTCCTTCAAGGAGATAGGGAATTTATTTCATATTTTGTACATTATCTACTTCAATATGATGTGGCTTTTAGTATTTTATTAGCATTTAGAATTTATTTCTATAAAGTTGATGAAATAATCTTCCTAAATAAAAACAGGATTATATATTTACTTGTTTGTTTTTCTGTGTAGCCCTGGCTCTCCTAGAATTTGCTTTTTAGACCAGGCTGGTCTTGAACTCAGAGATTCTCTGCCTCCTAAGTGCTGAGATTACAAGCGTATGCTATCATTGCCCAGCTGGAATCTTGATTTTTTTTTTTTTTTAGTATAGTTTATTTGTATATTCTCTTGTGACTTTTCTGTCATTTTTGACAGACATAGGTGACCTATTTTTTTAAACTCTTTTTAAAGAATCAATTTTTCCATTGATTTTTCTGTATTGAAGGATTTTTTTAAAGCTGTTTTCACCCAGAACCCCATTACATTGTCATTATCGTTATCATGATGTTATTATAGGTTCTTGTGTAATCTAGGCTGGCTTCAAACTTACTGTGCAGTTTAGATGGCTTGTGGCCACCTGTTACTCTGGGTCCAGGGAACTGGACACTCTTTAGACCTTAGGTACAAGGCACACATATAGTACGCTGTTGTATGACAAAAATCTTGCAGGGGAGGTGCAACACACGTATACTCCAGAGAGGAAACCTATGATGGAGCAAAGTGTGAATGTCACCAAAGTCAAGCTTGGTGAACCAGTGAGTTTTATTAGGGTTACTTACAGGAGCCGAAGTGACTCAAAGAGAGCTGCATCACCAAAGCTCACCCCAGCACGGTGACAGTTGACAAAGCAAAGAATCGCACAGTCTGTGGGAAGCTCACAGAGTGTTGTTTTCCATTTGACTCAGTTGGCCTAAACCTCTTCCAGTCAGCTAGGCTGGTGTCTGCTGTTTCCAGGCAGTCCGTCTGGTATGAATCTTCTTTGCAACTCGACCTGCCTTAAAGTTGTCTTTATATCTTGGTTTGAGTGTCAGCCTTCATTGCTTACTCTGGCAGGGAGGGGCCTAGTGAATCTGGTCAGTTTTGCGTTCTTTACCTCCCTGCTTGTTAAAGACCTTCCCTGCAGGGCGGTGTGTTTCAATTTAGGAGGAATGCACCACGTATACATATGTGCAGGTAAAACACTCATCCACATAAAATAAATGAATAAGGAGAAAAATGTAATCCTTTGTAAGAAGCTAATATGGTTAATTTGAGCACAGAAGTTAACTTTGGTGCTGTAAATCTCTAACCTAGAATCTTTTCTGGTGATAAATTATAAATGCTTTTCTTTACATTTGTTTTTAAAGTTTAGTTTTTATAGTTCAGTTAGTACAGAAAATTTAACCCGTATATTATCACATGTAATTATTATAACTAAAAATGCATCTAATGTATTAATTTGCTATTACATAATTAAAAGTAGGAAAGAAACATTTCAGATTCATATACCTGGATTCACCATCCCATCATCTGTTTTACTCAAAAATTTCAAATCTGCATTGCTATTTAGTATTTTTCATTATTACAAAATAAAATTTTGCCTAAGATAAAAAAATAGAATGATCTGCTCACCTTATAGCCATGAAGGTGCTGAGCTCACAGAGGGGGTAGAATTTTAGGAAGAATAGAAATGAGTGTATCATTGATAGAATCAACAGAGGGTTAAGCTGTTAAAGAACAGGAAGCTTGGGTAATTAAAAAGTATCCAGATTCCTGGTGTGGCGGCAGGGAACTGGATCTCTGGGAGTTCAAGGACAGCCTAGTCTACATTGTGAGCTCTAGGACAGTCAGGACCACATAGAGAAACCTCAGGAAACATACAAACAAATATAAACAATTACTCAGAAGTGGTACAGGAGGGAGGATGATTTTGAGAACACTATAATAATAGAGCAATAGCACCTTATAAAGCTAGGTATAGTTGTGTAATCCCAGCGCTTGGGAGATGAAGATCAGAGAAGCAGGAATTCAAAGCCAGTCTGGGCTACTTGAGGCTCTCTCTCTTACACACATACACACAGTATACAATTAAATGGTTTTAAAAATTATGAGACCAGCATAATTCATAGAAGTTTCAAGTTTTCATTTACTAATTTTTCATGGTGAAAATGGTCCTTCTGTTGCACTAGTTCATCAAGTCCATAAAATCAAGAATTTTAATGTTGGAAAACCTTTTGGATATCACATAGTAGACTAGAGCATTTTCAACCTTGGTTACATCTCAGAATCATCCATAAAAGAAAATTATTTAACACTACTAGTAACTGAATTGCCTAGGGGACAAGGCCCTGTTACTGTGGTTAAGGGCCTGGGGTGATTCTGGAGGGCAGTAAGGGTTAACAATCAAACCTTCTGTTTCCATGCTTCCTGAATGTAGCATTCAATGGTATATGAAACTCCAGAAAAACATAATTCATACTCTTGCAGTGTGAACTTCACTTGACAAGGTAAATTGTGAATCATTTACATAACCTGAGAAAGAATCCTATGAATCCATAATAATATGATCAAATGTAAATCTCTAGTGTGCATCGTTTAGGAGGTAATCAGTAAATGTTGATGGGATGATGGTGATGAAGGTGAAGTACATGAAAGCACATTGTGATCTTAGAAGGTGGTCAGCTGCTGCCAGTTATTTATCTTGCTTTTCATTTAATTGATTTTGCACTAAGTGTCAAATAGGAGAACTTTAACCAATTATATTTCTTAAATTTTAAGTTATTTTAAGTAAAGGTAATTGTAAATGACTTGTATACAGAGAATGAAAGACTCATCTATGATGAGTTTAAATTGATTTAGAGTGCTTAGTCTTACATTTTAGACAATACTTTCATTTTCTGGCCTGTAATTGTTAGGTGATGTTACATTTAAGATCCTGGAAAGCCCTTGGGTTAATGGCTTTTCTTCTTTCCAAAAACTTTAGCAAAATTGATTTTTAGAGTTAAGTTCAGTGAGTGTTCTGGCAGAGCATCATTTAAGGCCTTCATGAGTAAAATTTAATGTAGCCATTTTCATAAGTACAGGAAGTAGAGTGTGAAAGCACATGCTATTACTGTAGACCATTCTGAAGATGGCAGCATCAGTGTGCGCCTGTGTCGCGGCTGTTGATCTGCTCTTTCCCTCTGCTGCTGGGCAGTGACTGCGGGGCCAGCACTGTGTGGATGAAGTGGCATCTGCATTTGCGTTGTGTCTGTGTGCGCATTTGTGCACTGTGTGTGGCTATATGCCAGGGTGCATATTGGTGATCAGGACAACCTTGGCTCTCAGTCCTCTCGGCCATCTCCCCATGAGACAGCTGTGGTTACTGAAGCCCATACTGTGCAGCCAGCTCTCATTTGGGTTCTGGACTTCATGCTTGTGTGGCAAGCACTTTGTTTGGCCCTGCCTTTCCACACCGTCTCTACCTTGTATTTTAGTTTCATGTTTAAATGAAAGCCTTACATTCTCATCTGAAGTTATGGAGCAGAGTCTTAAATATGAACGTTAAGTCATGGCATCTCTTAGACAAAATACTGTTTTTCCTGATGTTTTTGTTGTTTGGCTTCCTGATTTCTTTTTAAATTATGTGTGTGTATTGATTTGTACATGTGTGAGTACAGGTGCTCATGGAGTCCACAAGAGGGTGTCTGATTGCCTGGGCCTGGAGTTACAGGTCTGTATAAGATTCCTAACATGCGTGTGGGAACTGAACTTGGGCCCTCTGTGAGAACAGTCAGTCTTAACCACTCTGCCATCTCTTCTGCCCTGATTAGTTTTTATCTTAGCTTCTGACTGCTCACGTTGTAACCGGAATGTACTTCTGTTTTTGAACATCTTCTTAGTGCACACAGTTCTTCAGGAATTTATTTTCCTAGTTTCCTGTGTTCTTGACTTCAAGTTCTTCCTAGAAATAGATGGTTTCCAAATAAGGATTTTTTTTTTTTGCTTGAGTGTGAGACAAGAATCTAGCTTCATTAGATATGACTATTTGTGTATTCCACAGGCCTTTCAACACAGTATGAAAACAAACAAACAAGCAGAAACCTCACTTGTGACTGTTATGGGACAGACTTCCTGGGGAGACGCAGCACATGTATCTGTTCACCCCGAAAGGGAGCCCATGACAGACCAAAGGACAGATACCACTAAAGTCCAGGGTGGTGACCAGTGTGGCTTATGGGGTTAATTATGGGAATATGGGTGAGGGGTTCCTTATAGGTGTACAGATGACTCAGGACAGCTGCATCGCCAAAGCCCTTCCCACCATGGGTGACAGCTCAAAAACTGGGGACTTCTGGAGCACACTGCACAACCTCCAGGCCATGCCAGTTAGTCTCAACCTTCCAGCTCAGCTAGTCTAAGCCTTTCCAAGCAGCTCAACTTGGACGGATGTTACCCCTCCTCCCCCAACCCTCAGGCAATTGACTTGTCTCTGCTACATTCAGGCTGATTTAGCTGGTCCTGGGCTCTCCAGGTTGTTTACGTTGTCTCGGTGTCTTCTCTACAGCCTGGCTGTTGGGAGAGTGACTCTTCTATTCCTCACTGCTCATACGGTCTTGGGAGGAATGTGTATTAGATCTAGTACAGACTAAAGCGGCAGTACTTAGCTGGTCTTCTGGTGAAGGGTTTTGTTTTGTCTTTTTAGCATAAAAAAAGAAAACACTGGAAAAGATTGGTTTGATTCCTTCAAAAATGTAAAAGAATTTTCTATGCCTTAAATGTTTATAACCAGATGGCTTCAATGCTGATTTTATATAGAACAATATGTACTATTTTAAGAAATACTGTGTGTATTGAAAGTACATTTCAAAGAGGATATTGCTAGCTCTGGTTGGTTAGGGGCCACTCTGCAAGGGAGTTGTCCTGTGTTTGTGGAAACTGGTCTGCATGCACATGCTTTTGTGTGTTAATATCACAGGGAGCATTTGACCAACATGCTGCTCATTTTTCAGATACATTTGAGGAAAACAAAAACATGGTGTCTGCAGGACTTTATAAAAATCAGATGCCTATGCAATTGAATGTAGATATGTAAAGAGATTGCCTGTATCTTTCTGTGAATAGAAGTGTGTGTGGGGGGGGTTGATGGCATAGTTATAAAAAGCAGTTAAAGTACCTTCTAGTGGAACCTTAAGATTGTTCCTTCCACTTTAGTTGGAAATAATGTTTCATTGTTTCCTACAGGAAATGGAATCTCTTTTCTATATAAAGGATGAAGAAAAGAACCTAGGTGTTGGAAAATGAATAACTTTTCAATTGTATGCACATGTATTGTGTGTGTTTGTATGATTGTGTTTATGTGTATGGGCTTGTGTGTGGAGGCCAAAGGTTAGCTTTGGGTGTTTTCCTCAGTTGCTGTGGGTCTTTTTTTTGTGACAGGGCATCTCACATGACTGGTCCTCACTGATTTAGGCTGATGGGGCCAGCAGGCTCCAGGGGTCTTGCTGTGTCTACTGCTATTCACTTTCTACTCCCACATTTTACATGGGTGCTGGAGATCTGGAGTCAGGTCTCCATGTTTGTGTGACATACACTTTACTAACTGAATGGTCTCCCCTGCCTCATAACCTGTTACTATTTCTACAAGTGCATGGAAGTATTTGTGTAAAGCTGTTTACTGAAATATTGTTTATATCAATAAAACCAAAAAACAGGAGCATGTGTGAGGATGTGTTTTAAATAACCAGATACAGCTGTTTAGTAGAATTCTATACTTCAACAAGGTTGATTTGTACGATAATAAAGAATAATGTATGTAGTAGAATTTAAAAATTTTTTAAATAGTAGTGCTGCCCTAGTTTATTATTATTATTATTCACTTTACATTCTTGTAGCCCTCTTCCCCCTCCCCTTCTTAGAAAAGGAGAGCTCCCTTTCCCATCCACCCCAGCTCATCAAGTTGCATCAGGACTGGGCATATCCTCTTCCCCTGTGGCCTGGCAAGGCCGTCCCACAAGGGGGAAATAATAAAGCTGGTAAGTGAGTCCCTGTCTGATGCAGTCTCCACTTCCCTTACTAGAGGACCCACATGAAGCCTGAGTTGCCCATCTGATACATCTTTGTAGGGGGCCTAGGTCCAGTTCCTGCATGGTCCTTGGTTGGTGCGTCAGTCCCAGCAAGCCCCTCCGGGCCCTGGTTAGTCGGCTCTGTTGGTCTTCTTGTGGAGCTCCTGTCGCCTCCAGGTCCTGTTCTCTTTCTTCCACTACTTTTCCACAGGACTCCCTGTGCATTGCCCAATGTTTGGCTGAGTCTCGGCATCTGTTTTGAGACGCTGCTGGGCGTCCCTTGACAGACTCCTGTCTGCAAGCTTAATAGTGTCAGGGTTCATAGTGTCAGGGTTTGACACTCCAATAGAGTGGATCTTTGGTTGGGCCAGGCATTGGTTGGGCATTCCCTCAATCTCTGCCCTATCTACTGTATCTTTATCCCAGCATATCTTGTAGTCAGGGTAAATTTTGGCTCGAAGTTTTTGGTGTTTCCCTCCCTCTGCACCAGAGAGAAACCCTGTCTGTAGACCAGGTGGGCCTCAAACTCACTCTGCTTCTTTGCGTGCTGGGATTACAATCGAGCTCCACCACGCTCATCCTGTTCTAGTTATTTTGTTGCTGTGACAGAGTACCCAAGAAAATTTAGGGATTAAAGATTTACTTTGGCAGCAAATTTTCAGAAACAGGAGTCAATGGTCACCTGACTCCATTGCTTTTACAGCAAGATAGAAGCATCAGGGAGGAAGGTCATGGAAGAAAGCCATTCACCTCTTGGCAACCAGGAAGCAAAGACAATCAACAGGGAGAGGACCGGGCCAGGATAAACCCTTCAACAGCATGACCCAGCTAGTCCCCACGTTTTCTTCCAACAGTCTACTCCCTGCTCAGAGGAAGCCCATGGTCTGCTCAGTTTCCAAGTGGGTTCCCTATTAAGGGGAACAGGGACTGTCCTTGAGATGAACTCAGTGGCTGGCTCTTTAATCACCTCTCCTTGGGGGGTGCAGCCTTGCCAGGCCACAGAGGAAGATGGTGCAGCCAGTCCTGATGAGACCTGATAGGCTAGGGTCGGATAGAAGGGGAGATGATCCCCCCTATCCAGGGGACTAAGAAAAGGGCATGGGGGAGAAGAAGGAGGGTGGATGGGACTAGAAGGAGAGAGAGGAAGGGGGCTACAGTGGGGATACAAAGTGAGTAAATTGCAATAAATAAATAGGAAAAATCATTGTCAGTGGATTAAAGTTGATTGGTCAGAAACTCCATGAAGTGATGGTTTCAGGAAGGAGCTCCAGAGGCACTCACGTGTGCTGTACATTTCCCTGGGCTCCACTCAAGCCATCAAGTTGACTTTCAGGATTAACTGCTACACATACTAGCTTTTATTTCCTTAATGAACAGTATATCTATAGCTTGCTGTTTAAATATTTAATGGTCTGGTATTCACAAGGCCACAAGTTAGAGTCCAGCTTTTGCATATAAAGTCATATACACTCTTAAGTTCTTGGTCCTGGAGAGGCGGCCCAGTGGGCAAGAAAGCTTGCTATTTAAAAATTTTTTTTATTAAATTCTTTATTAATTACACTTTATTCACCTTATATACCCCTGTAGTTCCCTCCCTCCTCCTGTCCCAAACCCTCCCTTCCTCTCCCTTCTGCACCCATGTCTCTCCCCAAGTCCACTGATAGGGGAGGTCTTCTTTTCCTTCCTTCTGATCCTAGTCTATTAGGTCTCATCAGCAGTGGCTGCATTGTCTTCCTCTGTGGCCTGGTAAGGCTGCTCCCCACTCAGGGGGAGGTGATCAAAGAGCAGGCCAATCAGTTCATGTCAGAGGCAGTCCCTGTTCCCATTACTATGGAACCCACTTGGACACTGAACTGCCATGGGCTACATCTGTGCAGGGGTCCTAGGTTATCTCCCTGGCTGGAGTACCAGTCTCAGGAAAGACCCCTGTGCTCAGAATTTTTGGTTCTGTTGCTCTCCTTGTGGAGTTACTGTCCTTTCCAGATCTTACTATTTCCCCCTTCTTTCATAAGGTTTCATGCACTCTGTTTAAGGGTTGGCCATAAATCTCAGCATCTGCTTTGATAGTCTGCAGGGCGCAGAGCCTTTCTGAGGCCCTCTGTGGCAGGCTCCTGACTTGTTTCCTGTTTTCTCTTTCTTCTGATGTCCATCCTCTTTACCTTTCTGGATAAGGATTGAGCATTTAAGCAAGAGTCCTCCCTCTTGATTAGTTTCTTTAGATGTACAGATTTTAGTATGTTTATCCTATATTATATGTCTATATGAATGAGTATATACTGTGTGTCTTTCTGCTCCTGGGATAGCTCACTCAGGATGATCCTTTCCAATTCCCACTATTTACCTGCAAAGTTCATGATATCCTTGTTTATTGCTGAGTAATATTCCATTGTGTAGATGTACCACAATTTCTGTATCCATTCCTCAGTTGAGGGACCTCTGGATTGTTTCCAGCTTCTGGCTATTACAAAGAAAGCTGCTACAAACATGGTTGAGCTAATGTCCTTATTGTGTACTTGAACCTCTTTTGGATATATGCCTAAGAGTGGTATAGCTGGATCTTGAGGAGTGCTATTCCTAGTTGTCTGAGGAAGCGCCAGATTGATTTCCAGAGTGGTTGTACAAGTTTACATTCCCGCCAGCAGTGGAGGAGGGTTCCCCTTTCTCCACAACCTCTCCAGCCATGTCTTGCCACTTGAGTTTTTGATCTTGGCCATTGTGATGGGTATAAGGTGAAATCTCAGGATTGTTTTGATTTGCATTTCCCTGATGAGTAAGGATGTTGAGCATTTCTTTAAGTGTTTCTGCCATTCTATATTCTTCTATTGAGAATTCTCTGTTTACCTCTGTACCCCAGTTTTTAATTGGATTATTCGATTTGTTGCTGTTTAACTTTTGAGTTCTTTATATATTCTGGATATTGGTCCTTTGTCAGATATAGGGTTGGTGAAGGTCCTTTCCCAATCTGTAGGCAGTCATTTTGTTCCGACGACAGTGTCCTTTGCTTTACAGAGAAAGCTTGCTATCTTAGCTATTTTCCTGTTGCTTTGATAAAACACCATGACCAAGGCAGCTTATAAAGAGTTTATTACGGCTCACAGTTGGAGAGGGCTAGAGTCCATTGCCATTGTGGTAGGCAGCAGGCGGCGCTGAAACAATAGCTGAGAGCTCACAGTGGGGAAAACTAACTGGGACTGGCATGGGCTTTTGAAGCCCCAAAGCCCACTCCAGTGGCACACCTCCTTCAATAAGGCCACACCTCCTAATCCTTCCCAAATAATTCACCAACTAAAGCAAATATTGAAATAGGAGCCTATTTTTATTCAGACCACCATGCCTGAAGACTGGATTGTGGCTGGCAGCACTCACATACAGAGCTGGGCATGACCATGTGCCGTGTAACCCGTGTGCTGTAGGGGAGGAGATGAAGATTGGCAGGAGGCAGGCTAATGTGGGTATAGTGATAAAGCCTTTATTCTCTGTGTTCCAGGAGAGCAATCCAGAGCTAAGCATGCACTAAGCATGTTTTCCATAAGCTGTGTTCTCAGCCCATTGTTTCGTTTGTTTTGAAGCATATTCGAGAAAATTTCTCTCCTGGGAGGAGTAATGCATTTGCCCTTCTTATTTAAAATAAGGCCCTTAACTCCATTACTTGGGAGGCTTGCTTAGGAGAATGAGAGGTTCCAGGACAACCTGGCCTACAAGATCTCAATGAAAGGGATTGGCGAGGCTGTGGCACCCTGTCTCAGTGCATGACTAAGCAGGGTTCTTGTTGATGTTTACAGCTTTTGTCAGCTTTAGGGATGTAATGTGTGCATATATCTCCTGTCGTTGCTGCTTTTGATTCTGATGCTTTAATGTCATTTTAGTGCCTCCTTGTGCGAGCTTTTTAAATGCCGGTTATACTACAAATGAGGAAGCTAAAGATTGTGTTTGTAGTGGTATATTTGTATTCTAAAGAGAGGTGGAAGGTAATTTGATAGAATGATTTATAGTTTTATGGTAAACTGAAGTTTTCGAGTCTGATAATTTATTGAATGTACATTGTTCACAATATATCAGGCTGTAGCAATTAGTGCTTTTGAAGTGTCAGTAAACAAAACAGCCAGAAATCCCACTCTCTTGGGTTCTGTCTTCCATCAGACAAGGCAGGCGTAGTAACGATCGTGTTGGGTATTGAAAGATGGTAAGCAATGGAGAGGGAAGGCAAAGAGTAGGAGAGATGTTTTGGGGATACTGGCAGCAATTGCAGGATGGGGTGTGCAAGGTGAAAGGAGGCTGTGCCTCATTGAGAAGGCAACCTTTGAGCAGACATTTGAGGCAGGTGGAGAAAGTGGCAGATGTGAGACTGTCTGCTGCTAAGGGGACGGGGTGAAGGCCCCTGGGCTGATGTATCCAGTAAGTAAGGAGGAATGGTGACAGAAGATTGCTTTGTGAACTGCTGTAAGCCCCGATCTCTCCTCTGAAGGCTGAGGTGTTGTTCTGTTTTAACAGCGTCCTGTGTAGACTCTGGAGAGTATGGCATAGCAGAGGGTGGATTGAGGGAAGGACTCAGGAGTGTGGCAGTGGCTGCACCAAGATGAAGGTGCAGAGGATGGCATAAGTGCAGTATTTCATCCCAAGAGGAGGGTGGGTGTAGCTTTCTGTAAGCTAGTTTTATGTGGTTGTGACTGCTTATTTTGTTCTTTGTAAAAAGTGGTTATTTTACACATAGGCAGGATGGGCATGGTGAGGGCCGGGTATGTATGCCATGAGGAGGGCAGCCCTTCTGGGGAGATGGGGGTGGCTCTCTTCTTCTACCTTAGATGGGTTCTTGGGATCACACTCCTGGTCATCAGGCTTGCATTGTGGGGCTCAGGCACCCTTGCCTGTTTAGCTACCTGGCCAGGTCCACGCCTGTTCTCAGTTGCTGCAGACTATTATGTGTAGGCATTAGATTTATCAAAAACTTTTTCTTCATAGTTGTATAGACCTCACTTTGATGATTTGGCACTTTGTGTCGTTTCCTACAGGTCACTGCGCCGACTTGCATTCCCAGAGTTAAGTCCATTGCTTATGGTGTGTTGCATCGTCATTCACTGCCCTACACTTGATTGCTTGTGTCTTGTTTGGTGGCCTTTAGTGTCTGAAAACATGTCCTGTAATTTTTCTTCCTGAAATATCTTTGTCAGGGTATAATGGCCTTGTAAAGAATAGGAAATTGCTCTGCTTATTTTTGATTCTCAAAGGTTATATATGGATTTCTATTTGTTATTATTTTTTTTTTATTCCTAGGTGATTTAGACATGTAGCCACAATAAAAGCTCTTGAGGAGACTTCTTCAGGAATGATTTTAAATTATGGATCAAGTTTTTGTGTGTGTGTGTTTGATTGGTTTTGTTTTGGTTTTTTGAGAAAGGGTTTCTCTGTGTGGCCCTGGCTGTCCTGGAACTCACTCTGTAGACCAGGCTAGCCTCAAACTCGCTGAGATCCACCTGCCCCTGCCTCCCATGTGTGCCTGGATCAAGTTTTCTAACTAGAGAAACTTTCAAATTTACTTTCCTTCCTTCCTCCCTTCCCTCCCTTCCTCCCAGTCCAGGGCCTCGGGTGCACTGGACTGGGTGACTGCTGAGCTACACAGCGCCCCTCAGACATTGCATGGAGGCCCACAGATTTTTTGTGTAACTTTCATTAGGCTGTATATTTCAAATGCTTTGTCTACTTCATCTGAATTATCAGATGCCTTGTTTAAGCCTGTTCTGAGTGGTCTCTCTGTGTCTTTAACTTAGTCTGTTGATTGTTGCTTACACCCTTCAGTTCTCTAAAATTTGTATATTTGCCTTTTTCTTGTTTATTGCTGCTTAGGCTTGTCAGTTATTGGTAGTCTCAAAGAAACAGCATTTGTCTGTCTTTAAACTACAACTATCATCTGCGTGTAGTTTAAACTGTACCTCACAGTTCTTGCTGTGTAGCTCGGGGTGTTTCTGACCTGGCTCCTCCAGCCTTCACCTTGTCAAAGGCTTAGAATTCTATGCATGCATCTTGTGCTGCCCCACCACAAATTTTGATGCTGCATTTTAATTATCACTCAATTATTTCTGATCTCATATGATTGCTCTTTTGGCTAATTTGTTGTTGTTGTTAGTGATTTATAGTTCTTTCTGCTGGCCTTTTCATCCTTTTCTGTTTTTGGGTTTGGTTTCTGTAAATCACCAGGAGAAGTGTGACGAAAGCCTGGCTTCCTCTGGCTCCTCTCTTAGCTCTCTCAGCTTTTGTGTCACAGATCTTTGAAGCTGTGCTATGAAGTGTGTACAGACTCCTGCTGGCCAGCTCTTGCTGATGAATGGGTATCTTCATCCTGAGAGCATCCCTCCTTTTCCTTGTGGCACTGATGATTTGTACTAGCACCTTGTGCTTGCAAGTTCTTTTATTTCTGAGCTGTTCCCGGCCCCTCTGAATGTCATTGTTATTTTGGATGTTAATAGTGATTTACCTTTATTAATCTGTTTGTTCATTCATCTTTGTCATATTCATCTAATACTTACTCTTAAATAGCTATTTGTTTTTTTAAAGATTTATTTAATTTCTTTTGTATGTTTGAGAGTTTGCCTATATGTCTATACCATGTATGCACCTGTTGCCTGCAGAGGCAGGGCAACCAACAGGTTGTGAGTTCACAGGTTGAGTGCTGCTGCTGTGTGGGTGCCAGGAGCTGATCTAGGGTCCTTTGGAAGAGTAGCCAGTGTCCTGCAGTGTTTAGCCATTCTCAAGCCCCTGGTTATTTTCTGGTGAACCTCTTATAACAAATTCTAGCTTTTACTCACCTTAAGGGATTTTTATTTCATCCTCAAGTTAGACAGAGGGGTATTTTAGTATAAATAAGGTCTTTCTCTGTATTGTGTTAGTCCTTTACAGGAGCTGTTTTGTTAGCTTTGAGCGACTCTTAGCCAGTGTTCTCCAGACATGTCACCATTGTCTTCTTTATTCTGTAACTCCAGTTAGATGTTGTATGTGCTTTTGTGTTTTCTTTTCAGTGCTGAGTCTTCTGCATGTAGACACACTGTTTACGTCAGCCTATGTGCACTCTTTCTTTGAGTGGCCTTTTCTCTTTCTCACATCTCTGTAATGTTTCTATAAATGATTTCCAGTCCTGTCTTGTTTCTGTCTATTGCATTCTTAAATTCAGTGATTTCATTTTCTACTTCAGGAATTTACATCTGACCTCTTTATAAGATTTCTAGGACTTTACAGAAGTTCTCCTTTTTCCTGTTCTCTCCCCCTCCCTGTCCTTTCCCCTACCTCTATCCTTCCCTCTCCCTCTTTTTCTAGCTCTCTCTCTCCTCTTTTCTCTCCCTCTTTTTCTGTTCTTGATCATATCATGCATGGTAATTTTTATACGTTTTTTTTCTTGGTTTGCTTGTTATGCTATTCTTTTTTTTTCTCCATTAATTAATTTATTTAATCATTTGACAACCACCAAATTTGAATGTTTTACGTGCCTTTGTTATTTATAGGTTTGGGTGTGTTAGCCATTGTAAAGCACACAACTCAGTGGTCGTTTATATGTGCACAGTTACGCAAACATTACCACTGCGTCGTGTCTGCAGTTGGTCGTCCTGGCTTTGTTCTCATACCTGCACAATAGCCCCCAGCATCTGTAACTGCGATCCCCAGGGATCCAGTGCTCTTATCTAGCCTTCTTGGGCAACATACAGGCAAAACACCCATCCAAAGAGGAATCTGAGAAAAAACCCTCATCTCTACCACAGAGTCTCAGTTCTCCCTTCTACTCTTCACTGGGCCACAGCCACTCTGCTCTCTGTCCCTGTGTTTGCTTGTCCTGGGCATTTGTAAAATGGAGTCCCGGGAGAGCCTCTTGTTTACAGCCTCTTCCACTCATCCTGTTGAGCATGTATCACTACTGGCATGCTTTTGTGTGACCAAATGTCACTCCATTGTGATGCTCATCCATGTTTTTTTTTTATCCAGTCACTGGCTGGCACATTACATTTTTTTCACTCGCGGGTTCTTCTGAGGGATGCCTTATTGAGTGTTTTATCTACACGTTTTGCATGACTGGGTGTTCTCAGCTCTAGAATAGGTACAAGAGTTGGAATTGCTAGATTCACTGCTGACTTGCAGTTAAGCTTGTTAACATCTGCCATGGTGGTTGTACCTTTGTTGCATCCTCACCAGGATGTGTGAGAGAGATTCTGTCCCTCTGACACTTGCTGTTCTGTCAAGTTGTTGCTTTGGTATTGTTACAGCTACCCTGCGGTTGTTGGACTTTCACTCCTGCTTTTCATAATGCTGTGTGATTTTTAACAGAATGTCAGGTACTGTGGCTGAACAACAGCAGTGCACATCTGTTATTTTCTTCCAAGGGGAACCATTTGCCTTTGGTCTACAGATGCCTGGAGATTTCATGATTTCCTTGTTTTTAATTGCTGAGTAGTATTCCATTGTGTAAATGTACCACAATTTCTGTATCCATTCCTCAGTTGAGGGACCTCTGGATTGTTTCCAGCTTCTGGCTATTACAAAGAAAGCTATTACGAACATGGTTGAACAAATGTCCTTGTTGTGCACTGGAGCGTATTTTGGATATAAGCCTAGGAGTGATGTAACTGGATCTTGAGGTAGCACTGTTCCTAATCATATGAAAAAGCTCCAGATTGATTTCCAGAGTGGTTGTACAAGTTTACATTCCCACCAGCAATGGAGGAGGGTTCCCCTTTCTCCACATCCTTTCCAGCATGTGTTGTCACTTGAGTTTTTGATCTTAGCCATTCTGATGGGTGTAAGGTGAAATCTCAGGCAAATAGTGGGAACTAGAAAAGATCATCCTAAGTGAGGTATCCCAGAAACAGAAAGACACACATGGTATATACTCACTTATAAGTGGATATTAGAAATATAATATAGGATATACACACTAAAATCTGTACACCTAAAGAAGCTGAGCTAGATGGATGACCCTGGGTAAGATGAGCAATCCTCACTCAGATCAATCCTCACATCGGAAGAGGAAGAAAACAGGGAACAGGACAGGAGCCTACCACAGAGGGCCTCTGAAAGACTCTACCCAATAGGGTATTAAAGCAGATGCTGAGACTCATAGCCAAACTTTGGGCAGAGTGCAGGGAATCTTATGAGAGAAAGGGGAGATAGACCTGGAGGGGACAGGAGCTCCACAAGGAGAGCAACAGAACCAAATAATCTGGGCCCAGGGGTCTTTCCGAGACTGATACTCCAACTGAGGACCATTCATGGAGATGACCTAGAACCCCTGTGCAGATGTAAGATGTAACCCGTGGCAGCTCAGTGTCCAAGTGGGTTCCCTAGTAATGGAAACAGGGACTGTCTCTGACATGAACTCAGTGGCTGGTTCTTTGATCACCTCCTGGGGGGAAGGGGGGTACAGCCTTGCCAGGCCACAGAGGAAGACAGTGTAGCCAGTCCTGATGAGACCTGATAGGGTAAGGTCAGATGGAAGGGGAGGAGGACCTCCCCTGTCAGTGGACTAGGGGAGGAGCATGGGATGAGATGAGGGAGGAGATGAGGGAGGAGGTTACAGCTGGGATACAAAGTGAATAAATTGTAATAAATTTTTTAAAAATTAAATAAAAAAAGATACCTGGAGATAACCTACATTTATAACCTACCTAACTTGAGGCTCAAGTTAGACTTGTTAAGGTCAATTTATGAAGAGATGCATGCCTTTCCACAGGGCTCAAGATCTTCATGAAAGCCCCTCTGACTTGATGGGCCCTTCACTCTAGGCGTCTTCCAGCCATCTGCTTTACTCTGTCACTTCATGCCTACAATTTTCCCCTTTGCAATGTTCTTCTCTTGATGTTTTATACTTACATTTTTCTTTTTCTGGTTGTCAAGGATTCTTAAGAATTATAACTTCCTACTGGGCCTTGCCCGTGCACAGCACAGTCAAGGATAAGGCCAAGGTCCATAGGGTGGTCTTCCATTTGACCCCTCTTTCTAGGGGTGTAGCCTTCATTTCCTCTTCCACCTTCTTTTTAGTGCTTTCATGTTTTTTTCTTTGTTTGTTTTTGTTTCCCAGAACCTTATAACTTTTATTATCAGGAGAGTGAGTTTGTTACACTTGTAGTGATAAAAGTGATTCAGGATGTATTATAGATTGAATTACAAAGAGCTAATCAGATTTTCAATTGATGTAAATAATTAAAAGTAACATGTATGACTTGGTATTCCTTTTTTTTATAAATAAGTCAGACCTAAATTATTAAGTATGTAAAGATACAAGTTAGACAAAACCTGATAGGATTCAAAAGTTACTAAAGATTAGTGATCTGGATTTACTAATAAAGAGGTTGGAGGTTGTGATTCCCACCTCCCCTAATGATGCTGTTAGAAATAACCAGTATTTCTGGATCTGTTAGTGATTCATTAACAATGAGTAGTTAATGGTGTTGGCTGAAGAACAGTGTGTGTCTGTCTGCTAAGTACTGCTGTGTTCAGATCTGGAAAGTAAGTAACTAGAGGTAGTAAATGTGAGCAGTTGCTGAAGTGGCCATCATCAAATGGTCTGGAAGGAAGGAGAAAAGGGGGCAGGATGAGATGTGTGGTGTATAATTGAGTAATTTATGCCTTCTACCCTGCAGGCCAAAAATGAGTGTTTGGAGAGAAACTAACCAACTTTTTGCCTTTTCCACCCTAAGAAGAAAGACAAGTGTCGAAGACCAGTTTGTGTGTGTGTTAATGTGCATGTGCGCCCTTTCGCCTTTTTGTGAACTCTCAAGTTTAGTGAGTAGTTTTCTTCAAGGTTTCATTAGGAACTTTGCCAGAGGCATCTTTGTGGCCTTGGAGACCATGGTTAACATGCCCACCCTGTAGCAGGATCGGACAGAAATGCTGAGAGAGCTGTTGGCTCCTGTTTTAAAGCGAGCTTCCACTGCAGTACTCATTCTCTAAGTATAAAGACCATTGTTCTTTAAAACTTTGCTCCTTTTATGTATTTTGCTGCTGTTTTCTCCTTTGCAGCTAAAAATCTACCATTAGTAAACATCAACATATGTTTATAATGAAAGGACACTTAGTTTTTTTAAACGTAATTCACATAATAGCAACAGACACATTAGAGATCACACATAAATAAATGAAAAATCTTTATGGCTTGTTAGAAAATGCTTTTTCCCCATGAGATTTCATACGTTAAAACGCACTTTAACTATAGTCTACTTTCCATGGCTCTTGAACTTATGAGGGATATTAAATATGATATTAATAATTCCCATCATTAAAATGCATTGGAAGGCATTGAAATGCATTTATTGTTTATCTCCAGCTTAATAATATAGACAGCAGCCATTCCTATGAATCTTTCATACTTTAGTCTGCTGTTTCTCCTGGTTGACTGTGTGTCTTCTTTCAGCCGCCCACACAGAATCTGCCTATGGGTCCTGGAGGGATGAGTCAGAGCGGCCCCCCGCCCCCTCCCCGCTCCCACAGCATGCCCTCAGACGGAATGGTGGGTGGGGGCCCTCCTGCACCGCACATGCAGAACCAGATGAACGGCCAGATGCCTGGTAAGTTTTTCTCCTCTAAGACATTAACACCAGAGTTGCTTAGCAACTGAAACGACATGGGGGCTCAGGGGATACTAGATTGTTGATGACAGAACTGCTTTGAATGCCCCCGAGTCCAAGCACTCTTCGAGTTTGTTAGCTACAGAGCTACGTGACCTGTATTCAGTGTTTATCAGGCCGCCCTTGGGCTTTGATGTAGCTGACACACAGCATTCCTCTGATGAACAGAACTGGCTAAATTTAGTCTGTCTGAAACTATGCAGTACAGTTGGCTTTAGGAGCTTTTCGGGGGAAAAAAGGATTGTGTATGGCCTAAGAATTGAAACTTATTCATGAAAAAGTACCATAATGTTTATTTATTGAAAATGGATTGATCTCAGAAACAGAAGCCCTGCAAAGAACAAATGGGAATAGCATTGTCCCTGCGGCGCTGGTGCATTGAGGATCCTCTTGCAGATGTTTCTGAAGCCAAATCTAGATGCTTGTTAGTACTTACGTTTATAGAGTATCATCAATGTGGGAATTGGTTTAGAAGCAGTATTAAAGGCTGAAAGCCAATATAAACTTTCTTGGGTGTTGGGCCATTCCCTGTATCCATTTGAACTTTAGGATCAGTATAATAGTTAACTTTTTAGGCCATCTGAGTGTTTATCTAGTTACGTTTTACCAAAAAAGTATATTTAAACTATTTTGTTTTTATAGCAAATATTCTATAGCATAAGTTTTGGCAAACAGTATTCTATCTTTAATATGAGAACATTTTTACTTTCTGGAGACTAAGGTTGTTTGTATTAGCCAAAAAGAAAGGACTACCTTTCGGTTAACAATAGAGTAAATTATTAGCCAGATAGTTAACATGTACAGCATAGTCTCTTATTTGGCTGGCTGTATCATTGGTTGCATTGGTCCAAGGATGATGGACATAGTAAAAGAAACAGGGAGAGCACTGAGCCAAGAGAGAAGGTAGCCTGGTTTAGAAGATTGGTGAGCAGCTGATAATGCAGGAGGTAAATGGTGTTTCTGTGGTTCTCATCTGTTTCCTGCTAGGACTTGCAGCATTGATGGCCCACACACAGCGTGGAGGTAGGAATAGAGACATAACTACTTTCTAGTTTACAGTTAGGCTGTGGTAGAGAGAAAGCTGCTTGCCAAGTCCATGTCTGTATACCTACAACATGCCGCTTTAGAACTGGACACAGTGCTAGTCCAGGTTAGCCAGTTGGGAGCTCTGTGGCTTTCTGTGGTGGAAACTGATGAGAATTCTTACCCAACTCTCTAGATTACATTGAGACTTAAGGCTAAGGAAACAGCCAAGAAGCATATACCCACTGTTAGCATTGCATGCTGGTTTATTTATAAAGGTGTATATAATAAAGATATGTTCTTTTTATTAAAAAAATTTAAATCTTATAATTAAGTGTGTGGATGTGTATGGAGGTCAGAGGAAAGTTGAGTTGGCTGTCTACTGAGGCAGGGTCTTGGTCCTGCTGCTATCCCGTGCACTCCTGGCCAGCTGGCCTGTGGACCTCTCTTCTGTCTCTGGAGAATTGCTGGGATTTCAGGTGTGTGCCACTGTGTCTTTTTGTTTTGTTTTGTTTTGTTTTGTTTCTTGAGACAGGGTTTCTCTGTGTAGTTTTGGCTGTCCTGGAACTTGCTCTGTAGACCAGGCTGGCCTCTAACTCAAAGAGACCTTCCTGCCTCTGATTCCCAAGTGCTGGGATTACAGGTGTGCGCTACCACTGCTGGGTGTGTCTGGCTTTATAGATAGATAGGTAGGTAGGTAGATAGGTAGGTAGGTAGGTAGGTAGGTAGGTAGGTAGGTAGGTAGGTAGGTAGATAGATAGATAGATAGATAGATAGATAGATAGATAGATAGATAGATAGATAGAGGGAGATTGAGATTTCAAGCATTGCGCTTAGAGCAGCAGGTTGCACAGCAGTAAATACTCACTTGCTCAGCCATCTTTCCCACATCCATAAGTAACTTCTTTATGAGCAAAGATTATCAACTAATGAAGAGTTTCTAGAATACTATAGAGCTTCTAAAATAATTCCCACTGCTGTCTTAAAAGTACAAAGTTTACTGTTTGATATAGGAGAAATTGGAAGGCCAGTAGTTTATATTTTCTTCCATCTGTTTTCAGTTTCCCAGCATAGTTTTAATACTTCATTTTTATAATCTTAATTCCAGGGCCACTTACATCATTTGACCTTGGCCAAATTAGCTGTCAGTCATAGCTTATTTCTTTTAATCAGATTTTATCAAAAAGACATTTTTGTTACTGTTAGTTTTTGTTTTTTGTTAAGCTTAGAAAGTAAAATTCACATACCTGTGGATCCAAAATGAAAAGGCACACAGGTTTCTGTACCTGTAGTCTCTCTGTATGCTTAGCTCTGGGGCTGAGGAAAAAGAGGGCTCATGCAGTTTCTGATTTCCTCCTTTTCCCTCCTTCCTTCCTTCTTCCCTTCCCTTCCCCCTCATCCTCTTCTTCTCTTCCCTTCTTCCTCCTCTTCTTTTTTTTTAAGAAAATACCCTTTATATAAACTTTCCATTCAGTCCATAGAGAGCTGTCTTATCCTTTGTTAAATGAAACAATGTTGCGCCTTCATTGTATGTCAATGTGGGGTGGGGGTCTGAGGAAGCCAGTGCAGGGCCTGGGCTCCCTGGGGACTCTAGTTCCTGGCAGTTGTAGGTGCTGGGAAGCAAACCCAGGTGCTCTGGAAGAGCAGCCAGGGCTCTCCCTGGCCCACTGAGCCGCGCTCTAGCCACACAGCCTCTTTGTGGTGTATGTAGTCTGTATGCTGTGTTCTAATGAGGGAAATGAAGTTTATAGTGCTGTGGCATGTCTTTGCACATGTGTATGTTTTTGCATATATATGTGAACCCCAAAACTTTCTACCTGGAGAATTCCTAGAGCATAAACTATTGGATGAGAAGTGTGTTTGAAGCTGGGAGTAGTGGTGCTCGTATGTAATCCCAACAGTTGAGAGATGCAGGCAAGAAGTTCAGGAGTTCATGGTCATCCTTTGCTACGTAGTGAACTTGAGGCCAGTCTGTGCTATAGAATATTCTGTATGGTAAAACCAAACCAAAATAAACCATTTTAAAATTCACGACTCATTGCAAATTGCTCTGTATATAAAAGCAGTACTTAGATTTGCGTTCCTTCAGCAGAGTATTAAAGTGTTTCTTCATAATGTGCTGGATCAGCATTTTGAGACAGGGTCCCACAAAACCTAGACCCACTGATTGGGTAGAGTAGCTGGCCAGTAAGCCCCAGGGATTACAGGTGTGTGCTGTCCCTGTATTTTACCCATGTTCTGGGGATCCAAACTCAGGTCCTCATGCCTGAGCCATGTCCTCAGCTTCTATTTTAGGTTTTTTGTTATGTTCAAAGTTATTTTTTATGTAGCTAAATTTATCCATTTATTATGGCTTTTACGCATACTTGAGGCCTTCCCCCTTCCCAGATGATTTTAAAAGCTCTCATATTTGAAGTTATCTTTTATGGTTTGCTTTTTTTAATATTTAATTTTTTTGTACAAATGAAATTAGTTTTAGTGAAAGGAAGGAGATAGGGATCCAACTGGATGTTTTTTCCCAAATGTGCCCAGTTGTCATTGTCCTCTTTGCTGAATTCTGATGGATATAAATGTTGCCGTTGTTGTTTACCATTTACTACTGTATATAGTTGGCATATTTTTACAGTCTTGTGCTTCGTTTACCTGTTACCTGTTTGTTTGTGTCTGCTAGCACCACACTAATTACTCCTTGAGTCTCACTGTCTGGGCAAGCTACTGTTCCTTCCTGATTCCTCTCTAGATGGTTCCTGGATTTCTAAGATCAGTTTCCTCATCTCTAAACTGGGCAAACAACCTTATCCGAGTTATCGGATTAAACTGTTTACTTATCCGAGTTATCCGTTTAAACTGTTTACTTATTTCCTGTTGATTAAATATTCAAGTTGCCTAGGCTGTTATTACAGTAGTGGAAAAGAAGACTTGTACCATGTACCTTTTTAACTCTCATTTTCGATTCTGACCATTTTTCTTTGAAGGGCCTAATCATTTGCCAATGCAGGGACCTGGGCCCAATCAGCTCAACATGACAAACAGCTCCATGAATATGCCTTCAAGTAGCCATGGCTCTATGGGAGGCTACAACCATTCTGTGCCATCTTCGCAGAGCATGCCTGTGCAGAACCAGATGACAATGAGTCAGGGGCAGCCAATGGGAAACTATGGTCCCAGACCAAACATGAATATGCAACCAAATCAAGGTAACTATGTCCACATTACCCTTGCCCCTCTTTCCCAGCGCCAGCTCCTGTGCCTGGAGCCGCCTAGTTCTCTGTCTCTCGGCTCTTCATCTAGGTGTGGGACCTTGTGGGAGTTCTCTGCATATTTAGCGTGCTGGCGCTGGTGTCATGCTGGTCCTGTTAAGGCAGCCGTATTATTGAGATGTCCTGGGGACACCTTTCCTGGGATAGCTAGTAGATACTGTCTAAACCAGTTGTCCTGGGGCTCTGGCTCTTAAACATTATTGTGTTGAGAAAGGGATGCTTTTAAAGACCGACTCTCATCATGTAGTCAAGGCTGGCCTGAACCGGTGGGAGAGCTGCCTCAGCCTCACTGTGCTGGGACTGCAAGCATAAGCCCCAGCACTCACTGTTTTATGCTTTTCTTGAGTAGAGGGCTGTGGCCCTGTTGATTTGTTTTGGGGATTAAAGACAGTCTGTCTTAAGTGTGAAGTGAGTTGCAGTTGTGCTCTTGAGAAAACAACATTGAGTTGACGCTGCCTTGAGACTTTTTGTGTTTAGAAATTAAATTGCTCAATCTGCCTCTTCAAGCTTGTTTGCCTTTTGCAAATTTTATTTGGAGTTCTGTGCTGTTGAATTGTTTCATAATGCTGGTCACTGGGTAAGCCCCCATTTTGTTTCACGCTAGAAAACTGGGACGTACAGTATGGCCCAGCCTGGTTCTTTTCACATGCTGGGGCACTTCTGATGACTTCTGAGTCCTTTTCCTGTGTTTGAAGCAGGGAGCGTCCTTCTAAAGGATTTGCCTTCTTTTGAGTGTTTAGGGGTGCCTCTGCACCTCTGCTTAGCATGCTGGGGTGCACTCCATTTTATTGCTAGCCTTAGTGAAGTTGTTACCACGTTTCTCTTTTAAGTATCCTGTAAATAATAACTAAAAGCCAGTAAGTGGCGCTCTGTTCTGCTAATTGCTATGTTAAAGCATTTGGCACATTGCCACCTTAAAGCTGTTTCACATACAAAATGTAGTGAGCCTCGAATTTCATGATCAAAAAAAAATTCATGACTACTGAAAGGCACTCAGATAAAGGAAGTTGTGTTAAAATACTCGTGATGAAATATTATAATTTCAAAAGACTAATACAGTCATAATTTTGATTAGGGGTGTTCCAATCATCTGGGACTTCTTAGATCTGGCAAGTGAAGGTTTCACTAAAATTTTTGGTTGTTTTATTCGTTTTTTAGATAGTTTTTTTTTTTTTTTAATAAAAATAAGCTATTTTACCTTTTTTTCTGTTGAGACTCGAAAACGTGGCAGAGGTTAGAGGACAGTGCGTTGCAAATAGTTTCCTTTAGGAAGCTTGAAAATTCCAAAAAAGGAAAGGAACGTTGACATTTTCACCTCTTAAAAATTCTCACAAAGTCCTGAGTCCAGTCCCTGGTATTGCCCTGACCCCAAGTCTCAAAGTTAATAATTATTGCTTTATGGTTTTTGCTTTGTTTGCATTCAAAATGGCAAAAATCCTTAGACAAGCGCCATATTTTCGTGTTTATCTTTGTATTAAAAAACACTAGAACAATGTTTAAAAGTTCTTCCTGCTGTTTTCTCTTGGGAGCTGTTTGTTGTTTTGCTTTGTTAATATTTATTTTATGTGTGTGTTTGCCTGCATGGATGCGTGTGCAGCATGCCTGTGCCTGCTGCCTCTAGAGGTCAGAAGAGGGCATCCCCTGCAGCTGGAACTAATGGACAGTTGTGAGTAGTTAGCATGTGGATGCTGGGAACCAAACCCAGGTTCTCTGGAAGAGCCACCTCCAGCCCCTATGTGTTCATTTTGAGATAGGGTTTTGCTGTGCACTCCAAGCTGGCCTTTAATTTAAATTCCTCCTTCCTCAGCCTGGTAAATTCTGGGGTTGCAGCCATGCGCTACTATTTTCTATTAATGGGTATTAATGGGGATTTTGAGTCATGGAAACTGAATATGTTAAGATTAAGCTTATGTTTTTGCGTCAGGAACAGAGCTCACTGCTAGGATGAGTGCTCTGTACATGCAACACTCATGCATCTGAGAAAAGGAAAGGAATGAAGGTTCCTGTCAGTGACTGATATCAATGGAATAACTCCTCAGAGTTTTGAAAAGAAGTGTAATTGAATGACATTGTATCATTTACTCATATATTTGTAATTAATGTTTAATAACATTTTTACGAACTCAGTTACAGCTTTCTTGTTGGGGCCTACCCACAGTTGCAGGCATACACCAGAAGAATTCTACCACCAGGCTATGCCTCACCGCCCCTCCCCCAAGTGGCAGTAGTTTTCTGAACAAGAGCACTGCAGGAGAGTCTAAATGCATTCATTCTAGTGTCTTTTAAGCTCATCTCCCTCCTCGTTCCGTTTGTAAACTGCAGTAAGAGTTCTGATGCCCTTCCAGTATCTCTCTCTCTTTGAGTGTGAAATTAAAGGGAAAAAATAAACTTCCAGAATCTTTACTTTTGTAATTTTACTGGTTCATATGAACTAAATCTAATGTGTAGATATTTTATTCATCCTCATCTTTCAGCTTGGTAAAGAAATAGAGAACTAGTCTTAGCTTAGACACTGCTGCTTATCTGCTGAGGCCACACAGTACGGCAAGCTCTTGTGTTAGGATTGTGGAATGTTTTTGGACTTTTAATTCTTTTTTTAAAAAATTGAAATTAATTTTGTAAGTGAGCACATAAGGTTCTGTATCCATTATGGTGTTGTCCCATCTGTTTCGTTACACTTGTTCGAACTTGCCCACCTGCCTGGCTGTGCCCAGACCCTCTGACGGGCTCCCTTTCGCTTTCCTGGCACACGTGCTGTGGCCCTCTCTTTCCCTGAAGGATTTCGAGCTCTCTTAGCTGTCCCCTTCCTACTTGGACCTCATGAGTAAAATCTGGTTTTAAATAGTTTGTGAAAAGGTTAACCCAAAAGTTAAAAGTAACAAAATCACAAAACCTTGTTGTTAAAGTAGAAAGCTGGGTGCCATGGCATCTTCGAGTCCAAGTTAGTGGCAGAGGCTGAGCAGGCTCACTAGAACCTAGGGGTGTGAGGCAGCCTGAACCACATAGCAGAACTCCATTAAAATGTAGACCCCATGATACTAAGTATATGTCAGTAAATTTGTGGTTGTTAAATTGAACATTAGCAGCAGTTGGCTTGAGATACTGTTAGAACAGCTTGTGTGTGATAGCACCGTAATCAGTATCCACTCTTTACACATCTAGAAATTGGAAAAAAAAAAGTTTTTTAAAACTCAGTTACTGGGCTGGAGAGATGGCTCAGAGGTTAAGTACATTGGCTGTTCTTCCAAAGGTCCTGAGTTCAATTCCCAGCAACCACATGGTGTTTCATAACCATCCATAGTGAGATCTGGTGCCCTCTTCTGGTATGTAAACACACAGGCAGGTAGAATGCTGTATGAATAATAAATAAATAACAAATCCTAACAAAAACAAAAACTTCTGTCTTAAAAAAAACCCTCAGTTCACTGAGCTATCATTTTAACAGAAAAGCCTCCACTGAGCTCTCCGAGCAGATGCTGCTGTGGTACAGCACAGTCTAAATACAGCAGTGTGTGCTTCCCCACGCTGTTGCTGCCACGCCCCTCCAGGTGAGGGCTTCAGCCAGCACGTGGAGCCTTCACTGAGAGCACTGCCCGCATGCACGGCCTGCAGGCAGAAGTGCCGCAGGGCTGAGAGCGAAGGGGCAGGAGCAGGTGTGCTCTGTGCCCACCCTACTGGGAACTGGGAACTAATGTCAAATCATAATCTGGAAAGATGCTCAATAAAGCAAAAGAAGCCAAATTAGAACAGAAACGCCTTCTGGAAACAGCCCACAATTACATTTGCTAGAAGCGGTATGTTACTCATTCAGAAACATTAATTGTAGTTTTCCTTATTTAATAAAGTTTTGTTAATTAAATGTCAGGTATAAAGCACAAATTGTTGCTTTGTGTTAAATGTGTGCTTCACGAGTCTGTGTATATAATTCTTTGGACTTAGATTCAAGCTTAAAGGAGATTAAAATTCTTCGAGATGAAGTGAAGTGGGCCAGTGTGATTGCTTGGTGGCTAGGAATGTTTGCTGTACACAACTGACAGCCGGAGTTTGAGTCCTCTGTGCTTGTGGTAGAAGGGCAGCACTGACTTCTGAAAAGTGTGCTTTGCGTAGCTGTAGAGATGGTTAGGAACACCTGTTGCTCTTGCAGAAGACCTGGGTTCAAGTCCCAGCACCCACGTGGTGGTTCACCACCATCAATAATTACAGTTCCAGGGAATCTGGTGCATATATACAAGCGTTCAGGCAAAACACAAATAAAACAAAACAAACTTATAAAAAACTGTCTTCTGACTGCCCACCACTTTCATTCTAACTGTCACTGCTAATGATGATGACAAAAGATTAAGTGAAGTGATTCCTGTGGAAGCGATTCAGTAAGCATTTGCATAATTTATATGAAGCTGCTTGGTCAGAGTTTTTCTTTTTAGATAAATATTAAAAATTGGCAATGATTATTTTCAGCTATTTTATTGCAGTCCTCCCATCTAGGTTTATTCCTGTTCACTGAGGCTCTTGCTTCAGCTTTAGGTTTTGTGACTTTTGGAAGAATGCGTGGAACTCAGCTGAATGCCATTCTACATGTAGCTATGTTAGATTACTGTCCTAAGTGCACACATCCACACCAAGAAGAGGAAGAATGCGTAGGGGCAGCATCTACAAGGAGGACTGGGAATGAAGTTTCTGTTGTCTTCCTCTGAACAGCAGGGGGCATCACTCACCTGGCACAACTATGAGGAAATACACACGGAGTATACCTGAGCCCTGGCCTCCCTTGGTGGATTTGATTAATAGACTGCCTGCATGATTAATCTAGCAGTGATGACTCCTACTCTGTGACTCTAAACTCAACCCATGTTAGGAACTGTAGGCCCTCTAATATAGAAATTGAACCGATTATACTATATGGGATTATAGGGAACCGTTTCCAGTACTGGCCTCACTACTATGGAATTATGGGGACAGACTGCAACTCATGATTCATTCACTAAAGTTCAAGCATAGAAAATTAGCAAACAAAAGAGTTATTTGAAGCATTCCATGGGAATGTGTTGTTTGTAACTAGTGCTTTGAGTGACTGAATTATGATCTCTGTTCTTCCTCACCATCAAGACTGATAAGTCTTAAGACTATTGCTGATACCTTGGTTGCTGTGATAAAGGGTTTGAGGTCTGTTAACAGCCTTTCCCTTGTAATTCAGATCAGATATTTTATTATGATAAAGTAGTTTCTAATTATAAAAGTTAACCTCTGTTTAATATGAGAACTCTGTGAGATATAAGCAGCATAGAAGTGAACTAGGAGTCACCTCCAGACTTAATAGATATCTTAAATTATTCCACAGTCTATAGGTACAGTAGAATATATTTTCACTGTTCATAGAAATCTCAGCAGTTTTCATTATGTAACTTTATTTTTTCCTCTATACCCTTTGTTCATGACAGTCAGATGCTCTGTTTTGCTTCGGCTGCACTGTTGGTTGATTGACTGGCAAGTTAGCTATACGTTCTTCTGCCATAACAGATGAGAAAACCAGCGCCCTTTTCTGTGGTCGTGTCATCTGTCCGCTGCTATTTTTTGAAATTGTAAAATAATTACACATTTTCCCCTTCCCTCTACCGCCTCCAAACCCTCCCATACTGTCCCCATTTCTTTGTCATCCAGTCTGTAGCTGCAGCTTGTCAGGTAGCTGAAAATGACCTTTGTTTCTAGATCCTTCTGCCTGTACTGCCTAAGTGCTGGGATCACAGGCACACAACATTGTGCCTGGTTTATGTAATGCTGGGGATCCAGGCTGGTGCTTTGTGAAAGTGAGGCAAGGAGTATACCAACTGTGCTATATCCCTAACCCAAGCTACGTATTCTGATGTAGCCCATCCCCATGGCTGTGTTCTTAGATAGACAGGCTTCTTTCACAACAGCTCATAATTGTGCCACACACATCCAGATGTTTACCAATGAATGTCTTTATGAGTCACTGTGGTGCCTAGTTCAAACTGTAGGTAAGTTTTTGAGGGGATGCTAACTAAAATATACCCTAGCTTTGTTGCTAGATTAATCCACAACACACCCATTTTATTTTCGGTTACCAGGAAACAAAATCCATAATCTAGTTCTTGGACTAGTTTGTGAAGATGCCTGTGAGGCCCATGAGGAAACCAGCTTTCCTCACCTCAACTGCTTTTGACAGTTTTTGAGGCTGTAGCTAATTCCCTGTTGTGGGAACTCTGCAGTGTTAGTAAAGAGTTGTTTAGCTGTGTGTCTGCCCTCTGCTCAGAGGCAGCAGTAGTGTCTCCTACCTCCTTTGAGACCACCAAAAATGTCTCCGCGTTTTCTGAATGTTCCCTAGAAGACAGTTGTTAGGGCTGAGAATCACGGCTTTGAAGAAATAGTTAATATAAGTAACGGTCTGGAAAGATGGTTGTGTCTGAAGATGTAAGTGGGTGTGTATACGGATGTGTGCGTATGGAGAGTGTGTTTTAAATAACACCATTTAAGATTCTTCACACATTAATGAACTGTTAGCCTCTGTAAGTTCCTTTTGGTCTGGGTGTAAGTCCCTGAGATGGTGACAGTAACAGTCACATCTGCTCGTCACTGGGGCTCCTAGCCTTGGCACTGGTACAAAATAAGAAGCACTCAAATCTGGTTCTTGACAGCATTCTCCTGGAGATAAGGATTCCAGTGACATAAAGTGTAGCAGTTTGGGGCTATTTTCCATGTGTTTAATGTAGAATTGCTATTGTGGACTGTGTAGTAAGTTGTAAAATTCAAAATGGAATAGTGTGGCAATGGTGAATATTTGTTTTATGTCCTTTGCAAAATTCATGAAAAATATATCCTAGGTTAATAAGGTATGATACATCTTTGTGTGTGTATTCTGATACTTTGTAGTATACCTGATATCAAAATGATTTATGTAAAAACAAGAGATATTTGTGAAGTGAAAAATATTTGATGCTATTATTTGTAGAAATGATGGTCTCTAATAGATTCATTTTACAAGCCTCCTTTATTCTGTAGTATGTGCATTCTTAGAATTGGTAGCCTTTGTCATTTAGCTGTTTTGTTTCCATTAGTTTATTAAGGAAAACAATATGTGTCCTAGACAATTAGAATTGAGGTTTTAAACTCTTTCCATGGATAAGCCTTCAAAGGGTGGTGCGGGAGTGCCTGGTCTGCATGGTGCCATCCTGTCTCGTTCACTCTGATTTTAGACCGATCCTGAGTGATGTTGGGGTCCTGGAGGAAAGTGACAGAGAATAAAGGGAGGTGGTGATTGAGCTCTTTGTGATCGGAATGGCTGGCAGTCCCAAGAGAAAGGGCTCAGATGGCACGGTCTTGCCCAGTTGTGGCTTGTGCTGGAGTTTTCTTTCTCCTGGAAGAACTCCCAAGTGAGACAGCATTTTGTTGTGAGAGATTTTTGTGGGTCCCCCTGTCTCATTTTTGGCTGCCGTTTATAGATGTGGTCTAATGCACTGTACCTTCTAAGCTATGAGTTCTTTTTTATAATAAAAATAAGGCAAAGCTTTCATTTCTTGAAAATGAAATTATACAAAGTCCTAGTCAGGTTGACAATAAAATTATGAGTAAAAGCATTATAAATACCTTATCATAAAGGAAATAAAAGTTTTAAGTTCACGAGTAGAAAGGTAACTCAGTGGTTAAGAACATTTGCTCTTCCGGAGGACCCTGGTTCAGTTTCCAGCACCCATATAGCAGCTCACCACTGTCTATAACTTCAGTTGCAAGGGATGTAATGCCGTCCTTGGACTCTAGGCACGTACACAATGCACACCCATACATGTAGGCACAACACTCAAACACACATTTTTTAAATTATTTTTTTATTAATCACAAGTTACTTTGTATCCCAGCACCCTCCCTCATTCCCTCCCAATCTCACCATCCCTCCCTCATCTCCTCCCTGCCCCTTTCCAAGTCCACTGATAGGGGAGGAACTCCTCCCCTTCCATCTGACCCTAGCTTATCAGGTCTCTTCAGGATTGGCTGCAATGTCCTGTTCTGTGGCCTAGCAAGGCTAGAAGAGCCAGCCATTGAGTTCATGTCAGATGTAGTTCTTGTTCCCCTTACTAGGGCACCCACTTGGATACTGAGCTACCATGGCTCTATCCTAGCAGGGGTTCTAGGTTATATCTGTACGTGGTCCTTGCCTGGAGAAACAGTCTCATAAAAGACCCCTGTGCCCTGATCTATTTGGTCCTTGTGGAGCTCCTGTCCTCTCCAGGTCTTACTAACTACCCCTTCTTTCATATGATTCCCTGCACTCTGGTTATGAGTCCTATATCTGCTTTGATACACTGCTAAGTAGAGTCTTTCAGAGGCCCTCTGTGGTAGGCTCCTGTCCTGTTACTTTTCTCCTACATCCAATGTCCATCCCATTTGTCTTTCTAAGTGAGGATTGGTCATCTTACCCTGGGTCCTCTTTCTTGTTTATCTTCTTTAGTTGTATAGATTTCAGTATGTTTATCCTATCTTATAGGTCTATGTAAGTGAGTATATACCATGTGTGTCTTTGTGCTTTTGGGATATCTCACTCAGGATGATCATTTCTAGGTCCCACCATTTGCCTGAAAATTTGATGATTTCCTCCTTTTTAATTGCTGAGTAGGTATTCCATTGTGTAAATGTACTACAATTTCTGTATCCATTCCTCAACTGAGGGACATCTGGGTTGTTTCCAGGTTCTGGCTATTACGAATAAAGCTGCTACAAACATGGTTGAGTAAATGTCCTTGTGTGTACTTGAGCATCTTTTGGATTTATGCCTAGGAGTGGTATAGCTGGATCTTGAGGAATCACTATTCCTAATTGTCTGAGAAAGCGCCAGATTGATTTCCAAAGTGGTTGTACAAGTTTTCAATCCCACCATCAATGGAGGAGGGTTCCCCTTTCTCCACAACCTCTCCAGCATGTGTTGTCACTTGAGTTTTTGATCTTAGCCATTCTGATGGGTGAAAGGTGAAATCTCAGGGTAGGTTTGATTTGTGTCTCCCTGATGGCTAAGGACATTCAGACACACAAATTTAAAAAACAATATTTTGCAGTAAATTCAGTGAAATTTGTGAGTGTTTCAGTAGTTCGTGTGGCAGCATTTGTCTGGATTTGTAAACTTTTTGACTACTACTTTTGAGAAGTGTAAGTGAACAGAACGACAGAAGGAGGTGTGCACTTTGAACTTGAGGCTTGTTCTCTCGTCATGCACTCTAGCTGTCGGATCTTGGCCTCTGGGTTCCTTGCATGGCAGAGGTCATGGGACATGCCTGCGAAAGCTTCAGTGGCACCTGTGGGAAGACCAGCACTCGCCTCCTCACCACTCTCGCTGAGCCATCTCTTTCCACATTGAGGGGCCTAGAGTAAGCTTTGGAAAGCTCATATTTATAGTAATAAAAATTGGAGAGAAAAGAATTTGAAGAAAAGCAGAACAGACAAAGGTAGTTAGGAAGAAAATAGCTCTGAAAAGGCATTTCTTTAGATGAGGCAATTGATCACATTGCTAAAGAGGTAAAGTTTTGGGCACACATTGTCTCTAGAAAGTTACAGGAGTGGACTGGCTTGCCGTTTAGGTGTTTGTTTAAATTATTTATGAGCCTTTGGCTCACCTGAGTCACTGTTGCCTACAGAACTTTCCCAAGCTCTCTGGTCTTTGCCTTTTGTACTTTCTTTCTTCTTTTTTTTTTTAATGTAATTTATACCAATTATAAATTGATATAAATTACATTTTAAAATGTATTGATATCAATTTATATCAATCACAGGTTAGGTACTTTGCATCCCAGGCGTAGCCCCCTCCCTCATTCCCTCCCACTCTCCACATCCCTCCCTCATCTCCTCCCCGCCCCCTCCAAGTCCACCAACAGGGGAGAACCTCCTCCCCTTCCATCTGACCCCAGCTCATCCTGTCTCCTCAGGGCTGGCTACAATGTCCTCCCCTGGGATC